>JANVCQ010000001.1:16067853-16092996 GCA_025531925.1 Erythroxylum plowmanianum
GTTCGAAAACCAAAAACCCCCCATATACTTTTCTTGCATCAATTATTTTCAGTACGAAAATTAACCAAACATTCCTTATGGATTCGATCCCGACTTACCACAACTACAAATTTTAGTGTGCAGAGTCAGGTAAATTTTGCAGTGCACTCGACACTCGCTGTCATAAGGAAAAAAAAGTTTGTTTAAGAACCAACAGCTGCATTATTATCAAAAAGAAGAAAAAAAGCTACATTTGCTAATCCATGACTGTTTTCAATTAATTATAAATTTCATATTTGATATTTCTACAGCCACCATTTTATTTATTTTCCTTAAGCACTCATTGTCTCATTGCCCATTCATCAGTTCAAAAAAATTGTTATTTGCTCTCTTTCCCTTTTGTCTCTAAATTGGTGAAAATCATTGAATTTCTAAGTGTTTTGAATTACTAATTTTCTTCTTTTCTTTCTTTTGATTATTTTGCTAATTAGTAAAAAAAATCTACAAATGCTACAATGACTCGATGAGTTTCACATATCCACATAAAAAGATATTATAAAAGTATCATTTAGGGACAAATTAAATACAAAATAAACAAAAAAATTATATATCAGATGCAAAATATGAAATACACAAACAAGAAGTAAAATTTTCATATATATATATATATATATATATATATATATATGTATGTATGTATGTATGTATGTATGTATAGAAAAAGCAATCAACTAAATATTGAAAAGAATAGAAGGGAATTAATTAACTTATTATTTAAATGCAAAATTTATGGCAAATGTTGGTAATTAATTGTTACTTTGATGGGCATAACTCAAAGACTACAACTTGGAGAAGATGAAAGCTTAGGCCTTTGGGTGTGGTCCTTGTGGAGTTAGGTAAAAAAGAAGCCAAAAAGACAAAAAGTAGTATGTTAAAGAAGCCAAAAGGGCTTTAAAAGATCTCAATAAAAAAGTCAATTAAACATGTAGTTTTTATCTCTCTATTTGTAGGCTTTCATTTAAAAACGAAATGGACTCAAATAATAGTAATATTAATAAAAATGGATGGGCTCAGATTTTATTTTTATTTGATATCTTAATATATTTAAAATTTTTATTATTAATTTTTTGTCACTAATTAAATTAATGGGGGTAAAAAAATTTTATGGGATCAAAATTTAAAATAATAATATTTTTATATGAATTTTTTTGGAGGAAGTGGAGGCAAGATCCCCTACTTGCCCCCAATGTGCATCTGTCCCTGTTGGGAAGGGAACAATCCGAATCAAGATGGCGTGTTATGGACATTGACAGACATTTGTCATATTCCTAATTTGTAGAAGAATCTCATCTCTTTGGGCACCTTTGATGCTGGTGAGTGTAAATACATAGCTGAAGGTGGAGTCATGAAAATTATCAAAGGCATTTGTGGAGCTACAATCGCAGGAGCTGCTACTGCAATTTCTACACCAATGTCTGAAGCCAACATCACCAAATTGTGGCATATAAGGCTAGGCAAAATAAGCGAGAAATGCTTGACCCTGTTAAGTAATAAGTGTCTTTTGTGCGAGCAAAATACTGCCAAGCTTGGTTTTTATGAGTGCTGTGTTTTTTGAAAGAAAAAACAATTTAGTTTCAGTAAAGTCACCCACACAACCAAAGATACTTTGGATTACATCCACTTAGACCTTTGTGGACCATCACAAGTTCCATCTAAAGATGGTGCCAGATATATGCTTACCTTCATTGACGACTTCTCGAGGAAGCATTTGTGAGATTGGGTGTAATTGAGTTTTGGGTTTAACAATTACTCCACTTGTATTTTGTTTATCTCATATAGTGAATTTATTGCTCCCCTTCTCCCATAGACATAGGCTTATTACTGAACCATGTAAATTTTGTATGTTTTTATTTTAGTCCCTACATTTTGGCTATTTATCCTTGGCAGGCTATTCATTTATATTTTGGAAATAGCGTTGTCAATTAGAAATCTACATTACAATCTATAGTTGCATTGTCTATAACAGAAGCTGAGTACATGGTAGTGGTTGAGGCTATCAAAGAGGCTATTTGGTTAAGGGACTTATATAATGAGCTAAATTCAAATCACTAGGTGATTGCTGTCTTCTTTGATAATGAAAGTGCAATAAATCTGACCAAAGATTAGATATTTTATGGAAAAACAAAGCACATTGACATCTAGTACCACTTTGTTCTTGATATCAAGGAAGTATTATAGTAATGAAGATTGGTACTGCAGAAACCCAGATGATATGTTCACAAAGTTTCTTCCTACTATCAAGTTCAAGCATTGATTGGACTTGATTAGTTTTTATCGTCATTGAGTTGCCCTTATGAGCTTATTTGGAGAAGGTGGAGTAAAATTCAATAATTTTCTGCAACGAGCAAAAAATTCAAGCTAAAGTGGAGATTTGTTATATTGTCTTGAATTTGTTTTGCTTGATAATTTGATAGCTATTTCTTTTCTCTAGTCTATGTGGCACTACCTCATTTAAGCATTTTGAGTGATAAAGATCACCATTATATGGCCTAGTTTGGTACATGAAAATCGAATGGAAATTTAGCTATCTAACGTGACCACTTCTTAACAAAATTTGGAGACCACCATTTGCCTATATAAAGCCATCATTTGCATGGTTTTAGAGGAAACAAAATTTAGAGTTTTCTATTTGGAGAGTGTCTTGATTTCTTATTGAGTGGTATAGTTAATTGCTCTAGTAAATATAAAGGTAAAATCAAGCCTCTTTTTAAGAGAGCATTTGTAAGATCAGGTGTAATTGTTTTTTTTTTTGAAAAATCAGAAGAATAAATTAAAAGAATAGTATATGTACATTGCGTTCATTTACAAGTGCCATAGTAGACACATCTAGCGAAAAGGCAAAAACCTCAGAGCCATCAAAGAAAAGCACAGGTGGACATAAGCTAAGGGAGGACTAAAGCATAGTCAATCAAGTAGCACACCTGGACACATACCAAGTCCGAAGCAATCTAGATCCAATGATAAGTATTACAGCCCAAGGAAAGCTAGCCTAAAGAGATATAAAGGAGGAACCCAACCAGAAGATCGATAGCATATGATAGACCAAGGAACGCTGCTGCCTAATGATAAGGAGCAGAACCATCAAACGCACACGGCCTTGCCCAAGAGGCTTCGCAGGCGAAACCTGCAAGTAGACTGAACAATAACCTGCAAAAGAAAGGAAAACAAACATTAAGAGATTATTACCTCCGCTCAGTGTATAGGCTGAGGCGTTCCCTAACGTGAGAGATTACGCCGAGATACACTCATTCCTCCTCTATATTTTCATTCTTGAAGGTGCGAGCATTGCGCTCAGTCCAGATATGGTAAACTGTCGTGGAGAGAAGAAGGGGAAAGTGAGTGAAGGTTGTCACTCTGGTATAGGAAACAGTTCTATACCAAGAGAGGAGAGTTGCAAGGGTCGAGTGGGTGAAGGTGGGTAAATTGAATTGGGTAAGGCATTGGGCCCAAATGGAGTGGGAGAAGGGGCATTCGAAGAATAAGTGGTCAATTGATTCATTGGCTGAGAGGCACAGGGAACAATGGTTAGGAGTATGGAGGTAAGGCAATTTATCCGTAGTTTGAAGCTTTTGCAAGAAGGCAAGCCACAAAATAAAGGAGTAGCGAGGGGTATTATATTTAGACCATACCAGGTTGTACCAAGGTACTACCAGTAACGGAGGGTGCAAGATATGATAGGCTGACGTATTGGTGTAGCGCTTGATGGGGCTGGCTAACCATTCCAGGTTGTCTGGGGAGGTGCTATTAGGTAAGTACAGTGGTGGCTCTAATTGTCTAAGGAGGTCCATGGACACCCCCTCCAATTCCAAGCATCATTTAGAATAACTTCAGAGACCCGAGCTGTAAGTGGCAGCCCTGATCCATTAATCTCTCTCGAGGTGGACAAGGGCCACAGAATACCACGTGGGTGCCAAGGATCCTGCCAGAAAAGAGTAGACATACCATTTCCAATCCTAAATCTGAATTGATGGCCCAACTGGTCCCTCACTGATAATATCTTTCTCCAACTCCATGAACAGTTATAGGAAGGTTGAGCCCTCCAAAAATTTGTCCTACGCAAGAAAATTGTGTGTACCCATTGAACCCAAAGAGCCTCCCTATCCTCAAACAAAAACCAGATCCTTTTCCCTAACAATACTTTGTTCCAAGTAGTCAAATGTTTGACACCTAAACCCCCTTCCTTCTTAGGACGACAAATGTCACTCCATTTCACCTTAGCGTGAGTAGTGGTTACTGACCTACCTGCCCAAAGAAAGTTCCTAAGTTTAGCCTCTATTTTCTTAAGAATGGAGGAAGGGAGGAGAAAAAGGGAGGACCAGTAGACATGGAAGGAAGAGAGAATGGAGATAACCAATTGTAGTCTACCCACATATGAAAGGCATTTATGGGTCCAATGATTTATCCTATTGTCTATCCTATCAAGAAGGACAGCACAATCCCTTCTGGAAAGCCGCCCAGTAATGAGAGGAATACCGAGGTACTTAAAAGGGAGGGAACCTTGGTGAAGGCCCGATACAAGATGCATCCTACAACTCAGATTATGGACATCCGGGGATAAGTAAAAGTAACTTTTAGAGGTATTCATTTCCAGACCAGAAAAATGAGAAAAGGTGCAAAAAGAATCAAGCAGAAGCTGGGCTGAAAGTAAATCCCCATGGCAGAACATTAACAGATCATCCGCAAAAAGAAGGTGATTAATCTTAAGACCTTGACATCTCCAGTGATATTTGAATTGAGGATTATGGTCGGTCGTAACTCTCAAATTCCTAGAGAACACCTCCATACAAAGGATGAAAAGGAAGGGTGACAGAGGATCACCTTGTCGAAGCCCAGATTTGCCTTTAAAAAATTTAGTGGGGGATCCATTAACAAGAATGGAATAGGAGGGGGAAGTGATGCATTCACAGATCCACCCTATGAATCTCATCGGAAGACCTACGACTTCTAAAGTGTTGAGGAGAAACTCCCAATGGATAGAGTCATAGGCTTTGCGGATATCCACTTTAAAAGCACACCTCTTGTGAGAATTTGAAATGTGATAGTTCTTAAAAATTTCCTATGCTAGGAGAATATTGTCCCCTATTCGGCGATTCTGGATAAAGACGCTTTGAGTGGGGCTTACTATGAGGGGGAGGATAGATCTGAGTCTATTTGCTAAGATTCTTGCAATGATCTTGTAGAGCAGATTGCAACAGGAAATGGGTCTAACGTCGTGGACCGTGGAGGGATGAGCTGTCTTAGGCTTAAGAGTTACTCCACTTATATTTTGTTTATCTCATATAGTGAATTTATTACCCCCCTTCTCCTGTGGATGTAGGCTTAATGTGAAACCATGTAAATTTTATGTGTTTTTATTTTAGTCCCTATACTTTGGCTATTTCTCCACTTTGAGTCACCATTTAAAATTACTGTCAAAATGGCCCCTCGAACCTAACAAATGTGGTATAAGAGATTTCTTCACAAACAAATATGGTCCTCCTTGTTTTCAATTTCGAAGCCTTCAGGTTGTTGCATGTAGATATGATCTTTAAGGTCATTATATAGAAAAGCAGTTTTGACATCTAATTGCTCCAATTCCAAGTCAAACTTAGCTCCCAAAGCAAGCAACACCCGAATGGAACAGTGTTTTACAACAGGTGAGAAAACATCATTGAAATCCACACTTTGTACTTGACTATACCCCTTTACAACTAATCGAGCTTTGTATCCTACTTCTTCAATGCCGAGGTGCCTTCCTTTTTCTTGAAGATCCATTTGTGGCCAATAATCTTCTTTCCCTTTTGTGTACTAACGAGCTTTTAGGTGCCATTTTTACGTAAGGACTCCATTTCTTCTTATATAACTACCAATCGTTTTTTTTTTAGTTGGCTCCTGAAACGGCTTCTAAATATGTAGATGGCTCTCCAACATTGTTGATGTTCTCAGATGTTGATAAAACATAAGCCACCAAGTCTGCGTAGTTATTATATCTTACTAACTTCCTTATCTCCGTCCTTTCTCTATCTTTGGCAATAGAGTATGTTGCTCCTATTCAACTGAGCTAGGCTCTAAATCCCTTTGAGGAAGAGAATCTTGCTGAGAACTGGAAGATCGTGAATCTGATTATGAGGTAGAGTCTTGCTAAGTTGGATAGTCTTCAACATCTATCTCCTATCTCTGACTGGTCTCCCTTTACTTGTCAGAAGTGCAAGGTACCAAGACTTCTTTTTTCGTGTAAAGCATGGAACCTTCATCAATTGTAACATTTCTACTGGTTATAAATTTGGATGATTTAGGACACCAAAGTTTATATTCTTTCACCCTTGAGGGATATCTTAGAAAATTTTACTTTTTTGCTCTTAGCTGTAACTTGTCATCATTGACATGCATATATGATTGACAACCAAAGATTCTCAAATTTGAATAATTTGTATGTTTTCCAAACAAAACTTCCTCTGAAGTCTTGTATCCAATTGGAACTGACAGATAGCTATTCACTAAATAGCAAGTTGTAGAAACAGCTTTTACCTAAAAACTCTTTGGCAATCCAACATTTGAAAGCATACATCAATCTCTCTTAATGGGAGTTCAGTTCATGCGTTCAACAACTCCGTTTTACTGGGGTGTCATTCGAATTGTATGATGCCTTATAATGCCTTCATTTCTGCATAACTTATTGAACTTATTAACGTAGAACTCTAAGCCATTATCTGTTATGCGCCTCTTTATCTTCCTTCCAAGTTGCTTCTCTATTATGGTTTTCCACTGCTTGAATGTAAAGAACACCTGATCCTTATGATTGAGAAAGTAAACCCAAACCTTGCTCGATAAGTTGTCAATGAAGGTAAGCATGTATCTGTCACCATCTTTAGATGGAATTTAAGATGGTTCCCAAAGGTCAAAGTGGATGTAATCCGAAGTATCTTTGGTTGTGTGGGTGGCTTTGCTAAAATTGACATGTTTTTACTTTATAAAAACACAATGCTTGCAAAAATCAAGCTTACCAATATTTTTCCTGCACAAAAGACCCTTATTACTCATTAGGGTCAACCCTCTCTCACTCCATTATTTTGCCCATATGAAAGACCTTTATTACTCAACAAGGTCAAGCCTCTCTCATTCATATAGCTTAGCCTTTTATGCCACAGTTTGGTTATGTCGTTTTTATACATTAGTGTGGAAATTGCAGTAGTAGCTCCTATAACTGTGGCTCCTTGTAGGACATAAAGACTTCCATTTTTTTAAGCCTTCTTTACCACCAAAGCACCTTTGCTAATTTTCATGACTCCACCTTCAACTTTGTATTTACAACCACCAGCATCAGTGGTGCCCAAAGAGATGAGATTCTTCTTTAGATTAAGAATATGACAAATGTCTATCAATGTCCATACTACGCCATCATGCATCTTAATTTGGATTATGCCCTTTCCAATAACATTGCAAGCTACATTGTTACCCATCAGAACGACTCCACCTACAACAAATTCATATGTGGAGAACCAGTCCTTATTGGGACACATGTGATAAGAGCATCATGAATCCATAATCCATTCATCATTGAATCTGCACCTTTCACTATTAGTGACTAGAAAAATATCAAAAGTGGACTCGTGTTTAGCAACATAGCTTCGACATATTTTTCCCTTCTTTCTTTATTTGATTATTTATTTTTCAATTTATAAAAATCAACCTTAATGTGCCCTTTTTTACGACAATAATTACATATCAAATTCTTGTGTTTAGATTTTAACCTAGACATGCTTCTATTTGAACTCTTATTTTCAGGCCTTCCTCTAATAATAAGGCCTTTTGGTAGATTATCATCCTTATTACCAACAATCCTTTTATTAATTACAATTTTAGAGACTAAAGTTGTTTTAACCTCCGCCAAAGACATAATAATTTCAGAGCAGCATTTTCATCATCAATCTTAGCACCAACATTTTCTAAACTTACTAAAATCGACATATTTTTTTAAGGTAGGTTTTAATAGGAATAACTTTCTGCATCTAAAAAGTGTAGAATCGCATCATATGGTATCACTTGTCAGTTAAGGTTTTGGACATGTACGAGGAATCCAAATTTGCCCACAAGCTAGCTGTTATATTTTCATTGATGACCTCCTATAGAAACTCATTAAACAAACAAAGCTGAATTGTAGAAAATACCTTGTTAATGATCTCGTCCTTCTTTTCTTCAATCATTGACTTTGGAATATTATTCTTCCCTAATAAAGTTTTCTCAAGCCCATTCTAAATTAAGATGATATGCATCTTAATCTTCCACAAATAGAAATTTGTGTTACGATCAAATTTCTTAATATCAAATCTTGTAGTTGCCCTCATAACGTTGGTACTGTCACGGCTACAATGTCGATGCTTAATACAATGACACTATTGATCGACTCTTAACTGAAACTCAACTCTGATACCATAAGGGCTATTTTGACAGTAATTTTGGATGGTAACTCAAAGTGGAGAAATAGCTAAAGTATAGGGACTAAAATCAAAACACACAAAATTTACACGGTTCAATAATAAGCCTACATCCACGGGAAAAGAGGAGCAATAAATTTACTATATGAGATAAACAAAATGCTAGCAGAGTAACTCTCAAACCCAAAACCCAATTACACCCGATCTTACAAATGCTTTCTTAAAAAGATGTTTGATTTTACCTCTATATTTATTAAGGAAATTAACTATACCACTCAAGAAGAAATCACTACTCATTAAACATAATACTCTCTTATATTTTACTTCCATTGAAACCATACAAATTGTAACACCCCACCCTCTCGAGACACGTACTCGAGATCTTGAGTGATATCTGAGTACGTGCCCCATAAGGGTGGCATGTTAGAACAATCAACCACTCAAAAACTTAGTACAATTTTTTTTTATTAGTATAAGCATACGCAAAAATCAGTAATCAAATTGGGCTTACTTTATTTGTAAACTTTTTCAATCACAACAATACAATCATCAGAATTTCACTAATCATTTGGGCCCAAATTTACATACAAAACATTTTAGTCATATGTCTTTACATTACAACATCATTCATATACACATTGTACGGTATTTATGAATACATAATTTGATACAAAATTTGTGAAATATACAATTCAGTACGAAATTAAAGAAATACAATGTAGATGTGAACTAATCCTGACCTCTGCCTCTTACTCGAATGCAGTAGTTGTACTCTCGTTTGCCTAATGGGGTACTCTTCTGAGCCTGAAAATTAATTGCAAATTTTGGGTGAGTTTTGCGAACTCAGTGAGTGTACCATCGATGAGTGATCATCATCGATGGTTCGCTCAATTTATGCATCACATCAATACACGTAACAGTTTATTCACATATTTGTATTTTCACTAATTATCACACTTCATTTTCAGGACAATCATCATAATTATTTCAATCATATAAGGTACACATTACAAGTATGAATGCAGTGCACATTAGACCCACTTTTTATTTGTTACTTTGTTGTGATCGAGTACCTAAACTATCCTGTATCCATTGTAGATACCGAGCTCATTGATAACTGTCTCGTATCTGTTAGGAATACCAGGCTCATTAAAAATTGAGCCTGAGGCTTTGATGCACATAACTGAGCTTAAAGCTCTTTTTCGGTAGCTACTCCGCTCATAACTGCCTTTATGTTTCATGCATTTATTTATTGGAATGTATCAGTCACATTTGCATATTCTTATTCAATCATATATTTTCAGTCAGTCACATGATCTCATTTACACATTCTCATACACATTCTCATCGGACCTTAGTCTAGCATTCAGAGATCAGATTTAGAAGCACTTCAATAATACATTCACATATCACAGTCATTGGACCTTCATTGTCCGGAATCAACACATCAACTCACATTCATTTATCATTCAAAACACAATTTAAGCAAACAGTAATTGACAGAAACCGTCTAGGTTACAGTACACTCCAGATTAGCATTTTCTTCCAAGTTCTGGAAATGTCTGAATGTAGATGTTTATCCTACACATCATAATTATGCAATACACACGTTGCACACACATTAATAATTGCACAATTATAAGTATTCGTTTATGCACACATGTGGATATGGAAGATGTACAATGTATTTTCAGGACAATCTCGAGTATCTTTCCTTTATTTTCTGCACAAAATCAATCCCATATCAAGACTCACCAAATTATAATTTATACTTAAGTTTATACCTCAATGAAATCATTGAAATCACAATCCATAACTCATTGAATCACTTTCAGATTTTTCCCCGAAAACTAACTTTCAGGTTTGCTATTCTTGATCATTTATACAATGAAAATAAAGTAATTTGGTCATACTCTCTTCTAGAAAATTGTTCCCCTGTGTCTTGTGTTTCTATTGACACTAAAATCATTCAATTTGGTTCAGTAATTTGAAAGTTAGGCTCTAAACATTTTCGAACTATTCTTATACTGAAACAGTATATTATGCACAACTTTCATCCAGAAATTGAACATCTTAGAGACTGAAGTACAATTCTACTTCTTCAGATAATTTATAAGCTATATCTTTAGTTTACTCCAAATTAAAAACCATCTGATTTGGAATCCTACAGATCCAAATATAATCAAAATACTGAAGTGTGTTCAGTAAAATATTCATATTTACACTATTCCAACAGATTCCACAATTTAATTTGATCCATCTTTTTCAAATCAATTCAGAATGCGACTAATTTTGTGAAGAGTTAGAATAATGAGTTAGGAATCTATTAGTTTAAAAATCAATCATTTGGAGGTCCAAAGAAGAAGTTATAGTCAAAAGAAGCAAGATGGTTCAGCTTGCACAATGTTCTCGGGTGCAGTCAGTCACTTCTAACTATTGAAGAGTACTGTAGCATGAAAAGACAATTAAGTTTGTGAGTGTCTATTAATTGACACTCACATGCATGATAGTGAACAATCACACCCGTGCAAGAGTCATGGGAGTGAGAAAAACTCATAGGGTGACAGATAAAGACAATTAGGTTCGATGAGAGCATAATAATCAGACCCATCCCACGTTTAACACTTAATCTCTCTCAATTCATTTTATATGGCTATGAATTTTGATGAAGAGGTAGAGCATTGTCTTACGAGTCCAATGGTTTAAGAATCAAGTCATTTGGATGTCTAGAGAAGATGTTATGATCAAAAGAATTAGTATTGTTCAGTATAGGGAAAAACCTCAAATGCACAATCGTGCTTATACACAACGGTGCATTTTCCCATTTATCACCAAATTCACCATCGTGCTTATGCACAATGGTGCATTTTCACTATAACTCAAAATTTATCGTCATGCTTATGCATGACTGTGCATTTTCTCTTAAATCCAAAAGTCACCGTCGTGCATTTTCTTCTTCTTTTTCTTCACCGACACTCTATTTCAAACCCCCATAACTTTTGATCTAGAGCTTCAAAAATTGCAAACTTTATATCAATGGAAATATAAAAGAAAGATCTACAACTTTTATGAAGACAATTTTGTCAAAATATATCTACATCAATACAGTTAATTCATGAAAGTTCATATCAAAATTTAATCTCTCTTATCTCTTTATTCTCAGCCAACTTCTCTAACGTGTTTTCCTTCACTAATCCAACACTTCAATTTTTTTTAATTTCTAGTATTTCTACTCCATTTCGTTCAAATTATTCACCACAATTTCACAGTATCCCTAAATATGCAAGTTTAGTCAAATTTCTCAAAATCATTAAAAAAAACCAGATATCAATTATTCAACTCTTCATGCTCTGCATTTCACCATTCTGTACATTTTCCTATATTTTTATTCTATGCATTTTCTTAATTGTCTTCCTCTAACACAATCTTTCTCATATCTGACCATCATTTTACAACTATTCTTCAACTCAAAAATCATTCTTTTGATCATCTCTAAAGCACTCACATATTCGTGTACACACACATATATATACATTCACAGTGAAAAGAAACAAAGCATATCTGCCTATAACCTTTTTATATAATAATTTTCTACACTAATCCCATACACCATTTCATTGCTCTTTCTAACTCCAAGAATCATTTTTACTTTACCTGATAACTAATAACCATCAAATACTAAATAATACTATATCTATATTTTCCCATCTTATTTACACAGTGTTCATGAAGATGTACGTAAATTCCATGATGATGCAAATGATAGTAATTTAATCAAATTTATTTCATAAATCCACAACTCTAAAGGATTCACTCAATACTTACTTGATAAAAATTCCAAGATCTTCAATTATCCCAAGCCCTAAACTTCACGCAATTCATGTACACCACTATATAAATTGACCAGCTTTGGGTTTTTCTTAGGGTAGAAGAAACAAATAGCAAGGTAGAAATGGTGTAGGATAAGGAAAAGCAAAGAAATCTCTCGAGAGATATTTCATGAAAAACTCTATTTTTTGGGATGAAACTTGAAGAAGGTGGCTACGAAGAAGGTAACTAGGACTGAGTACTTAGCCTTTTTAACTCATAGAGAACATAACTTACTTTCTAATAAAATTATAAAAATCAACTTAACTAAGTCAATGACACTTGTCACTTCTCTAATGTCTAAAGCTCTAACTAAGTTCTATTTTTGAACTAATTCCTTTGACTTGCTCCTTACATTCCAATTATCTCCAATATTTTTCCAATATCCTTTGGTTTCTTATTTCTATTTTTCATAATAATCTATAATTTCTAAAATTATTCCTAAAATTCACCAAAATTCAAAATATAACAATTCTACTAACCAATAAAATTTCTAACATAATAAATTTCAAAATTCCCAATATATCACGACTCAATTCAATTATCCCCGGAATTATCTATGAATGCATGTACAATTATTTTCATGTGCCAAATTTTCACTATTCACATATATGTGTATGATATATTATGCATGAGTATGAAAATGTATTTTTAATCTCTCATTAATCACTCATTTTTACTATTCTGGCCTCCCCGCAGATAATGAGATGTTACACAAGTGATGACTTTCTATAGGTAAATGGTGTTCTCCAAATTTGGTTAGGAAATTGCCATATTAAATAACCAATTTCAATTCAATTTTCATGTATCAAACTAGACCATGTAGTGATGATCTTTATCACTCAAAATTCTTGAATGAGGTAGTGCCATATAGACTAAATAAAAAGGAATGGATCAGCAAATTATCAAGCAAAGCAAATTCAAGACACTATAACAAATTAAGGAAGCCGGTAAGATATAACAACTATGCAGACTTGGTGGCTTATGCTTTATCAGCAACTGAGGAGATCAACAATGTTGCAGAGCCATCCACATATTCATAAGACATTTTAGGACCCAAATCTGACAAACGGTTGGTAGCTATGCACGAAGAAATGGAGTCCTTACATAAGAATGACACTTGGGAGATTATTAGAACACCAAAGGGAAAGAAGATTGTCAGCTATAAATATGTCTTCAAGAAAAAGGAAGGCACCCCGAGCATTGAAGAAGCAAAGTACAAAGCTCGGTTAGTTGCAAAGGGGTACATTCAAGTATAAGGTGTGGATTTCAATGATGTTTTCCTACCTATTATAAAACATTGTTATATTCACATATTGCTTGCGTTGGTGGCTAAGTATGACTTGGAAGTTAGATTTTAAAACTAGATTTCTTCATGGTGACCTTAGAGAATAAATCTACATACAACAACTTGAAGGCTTTAAGGTTGAAGGCAAGGAGGATCATTTTTGTTTGCTGAAGAAATCTCTATACAGTCTTAGCAGTCACCAAGGCAATGGTATAAGAGATTTGGCTCTGTTATTATCAATAATGATTTATCAAGGATTAATTATGATAGTTGTGCCTACTTTATAAGGTTAGTTGATGGGTCATTCATATATTTATTATTATATGTTGATGATATGTTGATTGCTATAAAATATATTTTTGAAGTAAAAAGATGAAAGCCATATTAAGTGAAGAATTTGAGATGAAAGATCTTAGAGCAGCAACGAAGATTCTTGGAATGGAAATTTAGAGGGATAAGAAAGTACGGAAGTTGTTCCTCATTTAAAAGAAATATGTTGAGAAAGTTTTGGAGCATTTCGGCGTGAAAGATGCTAAGCCTGTGAGTACTCAATTAGTTGCTCATTTCAAGCTTTCGGCTACACCATCACCATAAACAAATGAAGAGTAGAGATACATGGATCATGTTCCATACTCCAACGCAATAGGTAGTCTCATACACGCTATAGGATATACTCGATCTGATATTTCTTATACAGTTAGCTTCGTGAGTAGATATATGGAAAATTCTAGCAAAGTTCACTGGCAAGCAGTGAAATGAATTTTGAGATATTTAAAAGGCTCAGTTGACACTGGGCTGGAGTTCAATAGTGGTGGTAATAGTTTGGTTGGTTATATCGACTTAAATTATACAGGAGACCTCGACAAAAAGAGATCTTTGATAAGCTATGTGTTTACTTTGGGAAATGGCATTGTCAGTTGAAAATCTACATTACAATCTACAGTTGCACTATCTACAATAGAAACTGAGTACATGGCAGTGACTAAGGCTATCAAAGAGGCTATTTGATTAAGGGGCTTATATAATGAGCTAAATTCAGATCATCAAGTGATTGTTGTCTTTTATGATAGTGAAAGTGCAATACATCTAACCAAAGATCATATGTTTCATGGAAAAACAAAGCATATTGACATCAAATACCATTTTATTTGTGATATTTTCACACAAGAAAATATTATATTAAAGAAGATTGGTACTACAGACAACTCAACTGATTTGTTTACAAAGTCTCTTCCTACTATCAAGTTCAAGCATTGCTTGGACTTGATTGGTGTTTCTCATTATTGAGTTGCCCTTATGGGCTTATTAGGAGAAGGTGGAGTAAAGTTCATTAATTTTCTACGTCGAATCAAAAATTCAAGCCAAGGTGGAGATTTATTATAGTGTCTTGAATTTGCTTTTCTTGATAATTTGCTAGCCATTCCTTTTTCTCTAATCTATGTGGCACTACCTCATTCAAGCATTTTGAGTGATAAAGATCACCAATACATGACCTAGTTTCATACATAAAAATTGAATGGAAATTGACTATCTAACGTGGCCATTTCCTAACAAAATTTGGAGACTACCATTTGCGCCATCATTTGTATGGTTTCAACATAAGCAAAATTTGAGTGAGTTTTCTGTTTAGAGAGTGTAGTGATTTCTTATTGAGTGCTATAGTTAATTGCTCTAGTAAATATAACGGTAAAATCAAACCTTTAATTGGGTTTTGGGTTTGAGAGTTACTCCACTTGTATTTTGTTTATCTCATGTAGTGAATTTATTGCTCCCTTCTCCTATGGATGTAGGCTTATTACCAAACTACGTAAATTTTGTGTGTGTTTATTTTAGTCCCTATATTTCGACTATTTCTCCACTTTGAGTCGCCATCCAAAATTACTTTCAAAATAACTCCTCGAACCTAACAAAAATCGTTATAACTAAGAACAAACTATTGAAGTTTCTCCAGGGTGCATAAACCTGCTGAAAGAATAACTTAATCATGTTTCCCGAGTTGTGCAAATGATATAATTATAAAGATATTTATTTCAATAAGTTAAAAGTAATAGAAGGATAGTTTCAGTCGCCACTGAAGTTCTTTAGATAACTTTGTACTTACTATGAGCTGTTAATGAACCATTATAAAGATTTGATGATAATGACAAGGCCTTAAGGAAGCAAGTGCCTCCATGTTAAGAGGAATGCTGCGGCAAACAAATTTCAAGTCTAGAAGTTCCAATTTAGTAGATTTTGACAACCCCATACAAAAAGTAAATGTGAAAGGTATGTTATTTTCGAGAGACTATAAGAAGTGAATCTGTTGGGGTATGTAGTTTAGATAAAGGAACTATTACCTCTGAATGGAAGTGTTCCATCAAGGTAGTTACTTTGCAACTTGAACACCGTCAGATTACTAATAGCATCCATTTCTGTAACGAGGCATAGAAGTAATGTGTTCAAGAAGAGGTTTTCAAAGAGAAGCTTCTACTTAGAATTTCTGATACTTAGGGATATGTTGACTACCTTGCATCCTTAAAGAGCCAGTCAGTTGACTTCTGCTCAAATCCAATGTCTCCAAGTACTTGCAATCTGATAATTATGCATAAAGAATGATTATTATTTGATGTCTAATAAACATAATTAGAAGCTAATAATCTTAACTTCCAATTGAAAGGGTCCAGCTAACCAATTAGCTTGTTATATCCCAGATCCAAGGTCTCTAATTTTCTCAGTCCTGCTAAGCTCATAAGCCCCTTAAGTAGCACAAGCAACTAGTCATTAGAAAACCATTAAAAGAAACTAAAAACCTTCATAGTTCCACCCTGTAATAGAAATAGAAGCAATAGAACTTAAAGCTACTAAAAGTTTGCCTTTTTAAGATGATGTGAAATCAATCAAATATCAAGTTGCAGTCTTTGGCATACCTTTTTTTTTTTTCTGAATACTCCTAATTGAATTGGATGACATATTGAACAAGGATATATTTAGAGGCCAGACATCAACCTAATCAAAATGTATTTGTGGATACTTTGAGTATTATTGTCTTATATCATCTATCGACAGCTCGATCACACGGTTCGTTGCATAATTGCATGTGACTCTGTCCCATCTGCAACAATCATTCCATGAGTCACCAATCCATTTAGAAAGAATATAATCTGCATCATATCTATTTGATTCTAGACATGACTTAAAGGCTAAAAGAGCTAACCTCACATCTTCAAAGTGACTTCCACTTCCATTGATTAATTGAACCAGAAGATCAAACCTAGAACACCAAGAGAAGACTTTGACTCGTGCGTGGCAAGACATAAATCAAAGTGAACTGTTTCTACAGGATGCTATAGCAAACCATAATTAATCATATATGATATAACCTAAAACTTTAAGAAGAAATAAAAACAAAAATTGGTTTTCAATATCATTAAGACAAAATGTTCAAACGGTAGTAGTGTTGACATGGGAAGAAAAATCAATCGTAAAATTGCCACTCTACTAAAATTTATAATGAGAAGAAAGAAGGGTAAAATTAAGTTGATGTTTTTAAGTTGGACAAAGCAATTTGACAAGATAAACATGAAATACAATAATCTTGATGTCAAACAGTGACTAAGAGGCCAGTCAAGGTCTGAATTGGCCAACAATTGTCAAAGTCTCGTTAGAGAATTTATTTCGCTTTGGTATCAAGCTTTGCCATTGATAGCGACAAGTAAAGGGACGAACCACGAGAAATTGGGTAGAAATGACCTCCTATGGCTTGCTATCGCTGGAAAGCCTTGTTATGCAGGTGTAGGAGGTATAGGCAGAGACCTTCATTTTTTGTTTCCTGTTATGTTTCCTCGCAGTTCCAGTGTGCCAAAAAAAAAGGCCAATCATTTGTATAGGATCGTCTAAATATGCATTCTACCTCACATTTCAGTTAAAAATGATGCGCAATGACAAAGGGGAGAAATTAAGGTTGGCTGTGAAAGAGGAATGGTATGGAGATCAAAAAGAATAGGTTTATCGGATGGGTTATATGGAAAATTGTTCAGCCCAAACAAAAGTCACATAAACTTTACATGTATTTACAAAAACATGTTTTGTTAAGGGTTAATTATAAAAAAAAAGTCCTAACTTCATCAATTTTTTAATTATTGTCCAAATTTTAAAAAGTAGTAATAAAGTACTTAAACTTTTAATTTTTTTTAATTCTAGCCCAAATTTCAAAAAATGACAATAAAATGTTTAAACTTTCAATATTCTTCAATTATAGCCCGATGTTATCTGTTATTCTCCTCATGCCCTCAATCTTTTTTTATTTGTTTTTCTAACGTCCCAAGCTACTCTCGTATTATAGCGCACTGTACCAATAATTCTTCATTTTTAGTTCGTTCTTTTGATGCCCTTGATGTGAGGGTGTCATAATTACATAATCTAAAAATCGAAGGACGAGGATAAACTGAAAACGAAGGAAAAAATTGAAATCAAAGCGTAAGGTCGTCGGGACTGTGTAATCTGATTTAGGTTATTTTTAAACAACGACTTCATTTTAATTATGTGACTAAACGAAGTCATTTCATTAATTTTTATTTGTTGTGTTAATTTTAGCTGACGTATATTAATAGTTAAAGTTTCTGAAACATATATTAAGCCACATCAGCAAACTTAATGCAAACATTAACATTAGGCTAGAATTGAAAAAATTAAAAAATTAAATATTTTATTATTATAAATTTACTTAAACTATAAAAAAGTGATAGGATGTGATAAAATCTTTTGGCCTTAATTATTTTATTATGATTATTATTTCAAATTATTCTTTTAAAATAATTTGGATAAGAAATTAGAAAAAAAATTTTGTTGTTAATTTGATTAAGATTAATTTTTCTTCAAAATAAAACTCATGCTAATGCCAGGAAATATTCTTATTGTACAATTACAGGTTTATGATTTTGTATATGCACTTGCTCTGGCATTTTGTTAGGCAAAAAGGGCAAAATTGATCCTAATGTTTATGTGTTGACAAATTAAATCTCAACAATTCGTAGGGTTCAAATTAAACCTCAACATTTACAAAACTTTCATATTGAACCTTATATTAACAAAAAAAGTGACAAGATTGTAAAGTCGTCAATTTTCAATCATGTCATCACCCACATAACATAAATTAATAATATTTTAATAGTATCGTAGGTCCTATTCTACCACATAAGCGACTTATATTTTAAAAATTACTTATTCAAGTTATTAAAATATATCGGACCTGCTTGTTTAATTTAAACTAAATATAATTAACCTAACTAATTAATATAATTAAACTAATTATTTTTATTAATTAAACTAATTAATTTATTAACTAATAAACCCTAAAACTTAAAAATCCCCAATTTAGAACTTGTAGTTAACACATCGTCTCCCTCCTTCTCCATAGCATCTCCTTTATTTGTCACCCTTCATTACGGCCACTTTTCACTAGTGCTTCACTTGACTCTTAGAGAAGATAAGTCCCTTGCTCTAACCATATACCGACAAAGAATTGAGCAAGATTAAGAAGTATTAGTCAACAAATTTCATATCTTTAGAATTTTTACCTTTTAGGATTTAAAACAAAAGAATATCAAAACCTTAAAAAACAATGTCATTTTAATTTGCATCATTAACAAGTACTTTCTTTTTATTTTTAAACCTAAGGACAATAATGAAGTTTTATACAACTGCTAGCTTTCACCATAAAAATATTTCAATAAAAGCCCTATATAGGTATCATACCCTTTGTCCAAATCATGTTTGACGATCATGAACAATTTGTCTATACAACACAAATATTTGTCACCATTATGACATATGTCAGTAACACGTACATTTAAAAGCCAAGAGGATAAATATCAAAAAGTCAAAGGCATTATTAATTAGTAGTGTTTCCCTCGTTTATACTTGACTACTAAAATTATTGTTAGGATGATTGTGTTAGTGGCGTTATCCTTTTAATTGTTTAAACTTGTAACTATAATGAAGTAATACTAAAATGTCATTTGAACTGTAAACTCCTTAATTCAAATGGTAATTGGAATGTGTGTGGATCAACATTTTTCAAAATTTCTTTTAATGGCATGTCTAGATGCATCAACCTAGCAAATTGAAAATAAAATATTAAAAACACATTCACTAATTATTTCAACTAAGATAAATTAATAAAGAGCATATTCCTTACAATATTACTTTGTTGACTCGATATAATGTTATCATCAACTCTGTTTACATTGGTTAACTATTTTTACAATGAAAACAATTTTTTCAGTCATTAAAGACAATAATAATTGATAACTGAATAATAATGTACCTATTAAGATGCCTATATGATAACTTGATTAATATAATGATGAACATTAGTTATTACAAGTTTTATAGGCTGTATTCATATGATTAAAGTAAGGTGTACACACTTGTGAAGAAGACTCAACATGTTGGGTTAAGCTCTCCTTATTGCATTTTCTAGAGTTATGATCAAAATTATCACATTTCAAGCATTTATGCACTTATCCTTTTAGGGACAATTTGCTTAGATTTTTTAATTTCTTTGGCTTATTTTATTGCCTCCTTCTTATAATTTCGGGTCTATAGGCATAACTCTTTTAGCTAGAGGATGTCATTTCTGTATTAGTAGAAGGTTAGAATATTTCACCTCTTATAGTTTGTAACATGTGTTCCGACAAACTTATGAATCGACCCTTTTTATAACATGAATAGACAAATATCTCAACCCTTTCTTTTAAATGATGGATTGCACTAATTGCATGTTTGCATGAGTACCCATATAGGTCATATGCCAGATGACTGCATGATTTTTGTCTACCAATCCTAACAATATGTTTCCCATCACCTTTTGAAACTTCATAAGCACCAACTCTATTCCAGACAGTTCTCCATTATATTGCTTCTTTTTTGTTCTTCTCCAATTTCTTTATTATATTTGGTGCAAAATCTAACTTAAATCCAACAATAAATGTCTCCTATATGTATGAATCTTCATCACCATTATTCTAATTATCTCAAGTATGCTAATCATTAGCCTATCCTTAGTTGGTAAGATCCACCCATCGAAAGTTGTATTCATATTGTTATCAATTATTGGACATTTAGATTCAAAGGCTTGGTAACAATTTGCCCACCTCTCCTTAGGATATTCAAGTAAGGTTGAAGCACATCTAGGTCTTATTTTGTCAAGCCTCTTTAGTTACTCATTGAAATCTTCGACGTAGGTAAACCATGCGTAATTCTATAACTATTTTATGAGATCCTTTCCTTTCGATTCCCATGTCAATTGTGATATATATGTCTAACACACATTTGGTGAGTTGCATTTGGAAAAGTCTCCTCTATAGCCTTGACCAATTCCTAAACCAAATTATAAAAATATTAGTTAATATTTTATATTGTAATCAAATCAATTATAAGTATATAAAGATTAAGATAGTTTCCACATATCAGATATGACTATAAGTCCTTTACCATCATCAAATTCAAAATCAAATGTTAAAAATTTATTAACCAAGTTTGTGAATCTATGTTTCCTGCCTCCATTATTGCCCAACTCAATAGATGCTCCTCTATCACCATCCTTACCCATTGTGCTCAACAATTGACCTTATAAATCTGTCTTTAGGAAGTAGCCATCATTCACAAAAATTGGTCTTAAATGCTTCCATCATTTTTTCATGGAACCAAAACAAATGTATAATCTTTTGAACTGCAACAAAATGTAAAGATGTATTAACATAACGTATGACATAAGATAATGAAGTATTAATAAGTTAATGAAATTTTCATTTGTCATTACCTATAGTAATAAACTCTCCTGATTCCTTGACAATTGTAACTCTATTATTGATTCAGGATTGCTTTCTTCAACTCAAGTATATAACCTTGCAGCTTCATATATTCATTAATATAATTTGTTGCTCTCTTTTTCCTCAATCTCTTTTGTCTATTTTGTACATACTTGAATTGATAAAAACATTGAATTTTTCTCTACACTCTTTGACAAGTTTTTTGGTTAAGATACTAGGCTTCTCAAGGATTATATCCTTGAAGTGTCTCATTAAGAATTTGCAAAAAAACCAATTTTGTTTTGTTTGTTGTGAAGCAATTATGATCAGGTTTGTAAGTTCTTACTTTGAAACATCTCTCATTCTTATCATATCCAACATGCTAAACCCACAGGCATCCATCAATACACCTAACCCTATTTCGATTACTCTCACACTTGTTTTACCTTACATTATGTCTAGTTTATACTGCATAATCAATAATAACATCTTTAAATTCTTTTGTAGTTTCGAACTCCATTTCCAATCTTCCCTTATATACCACATTAGTAGGATTATGCCTAACACTTGAACTAAATCTATGCAAAGCTTAACCAACTCCTCTCCACTAAGATGTTCATCAGTACTACAAAAACAATCACAATTAGCTAAATTAATTTCAACTGGTTAATGGTCATTTGAAATGTTTATATAAAAGTCTAATTGAACATTTGCACCTTGTTCCTTCACATTTTCATCCATATATGTATCATGTTCCTCCACATTTTCATCCACATGTTTATCATGTTCCTCCATATTTACATCTATAGGTTCACCTGGTTCCTCCATATTTACACCATGTTCATTATATACACGTTGTTCATCATCATCATAATCCTCTCCTTCAATCATATGGAATATGGCAGGAGCATAGAAAGGTGTATTTAAATGATCATTTACATACACATTAATGCTCCTATAAATTTACATAAGATTTGCTAGCCTAATACAACTTTGGTTTGACTCCATAACACAATGACTCTTTAAAGTCAAAATTAGGTAATTTAAGATATGCCTTATGTACCCTAATTCCTTCCCCATCTAATATATATGTCTAGTATTGATATAGTCAATGTGAACAATCTCAAATATAGCAACATCCCCACTATCATATTTAAATTCATGTTCTAACATAAAATTTCCACCATAAGAACAGCCTTATACTTCCACATTAAGCCATTAAAACTTATATAGCAACCATTAGACAATAATAAAAGAAACAAATGTCATTAAAATGACCAATAGAGACCTAAGCACAAACTGATCATAAGGAAATGAGCTCTTCCTCTAAGTTAATCACGAAGAGTAAGACACAAAGATTAAGAACAATCAATAACCAAGTATCAAAAGTGTTCCTCTTCGTGTTTTGTGAAGTTCAAAAGCTTACTTGTTTCACTTTGATATTGTACTTTTTCAACCCAAGTAGTAATGAACCAAATTGTGTTAACTTAAACCAGAAGAGATCCATAAAAGATTATAACTATCTGCAATTGACCATATTAAACAAAGTTAATTTGACTTTAGGAACTCTATAGTTGGTTTACAGTATCTAAAAATTAATCGACAAAATCAATAGGATGCAATGTTTCATTCTGCAACTTTAACCAACATTTCTGTAATATGTAAAGAACTTGTAATAAAATTAAGGAATTAAATAGGAAATCATCGATCAAAAAATAGATAAAGACTATTTAGAGATAAGAACACCATAATAGAGTAGTCCCTCTTTACTCTGTAACACATAAGAAGAAAAGAACCAAAAACTTGCAAAACATACTATTAGCATCCATGGAACAATAACCAATTTAAAAAAAATTCTAATGATAGTTAAGAATTTCAATTCCACACATTTTACCAAGTTACAATGAAATAAAATCATAAGTAGCATAACATTTCGTAGTTCAAAAATTAGAAAAATAAAATTTAGAAAAGCTAGTCTTAACACTTAGTAGTTTCAACTACATGCAAAATTGGGTTATTTCAGAAGCTTGATTTGGTTAAATCAAATGAAAGGCTGTATTTGCATAATACGTCCCAATTGATCTAAATTTGACAAAGATCAATCTATGTCAATTGTCAAGTGGACATATGCATGTCCATTATGTTAGGAGTTTCTAATGCTTAGACAGATGCTATGATTCTCATGTGAGGCCACTTCATCTATGTCAATCTATGTCAATTGTCAAGTGGACATATGCATGTCAATTATCTTAGGAGTTTCTATTACTTAGACAGATGTTATGATTCTCGTGTAGGGCTACTTCATAAAAATTTTGACATAAATAGCTACATATTAATTGCAACTAGACAATTTGTTAAACAATGAAGCATTATGGAACATCTATACTTTAATAAAGTATAACCAAAATAAGATTCACATAACTGCTTTTACAGTTCTATGCTATCTATGGCGTAGGGTCACGAACATTAATCATGGTTTCAAAACGTTAGATGTCCATGACAATGGAGGATTTTGAACATCATATGAATATTCTTCTTAAGAAGTCTTCCTTTGTAGGTCATCATTTTTTTTCTTTGACATAGTTGTTGAAATTGAAGTATAATTTAAATCACCATTAAACTTGCACTGCAAAGTACAAAATCTTTATCTTCATATAAGGGATGTCCTAAGTAGGGGAAATGAAGCAAATATGATATCATATGAACATATAATAGAAAGATCAATCTATGTCAGTTGGACATATGCATATCAATTGATCTAGATTAGGGTTATTTCAGAGGTATGCATGGTTATTAATAATTTTTTAATAAATGTAATATCTCAACATTTGTAAAGTAGAATGAATAGGGGATCATGAGGAATCTAGCATTATGCAAAAAAAAAAAAAAGGGAACCACGACATATAATAAACATAAACTACAAACTAGACAAAAGAAGAGACTTGCCACATCTTTATCGTGTAAGAAGAGAATGGTTGTTGCTGCTGTTGTTACGATTAAATCAATAGGGAGAAACTATGCGAGGAGTATAGGGAATTAGGGATTTGGACAAAGAGTAAATGGTGAGTTTAGGAAATTAGGGATTTAGAACTGACAGGGAGTTAACTTCGTTAGATTTTTATTCTTATAGGGTCTGTTTTGAACATTTTGTAAACTTTAAGTTTAATTTTAACGCATCAAAATATTAACTTTTAATTTATTAGTAGAGGTAAACATTAGAGTCAATTTTACCCTTTTTGTCGCATTTTGTTACATAAACGTTATGGTAATTTAGATTAAACACAATCTTGCGAGGAGGTTCAGAAAGAAGAAAAGAAAAGAAGTTGTACATCTCTGTTGCGTAATCAAATATGAGTTGCTTTTGGAGTCTTCCTACGTGCCGTTCAGTTCATTTTTCGAGCATGAAAGCCAACAGCAAGTGTAAAGACTTTGACTTACGCATTGGGGGCCATAGGCTTCTCTTTCTCATTTAATTTTGCTAATTGTAGAACAAGTCCATAGACACGCACACATGCCCAATTCATTTTTTACTGCATCTTCTCTTCCAAACTGTGGGTATTCTGACCGCCTCTATCAACTATGGGAATGGTCTTGGCAATTTCCTCTCTGTTTCTCCACCGTGAAACTTTAGTATGTGGTCGGGTCGGCCGTGCTGGGCCCGGACCCAGTCCATATCAATCCACTCGACCCGAAGACCGATCGGTCCCCTCTCCAAAGGTCAGTCCCACATCCAACAATCATGTCA
>JANVCQ010000001.1:16093096-16113629 GCA_025531925.1 Erythroxylum plowmanianum
CGAAGAACAACGCAGAAGGTTGCCAACTCATGGATCCAAACGGCAACGCACCGTTCAGCCTGAATCCGGCAGAACCAGTATGAATAAAGTTTAACATCTAATTGAGCATATTATGGAACGAGCCATGACCAGCTTTATGGACTTTAAGTGTCCATGGGTTGTCAATATAGGGTAAAGGCCATCAGGTCAAGGTCGAGTGGAAAAACGATGTGAACACGATGGTGTAGTTCAAGTCCATAACCTAATGCATATTACAAATTAATATTTTTTGGTAAGTCATGATTTGATGATTATTTAAAAGCATAAGGTCAACCCTTTCTTTCTTACGAAAGAAGACCAAAATTACATGCTCTCTCTAATTTCAAACGCAAAAGCCATCCTCGAGAGCACAAGCGTCATACACCTCAAAATGCCAACAATTGTCGATGCATGTTCATTGGACTAACTTTAATTAAGTGGGTTGTTAGGCAAGATTAACGTATTAAACTGAGAATCTTAAAGCTAACCCATTTAATATATTTTTATGTCAACCTAGTCTCCACATTCAATGATGTTGTCCTCCACTCTTGACTCTTACGATTGAGTGTCTCTTGAGCTTATTTTATTGCTTAAAAGATATTCTAGACATAAGCACTGCATTTGGTCTTACATGATGCTTTTAACAAAGACAATAAAAGGAGACTTTGTACAGTTTCTCTCGAGTAGGGCAGGACTGAACTTTTTTTTTATTTTCATTTTTAGTCATTATGTTTTTGGTGTATTAAATAAATTTTTAGAACTGCTTCACTAATCATATACTTCAATTCAGATGAAAAAATCATAATTAATTTTACAGTTGAGGGCTCTATATCCTTCTGGTATGAGTTTTTCAGAGGACCATCCAATTATTGACCTAATGGACGCAAATAGGCCACATATTTTGTGGATGGTAAAAAGTAGCTTGATTGACTTATTAAAAGAGTCCAGCTTTCAATTGGACTTCTTTGAGACAATATTAACATGTCGATGAGGGCTGGCTTCATTTTTAATAGAAAAAGCACGAGTTCATGACCTACTTCAGGCATGCTTAAACCGAGGGCAGCGATAATCTGTGCTTTTTTTCTAGGAAAGTTCTTTGCAGATAGTTTGATACTGTATTTATTAATCATATTTATAAATTATTTATTTTTACCGTTACAAGAAAATTACAAATTATCAACGAAAAATCCCGTAATAAATTAGCGACGGGAATTGATTTTATATCAGTAAAATTGTTAGAAAAAATAGTATTTTGCGATAAACAAAACATTCATTGGTAAAGGTGGTGGAAAATTACCCCCGCAATTTTGCCGATAGAATACAACGACAGAATAGTGAAGATCGTCATTAAAATAGGCGACAATGGTTGGCGGCAAAAATAAGCATCGGAAGAATGTCTCTGAGGCAATAAAATATTTTTATTATCAGGAGTTTGAGGTACACAAAATATATTCTTTAATCTTTTTATTTTATCTAATTTTGTACATTAATTAGATAAATATTGTCATTTATAAGTATTTATATTATGTTTTTCTTTCTTTTTCAAGACTAATGTTTTTTAGGATTCAAACTTTGATACTGCAATTTATAATGTATGGGAGAAGCGAGTTCATAAAAGTTATAAAGACTTTCTTAATTCAATACATAAGAATAGTGTACGACTACCATATATATCTGAAGAAATGTAGAGTCATTGGCAACAATATTGAGTATCACCTAAGGCAATGTCCATTTCAAAAAACAATTCTACAAACATACATAAAGGGAGAGAGTCTACCGAACACACTGGAAGATCTATGATCCACCAGGATCATGCAGAAAAAATTGTAAATATCAAAACTTTATACTTATATTCTAATTTTTGTATTTTGATGTATGAAATTTGATTTCAACTTAATTTGATGTATAAAATTTAACATGAAAATATATGCGCATTATAGAGAATAATAATGTTATAAATGTTTGGTGCCATTAATAGCTGTCTTGTTGAGTTAATTTTGTTTGTCTAACAGGAGATAAATATCATAAAAACAGAGAAAATTCTGCTGAATTTTTTGTAAATTATAATTCACTCATAACAATTTATTTTGATGTAGGACAAATCTATGAGCAGGAAGCCTACGCCACGCTAGCTCTTTTTGCATACTCACACCAAGAAGTATAATGGTGAGAACTTCGTCAACATCCGATGCAGACAACCTCATGTATGATAATTTTATACTTTAATATTAATTCTTAAAAAATGATCACTTATTAACATAAACAATTATAATGATAGGACCAAATACAAGCAAGTATTGAACAACAGTCTCAAAACTTTGAAACTGTTGATAAGAGTCAAGTATATCTTAATGTAGTAGGTGATAGAGACTACAGTGGAAGGATTTTCGACTTAGGTTCATTTGCAAACATATGTTATTCGCAATCCTCCACATTCACTACAGTTGGATCTAGTATGTGGTTCGCATCAAATGAGAGTCCTTTAGCTTGAGAGGACAGTAAAAAGGCTGATGGAGTGCATAACTCAGCTCCATAATAAGGTGGAAGAGTTGTAGGGGAGGAACAGGACCTCATCACAATAGTCAAAGCACTGCCTTCACCACCTGCATAGATTAAATGGATAAATGAATGTATTTGATGTTTTGCTACTCTTAAGTTTTTGTATAAATATTTAATTTATAGTTATTTTTAAGATACTTATTTTTGTATATTATAATTTTTTATTATATTACCATTTAGGATAATGTTTACTTTATATTATTAACCAATGTTATATTATTTACAGAAATTAAATGTATACAAAATCATAAGATTATCAACAGAAAACTAGGGTATGAAATGAGAAATGGTGGTTGAAATTTATCATAGTTAAATTTCTCAAAAGAACTACAATATTCCGTCGCTAATTAGCAACGAAGTGATATATTTCGTCGGTCACTTACCGATGGAATGTATCACTCCGTTAGTAAAAATTCAATGATAGATAATGTTTTATGTTAGTAAATTTAGCAACGAAATTTGTATATCCATCGGTAAATTTAGTGATGGACTTACAATTTACCGTCTGTAAATTCACCAATAGGATATTGTGATTTTGTTGGCAAATTTTCGTCGCTAAAGTTACTGACAGATTTACAATATTTTGTCACTAAAGTTACCGACATATTTACAAAATTTCGTCGCTACATTTTCTTTATATTAATTGCTAAATTTTACCTACGATCATTTCTCCAACGACTCTTTTCGTTGGCAATTTCTGTCACTAAAACCTATTTTTCTTGTAGTGCATTATGTCGTGTATGATTCATATATAAACGTGTAGTTTTGGAGTGTTTAAGAAAAACATGAATGTTTTATTAGATGTTTTCAATTGAATACTACCTTGGACAAAAGTGTCGCTCAAGACATATTTAGTTTAGAAAATCATAGGTAAAAACACAAGTTAAAGACACAAACATGTTGGTATAGTGGAGATATTTATGTAAAAGATACAATTTGAGACACAATTATATTATATATCAGGTCTAAATGCACAAAAGAAGCAGAGAAGTAGAAGGATCCATAGTTTGGAGACACAGGCATCATTGAACCCATCTTCATGTACAAGAAGAAATAGTGATCTATGACTTGGGATATGAGTATATCTATAATAAACAATCTTATTTGGAAATGTGTATTTGGTGGACTTTAAAATTTAGGAGGATTTTAGGACTTATTAGAATCATGATTATGTTGGGTTTAATTAAGTGGTTTTATTTAAACAATCTTATATAAATAGAACTATACCAGTTAGAGTTTACAATTAACTATAATTATGTAAACCTACCCTATATAAAAAGGAAATTTATAATTTTCAAGTGATTTTTTAATTAATCAATACGTAATCAATTATTGGTTCTTGAGAATGTAGGCATATCTAATTGAATAAACATGATAAAAATTCTTCTTATTTGTTTGTTTCTTTTTTATAACACATATCCTTATTACATACACATTATTTCTTAATAAGTGGTATTATATCGGTGTCAAGTCAATAATGATTTTGGTTGTAGAGTTCAAAATGGGGAATTTTAATGAACTTAGGGAATTTCAAACTGTGATGATGGAGAATGAAGAATTTATTAGCATAATAAGGCTCACTGAATTGGTTACGGGAGAATAATTCAGAAGAAATAGATGAACGCAATTGGGATATGTTGCAAGCACAAGCAACTAAACCCACTTAGTTATATCTAGTAGATGGCGTTCTATACTACACTGTAGATGTTGCATCCCTTGTAGAGATATGAAAAATAGCTAGAAAGACAAGATATGTTAAGTCTTTTGCAAATAAGTTATGTCAAAAGCAGAGACTATACAAGTCAAAGATGTAGGAGGCAATATATTTAAAACAATATGTGACATCCAAATAGTCAATAAGTTGCTAAGACTCGAGGTAACTATTGCGGACAAGGATAAAGCAATGATTTTGTTTTATTTTTTCCTCTTTCTTATGAATATGCATCGATCATACTCAAATTGGATGAGGAAACTAGGAATAACAATTTTATCCCAATTAGACTTTATAATTAATTATACTTACACTACCTAGCCTATATATAAAGGAAATTTATAATTTTCAAGTGAGTTTTTAATTAATCAATACATAATCAATCATTATTGGTTCTTGAGAATGTGGGCATATATAATTGACTAAAGATGATTAAAAAAATCTTTTTGTTTATGTAACACTCACATATACACCCTGGGAGGATATTGCGAGTGCCACACACACTGAACACACTGAACACGAAGCATTTCGAAACATACAAAACACTTTATACATGCATTACCAAAATCTCAACAAACATACATCGCATATCATAATTTTGGAAAGCAACCTAAATTAAGGTTATTACAACCCATCAAAATAAAAATTCAGGAGTTATAGATATTATATACAAGTCCAAAAACAATCTCAAAATACATATGAACAAAACAAAACATCCCAGTTCCTACGTCCCTCTTTCAGAATCTACACAGGGCAAATCCACCATGCTAAGCATATAGCTTAGTGAATAATAACTAAACTATAAGTTAACAACAGATACAAAAATTCAGAACAAAACATAATTTTATAAATAACATAATTGTTCAACACAAGAGGATATAAACCCTTCAGAAACAGAATACAATTTAGCTTATGCCAAATTCAAACTGATATCAGAATACAAAATCATAAGACTGCTAAATCCATTTACAGAAGTGGGTAACGAGACTTATACAGAAGATATCATAATTGGTAACATATCACATAAAAGACTTACGTCTCAATAACAAAAGACACCAAAGTGTCAATAACAGAAGACACCGAAGTGTTACAGAAGCAGCTGCAGACCCTTCTAGGCATGCCTATTTACCCACAACTAGCACTCAACAGTTTTAAAACAAAATAAGGTCATTTCAGACATTTCATGTGCAAAGCAAGTAATCAATCATATTCACATGCAAGTAGCACTTTCAATGATATAAACATGCATCAAACACCTTGGACAATCATTGTCCGAAATTCAGAACACAATTAGTATAAATCAAATTCAACAAGCAGAACAAAGTAAGGTAAGTAGCACTTCAATATCACATTCATCAATCAATACCTAGGACCTTCATGTCCGGAATCAGTATACAAATCAATACACATTCATCAATATCAAATTTAATTCAGTAATAAACAAAACAAATCAAGGTAAGACCATCTTAGGTTACTCACAAAAGCTCCCTGTTTGTTTATTGCCTCGAAGTCCTGACAATATCTGGAATCGGTCGCTCTAAGAGTTCCTCTAAAACATTCAATACAAATATATATTACTATTGTGCACAATTATGAATTCAATTATGCACATTCATGTATGTTGAATATGTATGATGCATGTTCATGTCAAAAATTTGAGTTTCTTATCTTTAATCTTATCACATTATCGATTATGTGAAATCATACTCAATCCCTCAATCCAGATTTATTTCACATTCCACCTTCAGGTCCACTTTACTCAATTATTATCATTAGGAAGGTGAGGTAATTAGGTAATACTTTCTTCTAGAAAGTTTTCCTTATTTGTCTTAGGTTTCCAATGATACCAAGTTCATCCAATTTGGATTAGTATTCAATAAGTTATGCTCAAAATATCACAAACTGTGTACATTTGAAATTTTGGCTAATGCATGATCATGCCTCCAAGTTGTACACCTCATAACTCTCAATTCCAATATCCAAAAATTACAAACTTTATACCAATTTAAAGCTAGGAGAATAAGATACAACTTTAGTGAAGACATCTCAGTCTAATTCAGCATATATCAATACATTTTATTCAAGAACCATAAGACATGATTTCTGTCTCTTGTAATGCTACAACCTAAGACAAGATTCAATTCCATGTCAATTTTGAAAGTCCTAGAGACAGAATCAAAATTCAACTTCTTCAAGAAAGTTGCATACCTATGTCTCAAGTTTATTCTGAATTAAGAATCAACTCATTTGGAAATCTAAAGATCAAAATATAAGCAAAATATTGAAGCATGTTCAACAAAAATAATATCCTTTTAATAGCCTCTAGGCTTTCATCTGAAACTAACTTCTATTTTTGCACCAAATTCATTTCAGTTTTTCTAGATCACTTTAGCACAAACACATCACCATTCTATACTCATTCAAAAACCAATTTGTTTTTCATAAAATCATCAAACTTTAATCAATTTTCTTAAACTGCTCCATCTTCAGAAAATCAATCATAAACTTATCAATTTTCCAGATTTTTATCTTAAGTAGATTTTGGGTTAGATTTGTATGACCATTTTGACCTATACAATGGGGTATTTAGGCAACATCTTCTCCTAATCAAATGTTCCTCAATGTTTTAAAAGTCTAATGACACCAATATCATGCATTTTAGTTCAGTATCCTGCAAGTTATAATCAAAAATCCACATACTATTTTCATTCCTTGATAGAACACCAATTTCAACTTCAAGTCAAATTTCTAGACTCTTAAGGGCATATTTTGGATTTGATTCTTTCATGAAAATGTAGTTCTATGTCTCTAGTTTACTATAAATCAAACTTCATCCAATTTGGATATTCACAAATCGAGTTGTGCCATAAATACAGATTTATATTTAGTAAAATACTGCATATATCATATTCCAATGACTTTAATCTTTCATCTTGTTAATCAATCACCGTATTTGCTTCTTGTTTCACCACCCACACATGCATCAACACCATTTACATATGCAGCACTCCCCAAGCATGAAAATATACACCATTCATGCTTGCATTCAGTTACAAACATTAAAACCTCAATAGAAATTATTTACGCTATCATAAAACTTAAAGCATTACTTACTTGGTTTATACTTTAGAAAAATTCCAAAAATGGGGAGAGCAAATAAGAAGGAAGATGGTGTAGATGGTTTTGGTGAAACCAAAGGGAAAGAGCTGCAGAAAATTATTATTATTTTTTTTTTAATGCTTAGGTGTTTCATTAGTGCTTTAACACATGTCTCCATTGCATGTCTTCCACTTGTCCACTAGATAAGCTACCATTTGTCTCATAGCTATAGGTCCACATGTCACACATGATTTTATCCATTTGTCACTCCATAATTTGTCCATTTGTCAATTAATTTCTAATATAATTGTCACACTTCTATTTGTCTCTTATTTCAATATTTTTTTAGTCTAAAATACCTCAAATTTTTGATAATTTTCCTAAAACTCACCAAAATTCTGAGATAATAATTATTATCACCAAATAAATTTTGCAACACAATTAATCCAAAATTCACACTTTAATCACATTATACCCGAAAAAATGTCAATAAATACATGTAAAATTATTTGTATATGTCAAAATTCATATGCACATATCAACGAATACCCAATTATGCAAAGCAAATGATGTACTGGAATTCCTTGATTTTCTAACCCCTAACATGGGGTGTTATAGTTTATTTCTTTCCTTTTTATAACTTATATCCTTATTGCATAAACATTATTTCTTAATAAATGGTATTATATCATAGCTAAGGCAATAATGATTTTGGTTGTTGAGTTTAAAATAAGGAAGTTTAATGAAATTAGGTAACTTCAGGCCATGACGATGGAGAATGAAGGATTTATTGGGATAATAAGGCTTACAGAACGAGTTGTAGGAGAATAAGTCATAAGAAATGGATGAACACAATTGGGGTAAGTTATAGGCATAACCAACTAAAACCATTTGATTATATCTAGTAGATGATGTTTCATACTACATAATAGATGTTGAAGCCTTTGTGGAGATATGAAAAAAGATAGAGGGCCAATATATGTTATATCTAAAGCAAAGCCTATACAAGTCAAAGATGTAGGAGGAAATAATTTTGAAACAATAGATCAATACATTCTACCAAATAGTCAGTGACTTCCTAAGACTTGAGGTCACTATTATGGACAAGGATAAAACAATGATTTTGCTTTATTTTTTACCTCTTTCTTATGAATATGCATTGATCATACTCAAATTGTATGGGGAAACTAGGAATAATAATTCTATCCTGATTAAAGTTTATAATTAACTATACTTGTGTAAACTTGGCCTATATATAAAGTAAATTTATAATTTTTGTGAGTTTTTTATTAATCAATAGACAACTGATCATTCTTAGTTCTTAAGAATGTAGGCATATCTAATTGACTGAACATGATTAAAAAAATATTCTTGTTTATTTGTTTCTCTTTTACAACTTATATCCTTATTGCGTACACCTTATTTCTTAATAAGTGGTATTAGATCATAGTTAAGCTAACAATGAGTTTGATTGTGGAGTTTAAAATAGGAAGTTAATAAAATTGGAGAATTTCATAATGGGGCAATGGAGAATGAAGGATTTATTAGCATAATAAGGCTTATTGAATGGTTTATAGAAGAATAAGTCAAAAGATATGGATGAAATCAATTAGATAATTTACAAGCACAAATAGCTAAAATCATTTGATTATTTCTAGTATATGAGGTTATGTACTACATCATAGATGTTGTATCCCTTGGGAAGATATAAACAAAAGCTAGAGATTCAATATATTTTTAGTCTCTTAAAAACAGGTTATAGCTAAAGTAAAGACTATACAAGCTAAAGATGCTGGAGGAAATATGTTTAAAATAATATATCAATATGTTCAACCAAACTGTCAATGACCTACTGAGACTCAAGATGACTATTGTAGATAAGGATAAATCAATGATTTTGCTTTATTTATTACCTCTTTCTTATAAATATGCAGTGACCATACTCAATTTAGATGAGAAAACTAGGAATAGCAATTTATCCTAGTCCACCTTGAGGTTAATAGGTCAAAATTAGGTGATATGCTTAGGCTTGGAGCTAGCCTAAAAGACCTAATCAGCTGAGCCCCTCAACTAAAATAGTGTCATTTTAGTATAATTGACCAAAACAGTGTGTTTTTGGTCTGTATAATTAAGAACCTATAGATCAAAATGACGATACTTCGATCAGTTATATTAAAATGATTTTATTTTAATAGTGACTTAAATGAATGAGCTCAACTTGAGCCTGAACCTTGTGCAATAGGTGACAAGCTAGGCTCGACCTAGTTGGGCCCATTATTATACCTAAAGGAAATAGTTGGTGTGGAGGATACCATTACTACGTTATCGGCTTATAGAGACCTAATATTAGGGGAAGCTCTTAAGGTGAGGAGTTATATATAAGAAAAATCAAGATTATGGAGGTAAGTAAGGAAAACATAGCTCTTCTAATTGGAGTTATAGATCTAAATTCAAGGGTAACAGGACATTTTGTACTACAATGCAAGCGAACTGGACATGTTAAGGAAGGATTATCCAAACAAGAAGGAGCACAGGGATAAAAAGAAAAATGATTATTCATTAAGGTTGTTAATGTAGTGTAGAGTGGAGATTTAGATTGTAGCAATAAGAACATGCTTTACATTTTAACTAGTCTTCTTTAGAACTCATAGATATTGTGTACATGGTTATCACTTAACATCAAACAATACACATCAAGAAACTTTGAGCTTATTCAGTTGAGGGATGATAAAGCTTACAAAATCATCAAAGCAACAAAAAATAAGATTAAGATGTTTGATGGTATTATTGGGATTTTGAATAATGTCTGACATGTACTAAATTTAAGGAATAACTTAATCTTTTTAAAAACCTTATAAGATAACGATTTTGAAACTAGAACTGATGGGGACAATATCAAAGTGGTAAATAATGTGATAATTGTGATGAAAGTCTCAAATTTAGTAGAAAATATCTATAAACTAATAGAGAGCATATATGTAGATGGAGAAGTTGCGTTAATTGAATCAAAGGAAGATTGTACTATGGTATGACAAATGTAATTGGATCATTTAGATAAGCAAGATATAATGGAACTTCATAAGGAGAACTTATTAAAGGCTGACAAATGCTAAAAGTTAGACTTCTGTAAGTTTCACACATGTGATAAAATGACTAGGAGAACCTTTAAAGATGTAGTGTTTAAGGAGTGTTATATGTTAAGATAAATTTGAAAAGGACATAACAAAGTCAATAGTAAGCAGTACTAATTCAAAAGTGATATAAGTGAAATCAGAATAGTCCGGAACATATGCTCAAAGGTTTGAAAATTTTAGTTCTAGAAATAAAACAATATTAGAAGAAAGCGTAAGATGTTACAGTAATAGATAGAGCTAGGCAAATCATCAGGCCATAAAGGAGATATAATTGGGAAGACTTGGTCACTTATGCTCTTACCATCAATTTTGAGAAATCAACCATGTTTTAAGAAATTGAAGAAAGTCAGGAGAAAGATACATGGATTAATGTTCCAAGCACTAATGAGAAGTTTCATAAAATCAAAAAACTGATTGCATCTAGTTAAAATTTATTGGAAAAGGTTCATACTTCAAACAATGCAATTGACACATTGACTAAAACAGTTAACAAGGATAAGTTCAAACATAGGACTTGGTTAATGTCTCAAGGTATTAGACATAATAATAACCTAATCTATGAAGAATATATTCACCAAGGTAGAGAATATTGAGTATGACTCATATAAATTCACAATTTAGGGACACAATTATGTCTAAGCCTATGTCTATATATAAAGAGAAAAAATAAGATCCATGAACTAGTATGAAGTCTATTTACGACTAAAAAATTTATTAGAAAATACAATTTTGATTGATTTAAACACTAAAAAGATTCTAAGACCTATTAAATCATAGTTACGTTAGGTTGAATTTAGGAATGAACTATTTGAGTAGAATTGTATCAGTTAGAGTTTACAATCAATTATACTTGTATAAACTTAGTTTATATATGGAACATATGTGTAATCTTTAAGCTGTTTTTAATTACTAATAGACAATCAATTAATTTGGACTCTTGAAGATGTAGATGCACCTAAGTAAGCAAAGCTTGTTAAAAGTATTTTATTGATTATTTGTTTCTTATGAAGATGTAGATGCACTTAATTAACTAAAGATCGTTAAAAAATTTTCGTTATTGTTTGTTTCTCTTAAAGATGTCAACGCACTTAATTAACCAAAGCTCATAAAAAAAAATTTGTTGGTTATTTGTTTCTTTTATACAACTTATGTCCTTATTACATATATCTTATTTTTTGTTTATATATATAATTGGGATAAACACTTTCAATTAACTAAAGTGGTGATAGATAGATATTTGACTAGATTTTACCACCTATATTTAATGTATTTGGCTCGATATTTTATACTTTTATCGTATATTTAGTACTTTAATATGTTGCAAATGTGTTTATCGGTAATAGTTGCCTTCATAGACTTCAAGGAGAAGAATTCGGACAAAAACGCATCATAAAACAGAAAGTTAACAATATACTTTTGCACGCTCGTGCACTTTTGCAATATCTGATGATTTCCATTTATGCACATTACTATGCATAGTTGTGCACATGACCGTGCACAACCCAAAAACCTAGATTTTCATATAAAAGTGACGTTTCATAGGCAAATCAAAAGAGGAAACGATTGGCATTGTTCTCAATGGTTAAGAGGTGATTTGAGCTAGAAGAGTGGGAGACACAAATATTTTACCAACAAATCCACCAAAATATAAGGTCAGACATCTACATCATTAAAATACTCAAAGAAAACAATCAGGAAGATTTAGAATTATGATTTTTTTATTTTCAATTCAAGTTTTTGTATATGTGTATCTAATTTCATATTTGGCAATGTGTAACTAATTGTATCATTAGTATCTAGGTAAGAGGATCCCTATTTGGATACTTTTACATGTGTTGAGTATTTTGTTAATGCAATTGATTGATTAATTATTTTGATTCAATTATCTATTTTTATTTATATTCTAGTAATCCAAAACATTAAACCATAATCGATTTCATACGTAGAGATTAAGAAATCTTAGTGTGAATAACTTCACGATAATTTGAAAGAGTTAATTGCAATGTTAGAGATAGGATGACATAAATCTTCCAGATTATAGTCAAAACTAATAGAGAGATTTATAAAACGGTAATGCAATCCTATAAATTTTGACCTGAGTAATTTAGTTAAAGACCTTAAGATTAGTTGTTAGTAGACTCAAGGTCAGCTACTAGCACAACTTAGGAATCTTCACGGTCCAACTGATCAACAACATAATTGCATTACAAATGATTAATCGGTTAAGGGTTAGGGGGATTCGAAATCTAGATACTAATTATTTGATATTGATAATTTCCTAGTACTTTCTGAATTCTCAATTTAATTCCGTTTCGTATTTTTATTTTACTTGCCTTAGTTTTAGTTTCTTTTCATTAAAAATCCAAAAATAATCCTTAGGTTAGATAATAGGGAAAGGGTAATTACTAATATTCATAGTATTCGTAGGATCGATCCATACTTGACAGTACTAGCTACAGCTACATTGTGCACTTATTTGAAGCAATTTTCTACTACTATTGAGTCCAAATATATTTTAGGTATAAGATGAATTCATTTATGATATAATTGAAAGATAAAGATAAAGATAAATAAAGTAATACAAGCACGATAAGAATGAATAAAGACATAAGAGTCTACAACTGTCAAAAAGCACCAATAAGCAAATCGTTGCAGCAAAGCAATTACGAGAAGGGAGAAAAATTATAGTAACAACAATCTAGTAAAAATTTCACTGATATGCGAGATATGAAGAGGTCCAATAATATGCAATCTTATATCTAACTAATAGAGAAATTGTTTTTGAATGACCCACATAAAAAAAAGAAAATAAATAAATAAATATTTAATAAATAAAAATGAAATAAGTATTAATAGTAGTGGCGCAATAATAATAATAATAACAAAAGGCTATCTCTAAGAAATTACTATATATCTAAAAGTTAGGCCAAAGAAAAGAAGAAAAGTAGTGGAACGAAACTACAAAGAATTGAGTGTGAAGGTGAGGCCAAAGCATAAGAACCCGAAAAAGATAAGACAGAAATGTCAAAGTGCAATTCCACACGCAAACATTGGGAAAAAGGAAAAAAGTGATGAAAAGAGTAAGAAGTATACCATCACACCAAACAAAACATATATACGCCGCTTAGATGCGCAGAAGGCGAAACAAAAGACAAAGGAAAAGAAATTATTATTAAGTCACAGAAGGTCTGATAAGGGTCCAGAAAGAGTCTCTGCTTTCCGCTGCTCTAAGTCTGCAAAGTCTCACCCCTCGTTTCTTGTTTCAATGCCAACACAGCCCGCTGATCACGCATGACTCATCATTCATTGGCACACAGCTCATTTATGAATATCACACACTTTCTTTTCAAATTTCAATTACACCCTCCCCATCTCTAATTTCTCGTATTGTATGTGCTACTATTACTCTTGCTTCTACACCATTCTTTCCATGAAATTGGTAATGATTTCTGGTATCATTTATGGACTTTGACAGGAGTACTTCATAACTCTAGTTATCTCTTAACCTTGTCTGTTTGAAGAATATCAATATTTGTGTTAGAATGGTTTCGTTATTTTAGTATTTTTCTAATTGTAAGCAGTTAAGATTAAAATTATGTCCCAGCAGGAAATAACTTGTCAGATGCATCACTTGAAAGTTAGCTGAGTTTCTTCCTGTGACCTCTTAAAGTAGCATATTGATGAATGAATATATTAGAAGAGTTGTTTTAATAAACTTTATGAGCATTAAGTAAAACGTGCGCTCAAAACATAAATAATAGAGCATAAACTCATTCATGTACACAGAGAAAAACCAACCCTCTTCTAGACTAGAGGACATGATGTCCCCCCCATTATATATCCAAGAAAATATATATATGCAACTCTTTCTCTCACTTTCCATATCATTTGTTGACATTGAGGACTCCACATCCACACACAAATTTCCTCATAAATTCACAAGACCATCGCCAAAGCTCAAAAAGCAAAAGCTGTTACGTAAACCCCTTTAAAATCCCATCCATCCTCTCCCTCTTCCACCAACCCCATACCAGAAAAGTATAGAATTTCTGAATATTTCATGCCTTGATCTCATGGCCTCCACCTCTAACACAGCCACCATGAACCAAAACCAACCCACCTTTGGATCCGACCCATCAAACTCTTCCAACACCACCTTTGTTCAAGCCGACCCGTCAACGTTCCGAACCATAGTCCAAAAGCTCACCGGAGCACCAGACGAGCCATCAGCACCAAAACTGCCTCTCACCCACCAAACCCGACCCATCAACTCTCCAGGCCCCAAACGACCCGCATTCAAGCTCCAAGAGCGTAGACCAAGCGCTAAGAACCTCCAGATCAACCTCTATAATAACAGCATCACCAGTTCTACAATAAAGAACAGTACTTTTGAGCATGTTGGTCTTTTCCATCTCAGACAACGTGGGTTCTTGGTGTCCCCTGTGTCAACGTTGGACTTCTTTGCTGGGCGTGCAAGTCCGACGTCACCGTGTGAAGCAGAGGAAGAGAGAGCCATTGCTGAAAAGGGGTTCTATTTGCATCCAAGTCCTCGAAACACGCCTAGAGGATCTGACCCTCCAGAGTTATTGCCTCTATTCCCTTTGCAGTCTCCTAGAGACAAAGAGATTCGTCAAGATGACGATTCCAGTTTCTTTTCTTGAACAGGAAGGCCACAAGGCAAGGCTGATATTGGTTTGTATCTATGTGACCTAGCTAAGGTTCTTATTCTCAAAAGCTGTTGTTATCTAATTTACCGTTAGAACTTAGCATTAGCTGGGTGATAAATAGCTAGCAGGTGACGGTTCAAGTCCAATTGTGGCCTGTGGATAGTCTTTCTTGCTCTGTGTATGCGCTTATTTGAGCACTAATTGTGATTTTTCAGCTCCTTCAAGCCTTTATTATGTAGCCAGTGAGAAAGTCTGCAAGCAGATTATAGCGGAAATAAAATATGTGTCCATGCATATGAATATGGTTCTTTAACCTTAGTTACAGATTAAGTTGGTATGAACATGGTGATCTAAGTCGTTTCCGTCAGAAAAAGGTTGTACATTTTATCCTATCAGAACTCTCGTCTAATCCATTTTGCATGTGCAAACAACTGCATCTAACACTCTGTCAGTTCAGTTGTAGATATAGTATTCGCTAATTCCTTCCGTTTGAACCTGAAATCTATCTAGACATTGTCTACAACAATTTTATGGAAGAAAATGTTGAATTCTTCCAACAACAAACAATCTAGTTATTTTGTTGTGTAACGAAAATTTAAGTTCCTTTTGATGTTGAAGTTGGATTCTTATTTCCTTTTCTATCGCATAAATCAAAGCCAAATCAATGATCCAGTAAAAAGCTGGAAGGAGTTGGATTTTAATGACAACAGTAATGATTGTCGCACAAACCAACGGCTAGGATATGTCTCTAAGTATTTAATGTTACATTTTTTACGTGTCAGGGCAATGACATTATTGCAAAGTGAATATAAGTGCATTGTACTACTGTCTTATGTGTAAATTCGGACTTGAAAAAAGAATCTCAGCCGTGAACTTACATATCAACGGCTGATAACGTTACTGCTATCAAGTGGGAGGGTTGACTTCCGCAAACTAGCGACATGCAAAGTTTTCAATGTTGTGCAGTATTGACAGGCTGACAGGACGGTTAGATTCTATTCTCTTGTTGGGACGTCAAAGTCTGGAGGTTCATAGGGTTCCCAAAGAATTCAAGAGAAATTTTTCTTCGAAGGCATTTTAACTTTATGTCATTTTCTTATCCGCAGACACGTTTATGAAGAAATCTTCCGCTAAATTAGAAAATGTTATTTTAATAGTTTTCGAAGTAGGTTAATGTTGTTTAAACTATTTATTGTTATATTATAATTACATAATTGGGCCTACGTCCCTCTGAAACGACCCAAGACAGACTATACATAGGAGCTAAGGAAGAATATTAGTGAGTGTTTGATTCGTGTTGCTTACTGTCTATGTACACCCAGGATTCACCAACTCTTCTTGACGGCCATTGTTGGATACGTGGCAAGATAATTGAAAAGCAGTGAACAACATAAGTTAGATAAAGAAAACTGAAACGGGCGTTCCTCCGGATATTTTGAGAAATTCACATACAAAGTCTACGTAGATTTGATTCCTACAATGTGCAAGATTCATCTTAATCCTATAATCAATTGGTTTGTTATAATTTTTTTAATATAATTAAATAAAAACATTCTTTATCTTATATATGTTTATTTAATTAACTAACGTATAAGATGAAGTACAAAGAATAAATATAATTTTGTAAGTAAAATTATGATAAGACCATAATTATAAGATTTTATAAGCGAAATAATGAAATAGTACCAAATAAAATAGGAATAGTTTATCTAAAAGTGCAAGGCGTCGTGAAAATCACTACTTTAAGTTGAAAATTTCCCCTCTACGATGCAGCAATACAATGAGATCTAACCCTAAGGTTAATGTCTCATTCACTAGCTTCAGTGCACTCCAAAGGACAGAGTAAGATTTGTCTTCGAGAATTAGCAAAAACAAAAAAAAAAACGTAAAATGTAAAAGAAAAAAACATTTGTGTGCAAAAGTATCTGTCTGTGGGAAAAATGCGTGCATTGTATAGAGAAAATGAAAAAGCACGACAACGGAGATAACAGCCAATAACAAAGCAGATGCATGACATTTATAGAAAGCAGAGAAGCATTCTTTTATTGTGTATTAAAGTAAAAGGAACGTTTGGGTAATAAGAATAAATATATAAACATATGGTCATTATGAAGGGCCCTAAAAAATGTATGTAATAGTAGAAAACATATGACTTAAAGCAAGTGGGCCCTCAAAAAATTCAGGTCACATGGGTGTTGCGTCACATTGCAACCTAGCCGAGCTGGACGGTGCATAAACGCACGTGTGTGTAGAATTCATACCCTCCTTAAGAGACTTAATTCAAAGACTCACAAAACAATCTAGTATATAAACTAGGTGAAAGTTCCTTACTCTTTCAATGTGGGACACAAACCAAAGTAGGAGATGTTTCAAGTTTTGGAATAACACCAACAATCCTCAACTTGGGCCAAAACTTGAGAAACAAACTATAACAATTTATTAAAGATAGTGAATAACTTGGTAAACTAAATCTTGAACTTGGTATCCAAGAAAATCGGAGACAAAATATGTTATAGAAATAAACAACGACCTCAAAATGCCTTGGTCTCATGATCACTCTAAAGAGATAACCCAAATGCTCTCATAGGAGGGTGGCTAGCTCCCAACAATCACGTAGGTGAGTCCATCAAGTGTGTACTGCTCATACCATCCAAACTTGGCCTATGGAACTTATTAAGGATTAAACCATCCAACCTCATCAAACTCAGTAAAATCATGTTAAGGGACGCAATTTAACAACTGAATGTGTATCAATATTATTCCACAAACAATACAAGTAGTCACCATAACTTCGTTTAACCCATTGAATTTGGTTTCCCAAGAAGGGTGTGTATCACGAGGTTACTACACAACTGAGCTCAACTCTATCTTTTTAGCATGCTCTGAAGCTAGTTTCTTACTTAAAGTTTTTGTAAACGGGTCTGCTAAGTTTCTCTCTGACTTGACATAGTCTACAGAGATTGTACCATATCTAATTAAAGTACAGAAAATTTTATGTCTCAATTTGACATGTCTACTTTTACCATTATATGTCTTGTTCTTGGCAACATGAATGGCAGCCTATGAATCACAATGAAGGAACATATAAGGAATTGGTTTTTCCCAAAATGGGATATCTACTAAAAGATTCCTTAGCCACTTAGCTTCCTGTCTTGCAAGCTCTAAAGCTATAAACTCATAGTCCATTCTTGATCTCGCAATACATGTTTACTTGGATAATTTCCATGACACTGCAGCTTCTGCCTAGGTAAAAATATAACCACTAGTAGAGTGTATATCATCACTATCCGTAAGCAAGTTAGAATTAGAATACCCCTCCAAAACAAGAGGATGACCACCAAAAGATAATCCATAATACATCATACCTTTCAAATATCTCAACAAATGAATCAATGCATTCCAATGCTCTTAACTAGGATTACGAGTACACCTACTAAGTCTACTCACACAGTATGTAATATTAGGATGAGAATAGTTCATCAAAAACATCACACTACCAAGAATTTTAGCATACTAAGCTTGGTTTACAATGTTACCAAGATTTTTCTTTAAAGCAACATTGACATCATAAAGAGTCTTGACTGGTTCAACATCATAGTAACCAAACTTCTTTAAAATTTTCTTAACACAATAAGTTTCATTCAACCAAAAACCAAAGTCAGTTTTATTAACTTTGACTCCCAAAATAAAGTCCACAGGTCTAAGATCTTTTATATCAAAGGAAGACCTTAGAAAACTCCTGGTAGTATCAATGACAAATAAGCTAGTACCAAAATAAAGCATATCATCCACATAAGGAGTTATGATCACACAACCATTGACATCATATTTCACATAAATACAAGAATCAACATCACAAGAGGTGAAACCAGTGTTTTGAAACCTGGACCGGACCGGTTGGTTTGACCTATGACCGTTCGGCTATCCTATCCGGGTGACTCCTAAAAATCAGTTCCTAATTGGATCAATGCGATCCGATCAATTGACCAGTTAAACCGGGACTGATCGAACCGCTTGGCCACTGGTTCAATGAATTTTTTTTAATTTTGTTTGCTTTTTTTCTTTCTAAAACGCATCACGTTTTTTATTTATAATTATTTATATTATTTGAATTGGTCAAATGAATTTTTTATTTATATTTATTTATATTATTTGGTACATTTTTCTATTTTTTTAATATTACTAATATTATATATAATTAAATATAATTATTGCGTAATTATGACGTCACACCAATTCGACCGATGGTCGAACCAGTGACCAATAAGGCTTCCGGTTCGACGTCCGATTCAGATTTCAAAACCTTGGGTGAAACCATGTTTGAAAATCTCACTTTGAAATTTCTCATACCACTGTTTAGGAGCTTGCTTAAGTTTATACAAAGACTTAACCAACTTACAGACCTTTTGCTCCTGACTAGGCACTCTAAACCATTCGGGCTAGATCATATAAATTTTCTCATCAAGATCATCATTCAAGAAAGTTGTCTTAACATCCATTCGGTGCACATAAAGCTTAAACACTTAGGCAATAGCAAACAACATCCTTATAGATGCAAATTTAGTAACATGAGAGTAAGTATAAAAAAAGTCCAATCATTCCTTTTGCTTAAAGTCTTTAATCACAAGTCTTACCTTGAACCTCTCAATGGTTCCTTCAGGTCTCAATTTCTTTTTGAAAATCCACTTATACTTCAAAGGCTTACACCCTCGAAGTAGATCAAATAAAACCCAAGTTTTATTATACATGATTAACTCTAACTCACTATGACTTCCTTCCAAGGGTTAGCATCCACAGATTTCATTGCTTCCTCATAAGTTTTGGGATATTCCTCAATAATATAAGTCGACACAAAATCGTTATCTATCTCCTTAGGTTTTTTCACCACAAAGGAAGTAATAAAGTCAGAACCAAAACTGGTGGGTACTCTAGCTCTTTTGCTTCTCCTTAGTTCAACAATTTTTTCTTCCTTTTTGTCATCAAAGGTAGAAGAACTAAGGACAGATTCTCTAGGAAATTGCACACTCACTTTCATAGGAAATATATCCTCAAAGAACACTACATCTTTTAATTCCATAATTGGTTCATAAGTGTTAGATCCCTTTTCCTTAACGATAAATCTATAGGCAACATTATTAGAGGCATATCTCATAAAAATTGAATCAATGATCTTAGGCCCAATTTTATTCCTCTTATGCTCAGGTAGAGAAACTTTATCAAGATAGCCAGAAACTTTCAAAAAATACAAGTTAGGTGGATAAAGTTTCCAAATTTCATAAGGGATTTAATCTAGTTTCTTATGAAGGACTGTGTTTAAAACATAACAAGCTAAAAAAATAGCTTTG
>JANVCQ010000001.1:16127394-16160857 GCA_025531925.1 Erythroxylum plowmanianum
ATTTCTCAAAAGACTGAATCATGTTCAGAAAATTATCCAACTCACTTTGATTAAATCAATCATCCTCAATTTAATCTCAAAAATCTCCAAATTTTTTATGAGGATGTAGATAATTGTCTTAGGAATCCAACGCTTCAAAAACTAAGTCAATCGGATATCGGACAGAAAAGATAAAAGGAAAAGATTGTAAAAGAGTCGGATTAAAAGCAAAAGACCAAAATCAGAAGGAAGCAAAAACGACATCGTATTGCGTCAAACGGCAGCGCGCAGAAGAGAAGAATACAAAACAACGTCGCGCAAAGGAGAAAAAACGGCGTCGGATGGGCGAACAGACGCACGTCAAAGTGGTGTCGCATCCTAGAGTGAACGCTCGCCCTCGCGAGGGCGAGATCCGAATTTCCTTTTTTTAATATAAATATAATCGAATTTTCAAAAATCATATCTTTTGACTCAAGAGTTCAAAATTTACAAAATTGGTATCAAAAGAAATCTGAAAGGAAACTATACAACTTCCATGAAGAACTCGAAAACTAATTCAGCTTCAAATGTGATCAAATTTCTAATAAAAAATTCTGTCCAATTTAATGTCTCCCTAAGCAATATCACAACTTGTAAAATTTCTATCTTTCAACTCCAAAGTCCAAATATGTCATATTTTATATCAATGGAAAGATCAGAATGCAACCTACAACTTTCATGAAGGACAGAAAAATCAATTTGACCTCTAAGAGAGTCTATTTTCTAATCAAAGTTTCTGTCCACTAATGATCATGCCAAAACAGTAACAGCAACTTGTAAAAATTCATAACTTCCTATTCCATGGTCCAAAAATTGCATACTTCACATCAATGGAAAGATCAAAACATAATCTAAAACTTTCATGAAGAACTTAAAAGCAATTTCAACCTCTAACTAGGTCAATTTTGCAGTCAAAGTTTCTACCAAACATGTGTCACCCTATACCACATCCAAACTTAAAAATTCCATATCTTCCAATTCTCACTTCCACAAATAACACATGATACATCATTGAAAAGCTAGGAAAATCTTCTATGACTTTCATGTAGGCCACTAAATTCAATTCATAACATATCAGTTCAGAATTTGCCTAAAAAATACAGCATACACAATCCTACACTTAAGAGCATTTTCAAAAACAATGCAAACTAACCTTAACTTCGGAAGATCATAACTTTTAATTTCGATATCGAACAATATCATACTTTATGGCGATAGAAAGTTCTCATCAGAAGCTACAAGTTTCATGAAGATCATTTTCTCAAATTCAGCCTAAATTAAAAAGTCAACTCTCTACTGTTTATCCCCAAAAAGTCAAATTTTCAATTCTCTAAAATTTAACACTTTCACTAATCATTTCTTGCTTTTTCAACTCCATTTCAATCAACTCATACACTTTACTTTCATAAATCCATACAAATTTACTCAAATATCAAAGTCATCAAAACCAATCAATTCTTTTCTCATCAATTTTCTTAAAACACACTAACATCTATCACACAATACATATACAAAAATACTCATTTCATACATTTAATATTTCTAAATTCCACTTGAAGATCGGGGTCCAACAGGGGGAGACAATGTACACAGAGCTTCAACGTCCCCTCAACCAAACTCCCAACGATGAATGGCACCGAAGACCCATATGTGTCCTAATTATACCGCAGCCACAGGAAAGGCCACTCATGGACCAGACTCTTCGACGTCCAAGGCTAAAATGCCTCTGAAGCCCACGTCTCGTCCAAGCACCAACAGAGCCTGTGAGACAGCCCATGCTTTCAACCCATCTTTCGCAACGTTGTCGTCCAGGCCATGTCACTAACTCCCTAATCATGCGACGTCATTGTCTATGGCCGCAGAAGATATTCCCACAGCTAAATCATGCGACGTCGTCGTCTAAGCCGCAGAAGATGTTCCCACAACTATTGCAACGACATCGTTGAATCCACCCCGTCTCCCTCAACCAACCACACTGCAATCTCTATCTTCTCACATGCAGCTATTATTATTAATGATCTCTCCTTAACTGAAGCCATGCAAAAGGAAGTGAGCTGCCAGGCAACTGGAAAACTTAATTAGGACGTAGGTAGGACCACATCTAGGGATGGCAATGGGTTTTTAACCCGATTAATATCCACACTACCCGATCCAAAAAAATAGATATGGAGGCTAAAAATGGATTTTAAATGGATGTTGAAAAATGGATTTGGATATGGCTCTAGTGACAACCTGAACCGATGGATACCCATACCCTACCTGTTTTTTATTTACTCTATTTTTATTTTTTTCTTGAATATTTATTATTAAATATAATAAAACATTAATATTTTTTGAGAAGAAACAGCTTTAAAATCTTCACTTTACTCCTCAGTCCTCACCTTTTTCATCATATTTTATTTTCTTATAAGATGATAATAATGCAAATGATATGGAGATGAAGTTTTGAATGTTGTGGAGTTCACGCAAAGACAATTTGAAACTTTGGATATTTCAGTCTTTGTTTCAGTTCTTGATTGTGAAAAATATATGTTATCTTTGCACTAGACATTATGATTTTTATTATTCCAATTTTATGGTTTTTTAAGACATACAAATCAAAATCTTGACTTATTATTATTAAAGTAATTTTGATTTAGAGTGTTCACATAAATCTACTCTTTATATTTTATATTTAGAAGCTATATTTTTGTGTGTTATATAACCCGATGGATATATAAAAACCCGAACAATCCAATGGATTTGGATATGGGCAGTAAATCGTAAAAACCAATGGATATGGATTTGGATTTGGATATGGGTTGAGTCATAAAAAATATATATAGATATGGGTAGAGTAATACCCTAACCGAACCTTACCCATTGCCATCCCTAACCACATCTATGCCATCGTCCTCATCTCCTAATTTACTGCCTCCTAGTCGTCCACCAGAATTAGATGATGACATGAGTCCCGAAAGCGAGACCCTTATTGTCCCAGACTCTCAAGCAACAGATAATCAGATGGACTACACGCCTGACCCCTCGAGGGCAATGGACATCCCCCTAGTAAACACTCAAGACTCATAGTGTTTACTTCGATTTTAATTATCATTCATGTCTATATTCATTTAGAACTGCCCAGGGGCTGAAGGGAAATCCTTTAAGACGATCCTGAAAAATTATGTCGAGATTCACAATCCAATTCTCACAGTTCTAGTCAAACCTCGAATCAGTGGTGATCGAGCAAGGAAGGTTATTTGGAGCTTAGGCTTTGAGCAATTGTTCGGGGTAAAGGTTTCAAGGTTTTTTGGAGGTATTTGGTTATTATGGAAAGTCAATATCATGGTCTGGATTCTATTAGCTCACTGACAATTCGTTCATACTAATATTCCCTCCAGCACTTTCTGTGGGATTATCTACGGAAAATTGCTCGAATCACTTCTAAACCTTGGATTGTGGGGGGCGATTTTAATGCTAAACTTGACAGCAATGATAAGAGAGGGGGCTCCAGACTTCTACCAGTAGTCAACACTCACTTTCGTGAATGTGTTCATCATTGTCATCTTCATGATCTAGGTTATTCTGTTCCCAAATTCACCTGGAAAAGAGGACAAATACTAGCTAGACTAGATCGAGTTCTCTGTTCAACCTCCTGGCATGCCACCTTCAAGCACACTTCGGTTCAACATCTCCCTTTCCTCAAATCTGATCATCGACCGCTTCTGGTGAACCTTCATAGCAATATCAAGTTGCATCATGTCATGAAACATTTCCGATTTCAAACAGCCTGGCTGACACATGAAGATTTTGATAAAATTATAGAACAGAAGTGGCAACCAAGTACCAATGATATTAGCGGCGCTTTATCCAATCTCTCACATTCCTTACAGGAATGGAATTCTAGCACCTTCGGGAATATCTTTCATCGAAAAAAGAGGCTTCTGGCTTGTCTGCAAGGAATCCAAAAATCTCTGGAAACTCAAGACTCGCATTCCCTTCGAGATCTCGAGGATAGCAGAGCTGGAACAGGTTCTATACTAGGAAGAACTTTTCTGGCACCAACATTCAAGATGTCAATGGATAAGTTAGGGAGACCAGAATACGAAGTATTATCAAACCATCACCACGAACCGTCAACGGAAATCACGAACTACTACCCTCAAAGACGAGTAGGGAATCATGAGATCAGACACGACGAGCATTTTACGAATAGCTCAGACTTTTCTTGAACATCTTTACAAGCAAGACAGTCCGACCCCTAGGACTTCCCAACTTCCTGGCACGTTCCCTCCTTTATCCCCCTAGGCTACTACAGAATTGCAACAACCTCCTAGCCCAGAGGAAATCAAGAATGCTTTCTTCGATATGGCTCCGAACAAGGCGCCAGGATTGGATGGTTTTATTGCCATCTTCTATCAATCGCAATGGCACATTGTCAGCCAGTCCCTGACTTTGTTTATACAATAAATTTTGTGACATGAAGTCTGGGACACTGAACTCAATCGTACCATTATGGTGTTCATTCCTAAGATCCCCACGCCTACGTCGATATCCCAATTTAGACCTATAAAGCTGTGTTTCGTGCTTTACAAAGCCATAACCAAGATCATTGTGTCCCGACTCAATCCTCATTTAGATGAACTGGTTGCACCGACCCAATGCAGCTTTGTCCCCGGGAGTTAAATTACAGACAATATCATCATTGTTCAAGAAGTGCTCCACACTATGAAAAGAAAATTCGAAAAGAAAGGTATCATTGCGATAAAGGTGGACTTAGAGAAAGCCTATGATCGACTTTCCTGGGATTTTATCATAGATATTCTTTTCAAGATTGGTATTCCTAACTCTTTGACTAATTTGAACATAAAGTATCTCTCCTCGGTTTCTATGCAAGTGAACTGGAATGGGGAACCTAGTGACTCTTTCTATCCCACCAGGGGTATTCGACAAGGTGACCCACTATTGCCTTACCTTTTTGTTCTTTGCATGGCAAGACTGGGCCACTTAATTAACGATTCTATCTTTAACAGAAGATGGAAACCGATTAGATTAAGAAGAGGCGGACCTCCCCTATCTCACTTATTCTTTGCCGACGATCTCATTATGTTCGCGGAAGCCTCCCTAGACCAGATACAAGAAATATGGGATACGTTAAACACCTTCTGCACTGCTTCCGATCAACGGGTCAGTCATGACAAGTCTCGGTGCTTTTACTCTAGGAATATTCCGAACACACTGGCTCATTCCCTCAGTGAGGCCCTGGGATTCAAACTGACAAACAATATAGGTCGTTACCTCGGCGTGCCCCTTTTACACGAGCAGGTTAACAAAAGAACCTACAAGTATATTCTGGACAAGGTTCAACACCGTCTCTAGGGGTGGTCAGCTAATCTTTTATCACTCGCAGGCAAAATCACACTGACTCAGTCTATCATTACAACTATCCCAATTTACACGATGCAGACGGTCCGCCTGTCGCGTCATTTATGTGATGACCTGGAGAAATTCATACGTCAATTCCTGTGGGGCATGACCCCAGATAAAAAGAAAATTAGCTTAGTCAATTGGGACACAGTGTGCCTGCCAAAGGAGATGGGGGTCTTGGAATTCGCAAAATCAGGGAAACCAATGATGCATTACTTGCTAAACTCGGCTGGTCGATGGTTTCTAAACCAAAAGCTTTATGGGTTCAAGTGCTATCTGACGTTGCTATCTATCTATCATACGACTATCTAGAGAGTGTAAACGAAATTATTGAAGAAAGAATGAAAGAACAACAAGAAAACTAGAGAGAGAAAAAACGAAACGGAAACAGGGGCAAATAGAGTATTTTTAAAAGACTCAGTGATTTCTGAGATTTCTTCTATTAGATTGTAAGCATACAGTTTGCATGTAAATCTTGTACATTTATAACACTACTCATCGACTAACTCCATCTTAACTGACTTAACTAACTTTTCTAATTTTCTTCTCAACTGCCTTTACGTCTTGCATGGCTTGCATGTAGGCTCTGTCTGCATTTCTGAGACACTGCTACTACAAACTCCTCCTTGGATCAGAAATTCAGCTTCTGAATTCCCACCAAACTTCTCAATTGCTCGAATCGTGAAACATGAAACCCCTTAGTAAACAAATCGGCCACCTTCTCTTCTGTTCTTATATACTCTAATTTCACTTCTCCATCTTTCTGGACGTCTCTCAGATAGTAGTATCTAAGCTTAAAATGCTTAGTCCTACCATGAAACACCGGATTCACTGAAATAGCAATTGCTGCTTGATTATCAACGTACATCACCTTAGGATCTTGTACAACTACTTGCAAATCTGTCAATAGTTTTCTGATCCAGATCGCCTGTTTTGTAGCTAAAGTAGCTGCAACTAGCTCAATTTCAGCAGTCTACAATGCCACCACTTCTTGCTTCTTGGAGCTCCATGAAAAACATGCGGATCCGAGTGTAAAACAAAATCCTGTAGTGCTCTTCATGTCCTACGAAGAACCTCCCCAATCACTATCCACATAACACCTCAAATTACATGTTCCAGTTTTCCTATAGCATAGTCCATAATCCAAGGTTCCTTTAAGATACTGCAAGACTCTTTTCACTGCAATTAGATGCTATTTTCCTAGATTACTCATGAATCTGGAAAGTACACTTACAGCGAATTGAACATCCGGTCTAGTAGCTGTGATGTACATGAGGCATCCAATCATGCTTCTATACCTTCTGTTATCAACTTCTTCATGCTCATCTTCTCACAATAGACTCTGTTTTGGACAAATTGGAGTTGAGACGATTTTACATTGATCTAGCTGAAATCTTTTAAGCACATCACTTATATATTTCTTCTGGCTTAAGAGAATCTGCCCTCTCCTTTGATTCAGCTCCATACCCAGAAAATACTTCATCAAGCCAAGATCGGTCATCTCGAATGTACTCTTGAACTGAAATTTCAAGCTACTAATTTGAACGTTTGAGCTTCCAGTTAAGAGCAAATCATCTACATAGACGGATACTACAGCTATATGACCTTCTTCAATCCTCACATAGAGCGTTGGTTCGCTGCTGCTCCTTTGAAAGGAAATTTGTAATAAAAACGTATCCATCTTCGAATACCAACATCTGGGGGCTTGCTTCAGCCCGTATAGCGCCTTATTCAATTTAAAGACTTTCTCTTCTTCTCCTTTTATGATGAAGCCTTCTGGTTGTTCTACAAAGATCTCCTCATCCAACTCTCCATTTAAGAACGCCGATTTAACATCCATCTGATGTACCTCCCATTCCTTCTCTGCAACTAAAGCCAGGATTAACCGTATGGTTTCTAATCTTGCAACTGGCGCGAAGGTCTCACTGAAATCAACCCCTTCTATCTGTGCGTATCCTTTCACAACCAGTCGGGCTTTATATCGACTGATGGAGCCATCCGGATTCATCTTAACCTTAAACACCAATCTAAGACCAATTACCTTTCTGTTTATTGGTCTATCAACAAGTGTCCAAGTCTTGTTTTTGTATATCATATCCAACTCCTCCTGCATTGCACATCTCCATTTTGTATTCTTCAGGGCTTCTTGTGCATGAGATGGTTCATCTATAGCTGTGTTGCTCCTCTCATAGATATCAGCTAAACTTCTTGTTCCTCTCACAGAGACTAAGCCATCATCTTCTTCTTCTTGATTGTCCTCATCTGCTTCATCTTCAGAAATTTCATCATCAATTATAGGAGAATTAGTGAAGTTCGTACCTATGTAGTATTTAACCGGGTGTTGATCATCCTTTTGAATTGAGTCTTGTTCTGCCCTCTGCCAATTCCATTGTTTTTCTTCAAGAAAATGTACATCTCTACTAACTTTCACTTTGTTCTGGTCAGGGAAGTAAAGTCGATAACCTTTTGTGACATCTGAATAACCCACAAAGATAGCTGGTTCAGCTTTATTATCCAACTTTCCTCTTCTGGCTTGCGGTACGTGAGAATAACATAAGCTTCCGAAAATCTTCAGATTCTTGAGCTTGGGCTTCTTCCCACACCACATCTCGTACAGCGTCTTCCCTTCCAGTGCTCTGGTATATAATATGTTTAGGAGAAAGCAGGCTGTTCGTACGGCTTCAGCCCAGAACTTCTTAGGAAGTCCTTTCTCCTCCATCATGCACCTTACCATCTCCATCACTGTCCGATTTCTTCTTTCTACCACCCCATTTTGTTGTGGGGTGTAGGGAGTAGTCAACTGATGCTTGATCCCTGCCTCCTTGCACAATAGCTCTAATTTCTCTGAGGTGAACTCACCTCCCCGTTCTTATTGCTTTAATTCTCTTACTACACTGATTTTCTACGAGGTTCTTGAAGTCTTTGAAAACATCTGCCACTTCTTCCTTGCTTTTAAGACAATAAAGCCAAGAATATCTGGAGTAATCATCAATCAGTAATAGAAAATACCTGCTCCCACTTAGTGATTCTTCGGCCATTGGTCCACACACGTCCATATGAATCAGCTGTAGAGCTTCAGTAGCTCTCCATGAAGATCTGTGAAATGGGAGTCGAGCTTGCTTTCCTTTAAGGCAAGTTGTACACTGAGATCCATCTCCGAGCTTCATAGGAAGGTCATCAACCAACTTCTTCTTCACCATTTCTTCAAGACCTTTCATGTGAAAATGCCCCAACCTCCTATGCCAAAGATCAATTTCTTGAATATTACAGACCATGGCTATCTGCTGGACATCCTCCATTCTCAAAGAAAAGCATTTATTTTTAACTTTAACTTTGAGAATCTCCTTTCCAGTCCGATCAATAATCCTACACTGATCATTTTCAAAGAACATTTGAATCCCTTTTCTATTAATTGAGCTACACTAAGGAGGTTATGGTGGATCTTAGGCACAAATAGGACATCTGAAATTGTGTTAATGCCCTCCTTGGTGTAGATCTCCACAGCACCCTTTCCTTCCACCGAAATACACTGCCCATCTCCAAGCTTAACGTGCGCATGAAATGATCGATCCAGCTGCGCAAACATGTCAAGATTGGAAGACATGTGGCTTGTACAACCACTATCTATGATCCATTCAGTTGAAGGCAACTCCACCAAATCACAGGTAACTACAAAGAGCTGCTCCTCTTCTTCAACAACTTGAGCTTCAGCAGTGGAGTGACCGGCTTGGTTCTTACAAATTGCCTCCATATGTCCTTTTTGGTTGCATTTTCTACACACCACATTCGACCTCTTCCAGCATCTGTAAGCCAAGTGATTCGACTTACCACAATGGGGGCACGAATTGTACTTGGCATTCTTGTCTCCAGATTGCGTCTTGGATTGTCCTTTTTGATGGTTCTAAGTCTTCTGCGCCTTAGAGCCACCCTTCGACCACTTCTTCTTAATCTTTTCTTGATCTGTATTCTTTGTTGACGCCTTATAGGCACCCTCAGAAGAGTCACCCTTCCTCATCAAATGTCTCTGCTCTTGTGCTTGCAGAGCACTTACAACTTCAGTCAACTTGATACATGACATATCCTTCGTATTTTCCAGAGAAGCAATTGTAGCTTCATACTTCTCTGGAATAGAGATTAGCAACTTCTGGACGATTCTTTCATCTTTAAATTCAACGTCAAGAAGTCTAATTTGATATGCTAACAAGCATAACTTCTCCGCATAAATCTTGACAGATTCACCTTCCTTCATCTGGAATCTGTCAAATTCCCTCATGAAGTTAAGCACTTTCATATGCTTAACCCTTTCATCTCCCTGGTACTCTTCTTTCAAGAAGTCCCATATTTTCTTTGCCGAATCCATCTTCATGATTCTTGTAAAAATGGAGGGAGTTAACGCCTGATATAGACAAGATCGGACTCAAGCTTTCTTGGTGATCCTCTCCCTCAACCATCTCAGCTGAGGTATGGTCGCATCCTCTGCAGGCACTTCAACTACATAATCGTCTTCAACAGGTTCCCATAAATCCTGTCCTTGGATATACACTTCCATTTTAATTGCCCAGACTGCGTAACCTTCACCATTAAACACTGGAGGCTGCAGGCCTTGAGGTAAGTTCTCATCCATCTCTGATGAACTCCTCTAAATCACAGCACTCCAAGATTAATCACCGGTCGTCGGATCTTCAAGAAAGCTCCTCACTCAATCACACTCTCACAGGTCCCTTAAGAAATAAAAGCTATGATACCAATTTGACGTTGCTATCTATCTATCATACGACTATCTAGATAGTGTAAACGAAATTATTGAAGAAAGAATGAAAGAACAATAGGAAAACTAGAGAGAGAAAAAACGAAACGGAAACAGGGGCAAACAGAGTATTTTTAAAAGACTCAGTGATTTTTGAGATTTCTTCTATTAGATTGTAAGCGTACAGTTTGCATGTAAATCTTGTACATTTATAACACTACTCATCGACTAACTCCATCTTAACTGACTTAACTAACTTTTCTAATTTTCTTCTCAACTGCCTTTACCTCTTGCATGGCTTGCATGTAGGCTCCGTCTGCATTTCTAAGACACTGTTACTACAATCCGCTAAGTATAAATTTGATGCTAACAATTTCCCCCTTTTCTTTGATGTTACAGGTGGATTGATGATCTGGAGGAGAATCAAAGTGACTTGGCATCACGTTCTGCAAGGAATGAAATGGATGATAGGGGACGACTCCCGAACGAGATTTTGGCTTGATCCATGGGTCGATGACTAGGATCCTCTTTTAACTCATACGGTGGCCCCGATCCCTCCAAGAATTATTGATCACCGGGTGCACCATTTTACAGACACTACTGGTAACTGGAATTGGGCCGCTTTTCAACACCTATTCCCTCCGTTGATATGCTTGGCTATCGCAGGTATCCTTCTGCCGAAGCCGTTCCTAAGGCCGGATGAGTTTATTTGGAGTCGCACGAAAAATGGACATTTTACAACGGCGTCAGCTTACTCCATGATCTTCCACTACGAGGAAGCTATGACCAATGCATACTGGAGGACTATCTAGCAGTGGTAGGGTCCACAACGAATCCGATCATTTCTTTGACTCCTATTGCACAAAAAGCTTCTCACAAATCAATAGCGGGTCTACCAAAGTTTCACTTCGAATGCAACTTGTTACCATTGCCACCTCGAGGAATCCTCTTTTCATGTAGTGCGGGACTGTCCCAAAGCCCGCACCTTATGGAATAGGTTTCCCCCGCAAGTTATCACTGCAAAGTTCTTTTCCATGGATACCAAAGAGTGGTTCCTAAAGAACCTCCACACACACCGATTGATAGGGAGCTTCGACTGGGCTACTATCTTTGGCACAACGTGTTGGTTTCTATGATCCTGGCAAAGTAGGGCCCTCTTCGAGGATCACTTCTCCTGGCCGATTTCACCAGAGCATCAAGTTATAGAATATGTACATCACATTCACATGGTGGCAGTTTGACAACAAAGAACTCGGATGAGCAATTGCACTCGATGGGAACTACTCATCGGATGGAGCAAACCTCCTCAAGGCTGGGTGAAATTAAATACGGATGGGGCCAACAAAAGCTCAAGCACTTCGGCCACAACAGGTGGCCTGTTGCGTGACAGTTCAGGCGCTTGATTGGGAGGATTCATACAGAACATTGGCTGGTGTTCCCCATTAACGGTTGAACTTTAGGGTGTGCTATCAGGCCTTAATCTGGCATGGTCCTTGGGGTACCGCCATATAGCCTTAGAAGTGGATTCGAGTACAGTGTCCGATATGCTTTCTTCTCCGACGCGAGCTACGTCCTTAAACCGCTTAGTGTTGGGAATTCATGAACTGCTCTCCTGTAACTGGGTCGTTGTAATTCGGCATATCTATCGGGAAGACAATCAAAGTACGGACTGACTTGCCAATTATGCAGAACAATTCTCATTAGGGATTACTACTTTCGAGCACCCACCTAAGAGATGCATACCTATCCTCTTAGAAGATAAGTCGGGGGTCTGTCACCCGAGAGCTACCATGTAATGTGTAACACTTATCTTCTTTATAAATTTAAAAAAAAAAAAGCTTTACATTGTAATTGATTACGACGTCTTTGTCTGCGGAATTCATTTTGTTAAATGATTCGTTCGGGAAGGATCCGTACTTAAGTGGTCTATGTCGTTATATCACAGGCCATAAGGCCCCGTTTAGCTGTAGTTTCGGGGAGGAAAGGCTTTGCTTTGGTCTAAGCACCACCACCACAATTAATACCATACTATAGAGAACGGGAATCAGCTGCGAGCAACTAAAGCAAAAGCTTTTGGTTTTCCAGACAGAATAACGGGGCAAGGAGACAAGTTTTCGTTTATATTTAATAATTCTTATCAAATGTAAGAACCCTTCAATCTTCTAGGAGGCTGAGATATTGGGTTCCACTCGAAATAACTCATGAGAAGGCTAAGGAGAATAATAACAGGGAGACAAGCCATGAAAAGTAGAGATTCCATAAAATTGGCAATGAGCCTTTTATTGTTTCAATAAAATTTGTGAAACCACATTTTGTACACAGATATAATCAGAACATACCAAGTTGGATGCTTCTGATAAATTTCTACACTGCTTACATAATCAAATTTCCCTTCCTATCTTGGCCTAATATGTCAAAGAGGATAAGGCTGTTTCATTAAAACCAGATAGAAAGGCAGCACCTGTCATGTTGATTTCTTCTTCAGCTAACAGAAGTACAAATTGACTGCTGATTGTACAACCCAGGTACTCCATTTGGGAAATGCTGCCTATTTCTTCTCCGCTTTGTCACAACTATGAATCCATCAGCATCTCCATTCTTCTTTCTATTTACACTTGGTTTCAGCTGGTCATGATCGTTGGACTGGCTGGCAAAGTTTGTCTTCCCTTCATTCCCATGGAATATTTTTATTATTGCACTATCATTTGCAATCTCATCGGAAGCATTCTCTAAAGGATCAAACTTCTTCTCACATGATAAGGACTCATCTCCAGAATCAACTTTATTCTGGACTGATTTCACAATGAAGCTGAGCAGAATCTGCCTTGCAAGTTCGTCCTTGTCAGACTGCGTACTGCTTTTCTCTGAAGAACTATAGTTCACGTCATTGTTGGATTCCTTATAAACTTTTCCTTCTTCAACCTTGCTTGTCTCAAGCAAAGGCTTTGCCTCTGGTGGAACAACAGTATCTTCACTTACAGAATGCATTTGACTAGCTCTCCTCGGAACATATTCAGATGCATTTGGGTTCATGCTTCTGGGAGGTACTGTCACAGAGGATTGTTGTTTCAAGAAACTCTGTTTCATTAGGTAAGCTTCATTGGCTCTATAGTACAGAGGTGATCTAGGTCCACAGGGAACTCTAGCAGCAATAGTAGGTGCCACTGATGCTGCAAGCATATCTTGACTAACATTTACATCATAAATATTTGGCACAGCAACCAAGTTTGGTGGGTGACCAATGGGAAGACCTCCTGGTTTAAATGGTTTGGCAGCAGCTGAAAGCTTGCGTCCATTAGTTTCCAACGGCTTTTCCTGGTCAGAAGGGGTCTCTTCAAGCTTAAGGCCAGATATTTCTGATTCAGGTCCATTCTTCACTTTATCATCACCTGATATATTGCCAACAACATAATTAGCAGTTTCCTCCTTTGATGTTTCAGCTGGAATGCTGGATAACTGGGTCTCGAGTTTATTCACACTTGACTCTTCTACTGTCTCTGCAGATGGCTTTAAAACTGAACCTGGCAGAGCAACGGCTACTTCTTTGTAAGATAGAGATTTAGATGCAACAGCAGCGAGATTTCCTACAGTAGATGAAACTTTAGAGTCATAAACTTTTGTTGGCAGTTTTGTTGAACCTTCCAAAACATTCTTAGTTTGTTTTTGTTTCATTAACTCAGTTTTGGAGATCCCATTAGGTGTTTTCTTGGGAGGAGAAATCACATCGTGCCTGCAACTGCTTCCTTTGATACCACTTGTTTTTAGCTTCGTCAAAGCTGGTCTCCTGAGACCAGATTTCCTTCCAGTAGTATTACTCAATCTTCCTCTTGGATTGGCCTCTTGCCAGCCTTCATCTGAAGTTGTCTCTTCAACTTCTTCACTTGAAACTGTTGATCTGTATATAGTAACATCATCACTTTCTTCTTCTACATCAGGACCATCACCATGAACCAAGCCCACATTTACATTGCCAGCATAGTCATCTACTATGGTTGTTACACTCCGTATATCATTATGGGTCATCAGATCTTCAGTTATTACCTGTTGATTGGCTTGACTAGTTTTATCATTAACCTGCAGTATCTGGCAATTTTTAATCAAGGAAGATTAGAATCACATTTGGTCGTCCCTAAGTTGTGGAATGCAAACCAAAGTTGGCGTGCTGTGAAATTGTAATAGCTTCTTTGAATACATTCTTAGTAAATCCATTAATCTTTTTAAGAAGAACAACGATAAACACAAAAGAAATAAACATGTTTTCCAATTGCATAACCTGGATAAGTTCTATCTTCCAATTTTCCATATCTAGTAAATTCTCTACTATAATAAACAATTCTATTTAGTAAATTACTTTGAAAAGTTCTCCAACTTTAGACTCCACCAAGCACGGTTTTAGGCTGATTCCATATTGATGCCAAAAAGTTCAGTTTTCCTTTTCTCTATTTTGTTTTGATCTCGTATAAAGGGCAAGGAAAAGTCAAATTATCAAGATTCTGTTGCTTTATCACATGGTGTATTAGTCATATCCAGTTACAAAGCTGAGTTTTAACTTGCACATAGTGACTAGTAAAATCATATTAATGTAACAAGCAAGTTGAACGGTTGATACCTTTGGGCGGCGTTGTTTCCTATGTGCATCACCTCCTCTACAATCTTGACCTGGACTAATATAATCCAGTAGATCTGATACACTGCAATAGAGATCACAAGCTTTGGTACTCCCAGATATATTTGCACATCCAAATACAAGTGATTTGAAGAATACCATATCAGTACCTAAGATGACCTTTGCTTGCAATGGATGCATCTGGTTTAGGAGTTCCATTTCTTGCAGCTTCTTGCTGTTCAAGAACTTTGGACTCAAAATATTCAAGCCATGCAGCAGCATCCTGCTCAAAGAATGCAGCCCCGCGCCCACATTATGCATAAAGAATCCAAAGGAAAACCAAATATTATGTCCAGCATTAACTACATTATCCATGGCCTACTGGATGGGGAATAGATATGCTCCCAGGCTTTGCACCCTAGCATTCTGACATATCTCCAATTTATGGTAACAAGCAAGCGATGTAACATGGTCCAAGAGTGAAATTTCCGATTACCTGAGTACGCAGGTCCTCTGATCCAAGTTTTGCTTGAAGTATTTTTAGTGTAGTTTGCTCATGTTGAACACTCAAGGAATATGCTTCCATTAGTGAAAGAGCTATGGCTATGGCATGGTAGCTTGCTGCTGTCTGCAAGTGAAAAAAAAAGAAGAAATTTACATCAAGATTTTCTCAATCCCTTTTGTTTTTTCATATGAGCAAAAATATGTAAAATATTTGCTTAAAATGCTAAGCTTGTGTAATGAATGCGAGGGAGATAGAGACACCTGTATGTGATTGGCCCCTAACAATTTCTGGTTGCATTTAAGAGCTTCATGAAGATATCTGAGAGCAATATGAACATTCCCTATACCCTCCTCCATCATTGCCACATTGATGTATGTAGCAGCAGTATTGGGGTGGGACAATCCACAAGTAAAATGGAGAAGGAACAAGGCACGGTTTACATATCTGCCAATATTTATTTATCATTGATTAGAGAGCCAATATAGCACAAAGAACCAAAAAAACTTAAATTGAAAAGGACGTGATAAAGGAAACAATTGAGTCAGACACGACAATAATTGCATCAAAAAGATACAACAAATAACTACAGAAGGTGGGAAACAATTCAAACTTAGAGACTGAATTGCTAGAAATCCAGCTTCCATGAAAATAGCTGGCAGATTGTATAAATAAATTAAGATAATAGGTCAAATTTCCATGACTTCCTACATGGTCCCTCTTAATCCAGCCAAATAGAGATTGAATGGCACATAGACGGTTGGCAAATATACGATAAGCTCAACAAAGGACCGGCCTAGTGACTTACTTCAAAGCTAGCTCAATGTGTTGGAGACGGTAGTAAAACACAGATAGATCCCCGTACGCTTTCATTGTATCAGGATGATCAAGCCCAAGTTCCCTCTCATTGATATCCAAAGCCTTCTGCTGATATATAGTTGCCTGAAATGGAGACTAATATTTAATGAATATTTCGACATATCTGCATTCAATTAGTCAGCACAACCTTTCTTGTATCAAGTAATCCAATAGTTTTATACATGTCAAGGGACTGAACTCATATTGTTTGTTTGTTCCGAATAGCTTCTATGCTTGAATATCCAAATCTGATATATCTCTAAGCATCTGTTTGACACTCCACTAACCTGTGAGTTTCCTACTTTTGAATAACCATTTAAAGGAATAATGTCCTTGTTTAATTTAAATTACACATTCTACAGATCCAATTCAGTATGTATCTTTGTCTGAAGACGGATGTTATTTTTACACAAAAATGCGAGCAAAACATATCAAATACATAAATCAATCTTTTATATAACTGATAAGTTGGTTTACCTGATTAAAATCTCCAGTGTGGTAAAGAACTACAGCTAGAAGACTATAAGCACCTGCTGTAGTTCGGTGATAGGGGCCACAAACAGCTATCATTTTTGCTAGTGCCTTCAGAACAATCAGAAGACAATATAAGACTAGAAGAAACTCTCTTTGGATATAGATAACTCATGTGGCATTTGAACGATATTGAAAGGGTTAACACCTTGGTTCCATAGTTAACAGCATCCTCTAGTTTTCCTTTATCAAGAGCAATTTTGGACGACTCTAATAAAGCTCGACCATCTGCTGATGAGCATACTACATGCTGCGGAGCAAAGTGAAAATATGTAATTCACATTGACTTACTATTAGCTACCTACCTATAGCAGAAGAGGTTGATGTGAAAGAATTCGCACCTTGCACACTGGAACAAGGCTGATGATATCAGACTTCTTAAAAGGATTAGGACAGTCCATGTCATAATCTCTAGGTACCAACTCCAGCCCAACCTGCACAGTATTGTTTATTGATAATTATTCTTAGGATACATTAACCAGCCACAAATAATGAAAGTAAATTAAACAGAACAAGAAAGTACCTTATGGCAAAGTCCACGGAGAACTGAGAACTTTCTTAAACTCTGCAACTCATCATTAAATGTCCATCCAAACCTTCTAGTAAGAAAAGTTTGCAACCACTTCAACTTCAGACCATCATCTTTTACATACTCGTTATCTTCCGCCCGTGCACATCCAAATAAGAAATTCAAGGATGATGCAATGGCGGAAGCTAAATCTGCTACATTGGGAACTGATGCAATAACTGCCTTGAGTATGTGCTTAAAAGCTCGTGAAACCATCTCATGGATACAAAGTGATCTTATATGAGGAAGCTTCTCTGAAAGTTCAACCTGCAACAAGGAGAAAGAAACAGACGAAAGAAAAAGTGATGCACTTAACAACTTTCAGAGACAGAAGTCCACACACACAGATGCATATTCAGAGCAACAATAGAGAGGAGATGGATGATACGGGGAGAAATTACTTACCACGCGACCCAAAGAACGCATCTGTAGTCCCCGTAAATGCATGAAGTCAGTCATTGTGCGGCCATCAACCGGGGAAAGCTCGAGTGAGCCAAAGTCTGTTACCTAATGTAAGAGAGATAGAGTAAGCTATAAATCTGATAGTACATGATTTTATTGGCAGAAGTACTCAACATAGATACTAGTTACCAGTTTTGGCAAAGCAATTTCATCATAATACTTATGTGCCATATGGATAAGTTCATCAATCGACTGCTCCAAGAGGTAAAACAACACAGTTAGAGAAAAAGGTGACACAGAGTATCCTACCCCAAAAAAAAAAAAAAATCAACAACTGTAGAATCAAATGAATAAAAAAATGTTCCTTTCAGAAACCTTTATGTGAAGATCAGTTCCTGTTTCTTTCAGCCGCAAGAATGCGTCTTCAGAAATTAGATTCTTCAATTCGTCCCCACAGCTGGTTTCTTCAGAGCCAATATGTCCTCCATCAGTTCCCATGCTTTCATTGCCAAGAATAGTTTCATTGTCCTTGTCATCATGTGAATAACTTCCTTTAGGTTTCTTGCCTCGCTTCTTCAAATATTTAAATTCCTTTCCCAGACCTTTTACAGCATGTTCAGTATCATTTTCACCTTCAAAGCTTTTAGAGCTTGAATCTGTTTGAGTTTCTCCTTTTTGCAGATGTTGCAACCAACATGAACCAAGTTCCCACCTAACTGACCTTTCTGAAGAAGAGGGACTCTCCTCTAACTTTGTCAAAGTATCTTGAGTAACTTGTCGAACAAGAAGCCTAGATTCTTCAAGATCATCCAAATTGGAGATAGATGACTGAACCCCAGATGATTCAGTATCATAAGAATTATGAAGCAGAACCCTCAAGCTGCATTGAGATTTGAACCTTCTAAGTCAAGAGCAAATATGGAAAGCATTGAATTTAACCGTAATGTTTTCTTGAAATTTTCATTTTATAAAGGATTTAAAGCTTTTACCCATCATTGTAAACCATTTTAAAGTTTTCCCCTTGAAAAATTATCTTAAAACTAGGTACGAGACAGAATATGGAGAGCTAGTCTGAAAAAACTCCCCCTTCCAGTTATAAGCTCATTAGTCGTAACACCATAAGAAGGATCCAATTGACGGAAGCAGACATATCCAGTGCTCTTACGAGACAAAATGTTGAAATAAACTCTGACAAAGAATGCAACGTATAAAACAAGCCAGATCTATCTTACAAATTACAGCAGCATCTTTCTTTATGATTTGCATCTAGAATTTTCCCATATCAATTAAAACACAATTGGCAGTCAGATCTTCCTGTTAATTGCTATTCATAGTCTCCTAGTATGCTAGTGCTGTCTTCTGTGACCCAATACAATCTTTCTGACAGGAAGAGAGTGAGATTATAGATTAGACCTGTTGATGTTAAGAGCATTAGCTCCTCCATCCGGTTGATCCTCAATTTTAATATCTTCTGTATCACCCTTCATCTTCTTCAAGTTGCCAACAACTTTCACTGTTCCAGTATATCCACAGTGTCTTACAATGACAACACCCAATGATACAGTATCCTGTGAAAAGTTTGCAGTACTGTTCAGCACTTTGGTTGAAAGAACTATGCAAACAATGTGCAACTAGCTACATGTTCAATAAAGTCAAGAGCAAAGCTATTACATTGGGCAATCTTCATGCTGTCAAGCAATTTACTGAAAGTAGGGTTCAGAGAACAATACAATCTAGATAGCATTCGTGATGCAAATATGAACGACTCTATCAGAGCTTCTCTAACCTTTATTCCCTTTTCAACAAAAGAACTGCACTTGAGTTAAACAGGTTACATATTGAAATTATATGTGTTCATCATCTCCAGAAGTACATAATTTTCAGCTGCAAAACAGTCGTCAATGCATATTAGAAGGGAGGTTGAGGAGGAAAGGGAAAGGTAGGATTGCCTATGGTTTGGACAACCTAGGGTATGAAGGAAAATAGTCCATAAAAGGAAACTATCTAACATCGATGAATGTAATGCATTGAAGTGCTGTTATTTACTACTAATAGACACACAACCTTTGCCCGTACTGAAGAGCTTTCTGTCCTATATGCATCTGAAACTGACCAGGTACTTGAATATTGGACAAAGAGAGATAAAAACGCACTTACATGAACAATAACACTTTCATCTGCTGTTATTCCTTTAAGCAAGTTCCGTTTAACAACTTCCTTATCAGAGGCACCAGATAACACATGGCCATCAACTTTTACCTCAGACTTTGAATTGATGTTAGTATCATCACGCTTGACAACAATGGACAAGTCGCCTACATGTTCCTCAAATAAAATTGAATCCGAAGAACAGTTTACTGCATGTGTGGGAGAATTAATGAGGCGCTGGATAATTCCTACAGCTTTAAAAATGGAGACATCAACAAATTGATTGTGAAGCAAAAACGCCTTCCGGTCGCGAATCACTCTGTCTTCCTCTGTCTTGCATGGGAGGCTAGCCAATATTTCAAAATAAGTAGCCCATGGTCGAAGATCATATTCACCATCTCTTCCTTGCCCTCCACCATTACCACCCCAACTTTCATCTTCTGACGGTAGTGATGGGAATTTGGATGGAGAATCACCAACAGATGGAGGAACGAGCCACGTATTTGTACGAAATCCATAGGGAAGATTACCAAACTGGAAACAGAAATAAATGTGAGCTCACATAATTCACCTCAAAAGAAAATCTATAAATTTAAGGTTTTGTTTTTGGCAACATTCGGTACAATAATAAAATATATTTATCACCTTGTTGTGCTCCACAAAAGCTTTCATAAGTAAATCATATGCCTGCATCAACACAACATCCATGTCAATAACTCCAAACTCCATTACAACAATGCAAAATGGCTGGAACACAAAGTACCCACATTAGCAAAAGCCCGGCTAAGATTTTGCAGAAGATCCACCAACGAATGGCTCTGCGAAAACTGTTTTCCCACTGCATAAAAGCCCTTTACTGATGCAGCCACATTTATTTGCTTCCCATTGCAGATTTTGATCTGTAACATCAAGTACATTGCAGCTTCATTGAACTCCATTCGCAATGAGTGAGAACTCAATGAAAAAAGACAACTTTACATCATATATAAGCTCAAAACTTACATACATGAAAAAGCAAAAGATAAACAATTACGAACCTGAATCTCAAAGTAGTCGCCTTCACGCCTCGGCTGCCCATCCTTAGGATCACATCTCCTCAAATCTACATCACGAAATTTGCCTTTAAAATGTTAAGTAAATATTAAAAGAATAACGCAAGTAATTCACATAAGCTACGAGATACATATTACGAAAGTGAAAAGCTTAAAGGCGCTAATCGATCACATAACTGTTTTTTTTACCTCGAAAAACCAAAATGTCCATTTTCCAACGCATTCTCAGCAGCCAAACAACAAAGACAAAAAATTTTGAAGACGAGATAGTAAGATGCTTACAGACGATTGGAGGAGTAAGGTGAGAGAAGGAGAAGAAGTCGTAGAATTCGGAGAGCTTTGGAGTTTGATGAATCGCCACCATGTCTAAACTCTCCGATGAACCCGAAGCTGTCGGAAGCGGAACCACTCCGTCATTCGTCGTTGTGGGAGACGACGGAGTGCGGGGCCCATTGCTGACTGAAGTTGCCGGAGAGTTCGGTTGAGGCTTACCGTTGGGATTACTCTTTCTGACGGATGGCGACGTAGACTGTCGGTTGCAGAACCTGGTGGTGCAGGCGACGATGTCGAGTAGCCTCCGCACGTGAGCGATGGCTTGGGACTCGTCGGCGTAGTCCTCTGCGCAAGGGGAGTGGCAGAGATGTGAATAACTAGGAAATATTGGATATTTTTGAAAAGTTAGGTGGAATTATTTTATTTGAAATTATAAGGTTTTATAGTTAATTTAGCAGTTTACATATATCAATTGAATTCTGCACACCAAAAGAGGAGTTATTTAATATAAACCCCAAAATTCACCCAATCCTATTCCTATTAAAATGAAATAATTAAATTAGTTCAGCTTTTCTTTTTTTTTATCAGGACATATCTGATTATAAAAAGACACTTTTAAATCATTTACACCCAAATTAATCTCCGATTAAGTTGAATAAGTCCCTTATAGGAAATAAAGCTCTAGCTTTTAAGTTTTAAACTGTTATTAGTAAAGTGAAGACAAAACTCTGACTTCAAATTTTAAACAGTTATTAATAAAGTGAAAGCAAAATTCTGACTCTAAATTTTTTTTTGGGTTGTTCACGAAGTGTTCTAGGAGGGTCCCAACTATGGAAAAGCACCTTTAAGTCATCCACTCCTAGACTAATCCCCGCTCGAGTCAGGTAGATCCCTTGCAAGAGGCAAAACTCTAACCCTAAATTTTAAACAACTGCATATACAAGGATAGTTCAAACCCGCGATTTCACTTATATCAAGAGAGTTCCTTATCAACTCACCTGCACCTTGAAGTTCTTTGACTTCAAATTTTAAACAACTATTAATAAAGTAAATAGTAAATCACCAAATGACAATAGGTATCATGTCTGGTATATATGTCCCATAAACGAGTTCCAATCTAAACACACGGTCGGAGTGGGAGTGGGACTAGTTATGTATGGAAAGTTAGTTGCAACGGCGGTGCGTTGCTAGACTTATTCAAGACGGCTACAAAAGCACAGACATATATTGTTTGTACCTATCTGTCACAACCAACGTTACTTTGAATGAAATGGTAATACTGATAGCTGCTAAGCTTCACGTGTCATACACGTTCCTATGCTCCCCACAAGTAATGCATTTCATAGGTTGGTGGTTAGCCTTCATCAACTTGGAATGAAGAGCCAAATTCTACTTCAAACCAAACTCTGAAGCTAAGCCCATTGAATTACTATGGCATACTCAGGAGCTTCAACGTCTTACGTTTTTTATCATCTCCATTCTCCAACCCATTTTTTTTAATTATAATTACGTGGCCAAAACCAGAAAGGGAAGTATCCTTTTGACAAAAATAATATATGATATTTAAATGTCCACACCCACACATGGTGGCTGGCTGAGGCCTCACCAATCACCTACCTTCAACCATTCTGAGCAAACAAGGCTTCAGAGTAACTATCTCCACTTTATCACCCAACCTCCTGCCTTTTACCTGATAACCCAAAGTATGTATATTCTCAATCAATTTCTCATACTCATGCAACTGAAAATAATTAAAAACAAAAGGCGGATAAATAAATGGAAGAATCACAGAAAATTTACTTCATGCGATAAAGAATAGCTTGTTAGATGGCATGTCTCTACATTAACAGCCAAGAGCTTCTTCACATCAAGTATCCTGTCAGTGGATATACCCTTCAAAAACATTCCATTTCAACAAGTGAGCCAAATTTATTCTATTTACTACAGCTTAAGGGTCTCCATTTTTTTTTCCTCCCAAATCCCAGGTTTGTATATCCTACCTTCAGTACGACTTGAGATTCATAAGGTGTGATGATAGTGATGTCAAGAACAGCGGGGACTACTGTACGGACAAGAAAATCAATGAGGACATTGATACAAAACTTGATGAGAAAAATAATTTAAAGATATATACTTGAAAAGCAAGAAGAAAAGGGTTTACCTTTCTCCTCTTTCTTTTTCTTCTCTGCCTTGGCTTTATTTGACTTGCCTTTGCTAGACCTTGGGGCCATTTCTTCTCTTGATTTACTAAAAAAAAATCAGAAGCACGAAAAAGGTTACATATTTTTTGAAAACAAAAAGTTTCAGATACCCATTTCAGAAACCGATGATAAGAAAAGGTTACACAATAACGAAGAGTATTAGAAGCAGGAATGAGGAGTGAAAGGAGAACAAGAGCAAAAGAAAACAAAAAGGAGTGACTTCATAAGAAAGAGAGAGAAGAAGAAGAAGAAAATCTTATGAAAGTTTTGAATGGAAAAGAAAGATAAGATGAGGAGATACAGTTGGGTTTACCCTCTCGTGGATTTGTAAGCAATCCTGGCCTCTCCTTGATGCTAAAAGCTCGATTCCCTTTCCAATCTTCACCTTACCTTATTATAAGACCATGCACTCCGACAAGACCAAGAAACTGTAGGGACAAGAAGGTGATTGCGTAGTAGTGACACTTGGCAATTTATTAGTGGATGCGTAGGTGGAGATTAGCAGTACATTGTTGGTTCTGGCCGAGCAATCACTCGTTTGTTGAGGGTCTTTGGTTTTCCCTACTAATTGGCAATTGGGTGGTTTTTTAGTGTTAGGATCTAATCAGCATCTGCTCTGTCTACAGTAAATTGGTTTTTTCTAGATATCACTTGATGTTGATGATGAATCATCTCTTTCGTCACACTTTAAACGGTGATTCGTGCTTGTACTTTTGTAATTTTAAACCAACAACTCTTGCTTTCTTAACTGTTTAAATCGTATATTAATATATAAGATATACTTGAAAATTGATTCCTTCCCTTTGGAAAATACCAACGAAGAAGTTTTGAGTCTGTCGATGATTACATGACCAAAATGTCGCAGAAACACAAATAGGAAAATATTCAATGAAAGATTGCAATTATTTGTATTCTTTGCGTTCGATTTGCCTCCATTCACTAGGGGCATGCGTGCAATTTCTATTCATTCCTCCACAACAGCATCTCTTATAATCTCAAATCTGAATGCTCTACCAGAACAAGTAGCTTCAAGAACTAGAAATTACATGGTTTGAGTATTTACGTCGGTCTAATTAGTTTTGGTTAGTATATATATGTTATCCTATGATAAAAGTTAATGTATTGTAAGTTTATAGTCAAATAATGCAATTTAACGTATGCAATAACACGGGATATTCTAACTAATTAATTCTCTCTTTCTGTATTTGAAATGGTGACACATGTAAAATTTGTTGGTAATCTAATCATTGACATGAGAGTAGAGAATTTGAGCTAGAGTTTTGTCTCCTGCAAAGAATTTATCTGACTCGAATAAGAATTAATTTAAATATAGATAATTTAAAAGTGTCTTATTATAATTGAGTTTCTCTTAAAATACTTCATGGGTAAAAAAAAAAATTGAATGATTTTACATGGTAAGAGTTGTCAAGTGAATCGAAGTCAAAACGGTAAAAACATACTTGCTCCATGCAATTTTTTTTTTCTTGGCGGCCCTTGACTACTAACTTATTTTACATACCCTAGCCATGGAATTCAACAAGTGCATGAATCACGAAAGGGGGTGCAATATTTGACTACCCATTACTTTAATTATCTGCCATTTTCTACTCTAATTGAGCATAAAAGCTATTCGGTCACGGATATTTTATTGTAATCAACCAGATTTCCTTCCTAATATTTTATAAGTTAGTGATAAAGTAAAAAAAAAACTAGTAAATGAGTGATATATAAATATATAAACTTTTAAAGCATATTTTTACTATTAAAATTTAATATCAATAGAGAAATAACTCAAGTTATAAGCCCACGTAATTAATAAAATACTAAATGATTATAGCAACAGCCAAGAATATCTTATAAATATCAATAGCAATAAAATTATTAAAAATAGTAACAGCAACAACAAAAACAATATCATAATGCAAAACATCAAGAAAATTGCACTAACAAATACACATATAATCATGAAAAATAATTTCTCCACACATTTCTACATGTAAAACCATTAATAATAATATCAAGATCGACATTGTCCAACATATCCTTCTCAATATATAAAATAACTAAATTATTCTTTTTTTAAAACATTGATAACTTCAAATAAGTTTTCAATAATTTTAATTTTTAAAAACTTTTCTCAACTGATAACAAGTAAAGCTAATAAAATTTGATAAGCAATTGAAACATTTGAATAATAATCTGCAACTTTAATAAATTTAAGAATTTCAACAGATGACATTAAATTATTTGACGACAAAGTCATTTGTACCACTTTTAATTCATAAAAAATCATTTAAATCCACATCCGATACATTATTATGAAAAAATATAGTCATAAAATTAGTACAAAATTCTCTTAATTTATAATCACCCATCGACTTCAACTTATCTTAATCAAATAAGATTCCAAATATACTTTCAAATTAATCTTGTTAATTGTTTAAATTTTTTTTTAACAAAGCAATTATCATATCCATAATAACTAGAAGTGATAATAGAGAGGTGAGTCATTATATACGACGGATAAAGATATAATATGCTAATAAATGTATATTTTCTTTTAAGAAAAAATAAAATATTACAAAAATGCCACAATAATTATCTATTTTTTCAATTTTTAGTATATACTTTTAGATAAACACTCAATTATTCTAATTTAATTACTTGTGGAGCGTATTACAATTTAATTCATCCTAGACGAGAACTTATCTTACTCATTTAAATTCATCCTAGACGAGAACTTATCTTACTCATTTAAAAATTTAAAATTTTTAAAAAATTATGCTCTCCATAAATCATCAACCCCACACGAGCAGCCATCTAAACTTTTTTATTGAAAAATGGAGTTTAACGAATAGTCAAAATTTTAAATTTCAATTATATAAATTAATTATGATCAAATATTATTATATTAATCAAATATATCATTGTTAATAAAGATATTAGAAGCAACTTTTCTTTAGCTCAATTCAATAAAGCTTGAAATTTAGAATAAGAAATCCATTCACAAATTTTTTCTTTTCAGTTTTAAAAAAGTAAAATGTCAAAAAAAAGGTATATGTAAATATCTTTAAGCAGATTTCTTGATTTTTTAATTTCTAATTCTTTTAATGAACATATTTATTAACTCTTAAATTTTTAACTCTTTTAATAAATAAATAAAAACACTTACTTGGGTCCTTCTGTCCTAAGGAAAGATCAAACGGTAAAGAATTCATTTAGATTGAGAATATCATGCAGGGAAGTGGTGTATCTTCTTAATTTCGAAGAGATTTCCTAAACTTAGAATGCTGAGGTTTCAATTATCTAAGTTAAATATCTTGAACTCCAATATATATATATATACATGTCTAAGTTGCGCTTTAGCAACAACAAGATGAACATCAAACATTTCTTGTCAACTAATTGATCTATTTGATAAATAAAATTTACAGGTACGAAATATTCGTAGGATGCCTCCATGTTTATTTATATTTATTATTTACCCAGTCAAACGTAAGCACCTGTCTTCATTCTCAACGTTGATTTAACAAATGGAAAGAAGGAAGAAGAAAAAGGCAGCTTGGTGAAGTTCAAAAGTTATAATAATTGTTACTGCCAGGTAATAAAATGTATAGCCAGAAAAGGGAGCGAAGCCGAGGAGCCTCCGTATGTCCCCCACGTGTTCTCTTAAAATCATAGTCAGACATTGTTACCGGTGCACCAGTACAGTACTGCTCCCTTTTATTATTCAGCACTAACAATTATTTCAACTTTTGAACTTGAGCAAGCCGTATATATAAATATTTGTAGAATTGAATTGGAAAATATATTGAGTAATCAGAACGTCTTTGCTACATATATTTACACTTTCAACTACATTCAAGTAAAGGTAAATGATTCATCAACTATTTTTTTCGTGGATTGAGAAGTATTTGATTGTTTAACTTTATTAAATCGCTAATAATTATATTTAGTAATCAGCTGATTGAATTGACATATTAAACTCAATCATCTATTTTTTAAAATGCCCACATGAGGAGTGTTTTGCTTTAGTGGTTAAGAAATTAAGGGACAAAAAGATAATTGTGTTTCAAAATTATTACAAATTATTCAAGCTGTCATCTCTTATTATTGTTTTCTCTTCACCTGACACTAGCACCCTAAACTTCAACTTGTTTAATAAGCTAATATATTAGAAAACTAAACTTCAACTTGATTAATATAGAGAAAGAAATAATATTAGTAATAGTAGTAGTAGTAATAATAATAATATATTTATAATGAATAATTATTATTATTAATAATATATTCTATGTTTTTATTAGAGTTATAAACTTAAATTTTGTAAAATTAAATATATAAAATCTAAAATATTATGAAAATATTCAAAGAAATATACTATTATGAAATACTCACGTCCTTATAAATCTTTTTCTTTAATCATACATTCATAAGTTATTTTACACATAACTAGTTAATTCATAAGTTATTTTACACATAACTAGTTAATTTGACCAAATATTTTTAAATAAATATTTGATATTATCAACATGTCAAATCAACTTATATAATTTACTGTCAGTTAACGTTATAAAATCAGCCAATAACTAATACAATTAGCTTAATATTAAACAAGACCTTAATGTAATCATAACTTATAGAAGTGTAGGTGATCGTGAGGTACGAAATTATTAATTTGGGATGAATATAGGAATTTTTACAAATTATTTGACTTTTTATCTTCTGCTCCCATTGGAATCCCACTGTGAATAGCATGATGTTGGCATTTGGCACTAATAGTTGTAATTATAGCCCTAGCCATTTCTCTACATTTGTATGCACATTTTTTACATGCTATACACATTTTCCTTTTTATTTCATTTCATTGTTGGAAAGTAATTTGATTTGCATTTAAAAAAACGTGCTTTGTTTTACTGTAACTTCATTTCGCTTAAATGAGGATGTGAAATTGAGAGAGAATGCCAAGTACTCAGCTTTAGATAAAACCTCTTTTGTCCTTCTTTTAAGAAATTTTATTTGGGTAAAGGAAACATAAAACCTCATTTTAACAAATTTCATCGTTAGAAACTTTATATTGGTTTCGAAGATTAGAAAAAAAAAAAAGGAGCATTTTGCTTCTATAATAATATCTTTATCAATATTATAATATCATAATGTCCTAATAAAACTTTGGAATGAACTACTAAAAATGTCAAATAAGAGTAGCAAATTATGAAAAATAAAATAATAAAATAAAATAAAATATTTAGAATAATAGTTATTATTTTTTGAAAAATAATTTTTTTGATGTTAATAAATTAAGATAAAATTTCAAAAAATAATTATAATAAGATGGCAAATTTTGATTGCATAAATTAAATTAAAAATAACATTCAATATTAATTGAGTATTGTAACAATTTCAAAATTGGTGCAAGGTCGGTAACTTTGGTGAGTAATATCATGACTAACATGTGAGACAAAACAGAGTGGGTGTGCATATCAACCAATTTAAAAATCAATTAATTAACAGTTACGCTTATAAGCATACAGAGTCAATTAATAATTCTGTTCCCACATGGTCACTGAAAACAACAATGAGAGGAAATTATATCTTAAACCTACCGCAAGTAAATTCATTTACTTGCGCTGTTTGTGCTATTTTAATTATGTTTCACGTTTTTTTATCTATATATTTATGTAAGTATTATTTGTATTGTTTTAATTTTAGATTGATTGAAATAAGGTTCTCACCATAAAATAAATCTACATAAACGTATAAATGAAATGGATTGAAACAGATTTAAAATAGCACAAATAACAAATGTGATCAAGTCCCACCACAAGATGCCGTCACTAGATGCTTTGATGCAACGACGGCCGAATTCCACTCCTCTTTGTCCATACGAATGTACCCATAAGCAATCGCCACGCATTCTTTTCCTACAATGTACCTTCTGCGAAATAACAAATAATTAGAGAAAATATTACCGCATAATCAGTAGGTACCTTTCCCAAGATGCTTGGACGGCTGGACCATACACATCACGAGTTCAGATCTCCTATCTAATATTATGGTGTCTTATTTTGTTCAATAAATTTCAGTCATTTATTTATATGAGTTCTGCGTAAATTGCGCGTGAGTCCCGCGTAAATCTCGCATAATAAATAGCTGAAATTTTATAAGATAAAATAAGATAAAATAATACTGGACAGAGAATCTTGTCTTGCACATGACATACCAAGACAAAAAGTGACCATGCAACAATAATAGACACAAGTAAATGCCCCATTAGTTACTCATCATTGTTCCCAAGGAACTTCTCAGAAGTTGCAGATCTGGACACCTATCTATTCCACCCTTTCTGTGCTCTCTATTACTTTGTTGAATGTTCTTCTTTTTCTTCTTTTATTGTAAAGAATAATTATTAGGACTGACAGATTTCTCCAACAACCAAAATGAGAAATTAACTAAAAAAAAGTTGATCAGAACACTTGTAACCGCTGTCGTATTTATCGGTCGAAGATCACAAAGTTAGGAGAACGAATTTTACTTTATTTTATTTCCGTATTATTGGTATAGTAATACAATTAACGCAGTATCGTGGTTTGGAAACCTGCAATGCAAGATCCTACGCTATGTCGTAAAGGAATCAACAATTTCAAGTCTTGCACACGGAAATAAGATAAGCTGAATGAGAGCAACAAGCAACGTTTGACAGGAACTCCGATTTTGGTAATTACGCCGCTCTTGAGCTCTTCATTTTTCATCTTTTTGATTTATCCCAGTTAATCACTTTGGTTATAAGTTTGTGACAATTTATTAAAAGATATTCTTTATCGTGTTGATGTTTAGATATATATGATAAAGTTTATGAGATAATTGTACATTGCAAATGAAATTATAATAAAATTGTAATTATGAGATTGATATTACATTTATGCATTATTCCTAAATGTTTCTAGTCATTGTTCTATTAAGATTGGACATTAATATAATGTAAAAAGAGTTGTTTTTCTTTATAAAAGAAATAATCAATCTCATAGGTTAAAATATATAAATATTTAAACAAACGTGTAGATGCTTGCTAGAGAACAAATTCACTGTATGTCTATAGAATTCTCATTGTAATGACTGTATAAGTGATCATTTGACTTTAGGTCATCAAAATTACTTATATGAGGATTGCTATGTTTTGATACTACTTATGACCTATTTAATCATAAGTCGTTTAATCAGTAATTATTGGATGTAGTATGAATTATATGGAAACAGTTGAATTTTCAAGATAGGATTTATCATCCTAAAGTAAATAGGAAAAATATTTCGTTGTTCTCAATTAGTATTGATTCAAGAAATCCTTGGTCAGGATGAAATGGTGCTTTGCAAATAGTTTACAAATGTCATTACTTAAATCGATAGCTAATGGTGAAGAACTAATATGATTAGACTCAAAATAGAGTAGACATTAATTTCATGCTCTATATCTAATCGGAATATTGTATGATGAAGGATTGAGTTATAAGGAAAAATTATGCATGAAAAGGTTAGTCAAAACCACTTTGACATTTCTAAATATTTGGGTGATCATGATGCGTCACTAGACGCTAATCTTAATCTATGATTATAAATTGTTAATTAGAGAATTAAAATAAATTAAAATGAGTTTTAATTTATCTAATTTTAATTATGAATTAAAATTATATTTTATAATCATTGCCAATATATTTGAAGGCCTAATGGGTCTCACATATAGAATATGTTGAAGAGAACAAAGTTAATTTAATCAAGTTAGACCTTGATTGTAAAGTTTGAGAAACTTTATGATTAAATATGAGATATTTAATAGATAAGAATTAATATGAGATATTAAATCTTATATGAGCATAATTGGTATTTAATTAGAATTATTTGTAATTCTAATTAAAGTTTAATTGAAATTAGAATTTAATTTTAATTAAATTATTAAAACGTCCAAAGCATATTATAAATAGGCCTAAGTTCTATGAAGCTAGCACTTCTTGCTTAACCGTCTCTATAAGAGTTACAGAGTTCTTTCAACCTGTTTTGTGGATACCGTTAGAGATCGAACACTTGTACAGCTACTGTGGTTGAGATGGATTGATTTTGAAAACGATTTGAGGGATACAACAAGATAAAGATCAAGCTTCGGAATAATGTACGAATTAAATTTTCGCTTTATGATAATTTATGTTGATCATTTTATATAATTAAATAGATTTTGATTTTCAGGAAATCAAAAGTCACGAAAATTTTCATGATTATTCTCCTGCGGTCGAGATCAGATCCCAACCCAGTTTCCCAATAATGGTATCAAAGAAGAATTTATTTCTATAATTTGAATAAATTGTTTGCGTGAGATTCATCTTTATAATTTGGAATTGAAAAATATGAAGCGTTCATGTTATAAACTCAGAAATTTGAAAAGTTCATATTAGAATTTTAAAACACCCGAAACCTAAAACTCAAAATTTGGGATTTTTGGAGTTGTTGTTGAATAAAACCCAACTAGATTCATCTCCAAAATCACCATCACGCCAAGTTGAAGGAAAGGGCCGTTGCGTTGCTAAAGAAGCTGTGTTATTCTTGAAATCGCAGCTCGATTAAGTGCCTATTTGGATGTGCTTATATTAGTAGAGCTTTTAGTAGTAGAACTTTTGTTAGTAAAGCTTTTCTAAAAAGAGCTTTTTTAAGAAGTCAGTTGACTATTTGACTGTTATTTAAAAAAGAACTTTTTTAAAATAGCTTCATATAATAGACTGTTTGTAGGTATTGTGGGAATTATGTGTAAAACATAAAGATAAAAGGAACTAAAAATAGGCTTATTAATTAATATGAAAAATATACCTAAAAAAGTGCTTTTTTGAAAAAATCCAAATTTAAGCTTCTCAAAAAGTTATATTTCAGCTTCCAAAAAAGTCATTTCTATGACAAAAATGTTTTTGAATTTTACAGTCAAACACTCAGTTTTCTTAAAAACAACTTTTGCGGTAGAAAAAAGTGCTTATTCCCTCTCCAAAAGCTGAACCAAACAGACTCTTAGAGTAATACAAAACTATATGCGGAATAAGAATAAGCTTAGGGCAATGACGTAGCTAGTGAACCTAAGTGCATATGGCTGGGAAACATGTTACAGAATCATAGAAGGAATATCGTTGGGACCTTAACCCGCAACAACGACAAAGAATGGGTTAAATGTCAGTTGAATGTGGCATCTGAGGTTAAGCATGGATACGCTTCACACTATAGCTTGATGCGACCAATAAACTTAGAGTTTTTGGTCCAAGTTATTGCTCACAAAATTCTTCAGATGGGAGATGGTGGCGACGTGCGAGGCATATGTTGGAGAAACATGGGTAAGCTGGAGAAGAGATAGACGACACAACGATGGAGGATGAAGTAGGCAACGTCGGAGAAACGTGGTAGCAAGTTCCGAGGACAAGTAGCCCGATTGCTCTAGCTAACTGTGTTAGTGCATTTATGGTGATAGTTCGTGAGACTCGTCGAGAATGACGTGGTCTTAGGGCATGGTTGCTACTGCTACTACACCTAATTGTGGTCCATGGTGTGGCTCTCCTTGGCGCATGATTCAGAAGGTTTGAGTGGTTGTTCTTATGGTCGTCCATCTTTAAAGTATCATGCTTGTCCATCTACGGCCAAGCATGGAGATGCCCATTGAAAGTCGATGTTGGAGCAGTGAAGACAGACGACGATAGCATTGGTGACTCTACTACTATAGGATATTTTCTGTGCATTGATCGGAGCAACTTCATGAGATGGGCTCATCTTCGGCTAGCATAGGTAGCAACAGACGTGGAGACGCATCTAAATAGCTACTAGTTGGAGTAGATGCGTGAAACTGTGAGTGTTTCATATCCAGTGCGAGTTGGCGTTTCTAGAGGTTGATGGCGACAGCTACATACTTATGAATTTATGGCCTGTTTGGTTCAAGGAATGGAATAGATGGGGAATAAAACAGCTGTTCTTAGGAATAGAAAAGATGAGGAATATAACAGAATGAGTGTTACTTTGTTTGGTTTAGGAAATAGAATAGAGAAAGAATTTATATTCCAATGTTTGGTTTGAAAATATAAACTTGGAATAAGAAAGGAATAAGTAACAAAAAGACCAAAATGTCCTTATTATTA
>JANVCQ010000001.1:16168912-16179061 GCA_025531925.1 Erythroxylum plowmanianum
TTATGACTCAACCCATATCCATATCCATATCCATCGGTTTTTACGATTTACTGTCCATATCTATATCTATTGGGTCGGGTAGTGCGGATATTAATCGGGTTGAAAACCCACTGCCATCCCTAAGTTGGCTACAATAACTGGAAAATGATTATAACTTAATATACTGGATAGTTACTTTAGCTGTTGAAACAGCCCAGGAAGAGGAGAGGAAACTGTCAATGGACTATTCAAAATAGTGAGCTTCAGTATCTTGTTTGCATTTTTCAGGGCCCAAGTTAATCCATATGAACCTACAAGAAATCCCTTTTGGGAGTATAAGAATCATATGTTAGAAATCTTAATTTTAAAATCGAGTTACAACTTGACAGGGAGCATTATTTTTACATAGAACCTTTCCAGGTAAGCATTTAGGATGTGAATGAGATTGACATAAATGAAATAATAACAAACATTGAGAAATTTATGTCAAACCTGCACGACAAGAAAAAATGGAGGTTCGATTCCCAGCACATCAAGCAATTGATCAAGTGCCTCATGAAACTCCTTTTCTGTGACAATCCAATTTTCAATTTGTGTATAAAGAAAGATTCACTGTTTTCTTAAGAAGGGTAATATCAGAAAAAAGAAAAACCGGTGTAATCAAATCCATAGCCAGGCTGTGGTTTGTCACTGAAACCAAAACCAATCCAGTCAGGTGCAAAGCAGTGGAACCCAGCATCTGACATCTACGAGAAGAAATGAAGAAAGATGATACTTGTTCATGTGCACCATGAGAGTCATAATTTGCAGCAGAAACCAAGCATCTTGGATCTATGGCATAAGTTACTATTCTATTAGCTGTAAATCCTATAGGAAGACTTACTATGAATCCATAAAGGAAAAAGAAAACAAAATCAGAGAGAAAGAACAAGGTAATGTAGTCACGTAATCACATTTCTACACCAAAGTACAGTTGTTTGGGCCTTTCATTTAGCTATATAACAACTTGGAAGCTCAAAATGCAGAGAATACAGCATCCAAATAATTTAACAACACGAAAGGTCTGGGTAGTTCATAACCATAACATTCAAGCAACAAGAAAAATGGAGGAATCAAGCTAGCTTTATGACCTGAGACATGACAACCCGGTAGCTGTAAGATTGTGTTGGAGCCCCATGTAGAAAAACAATTGTTCCACGTCGACTTTCAGGTGACCCTGGAAAGGCAAATCTCTATCTTAGACAACTATTTCCAAGTGATGACAAATCATTTTTCTGGTGGATACAAGTTTACCAGTTTCTCTCACAAACCATCCTAGCTTTCCAGATCTGATATATGAGCCATACTCCTTCCCCTTGTCTTCTATCCTCTAGAATTGACAGCATGCATTTTTAAATGTTAATTTCTAAATGGAGAAAGAAATGAAAGCAACGGATGAATGATGAATGTCACGCACTAACAATAAATGGATAAAAAGAACTACATCCATCTAAACAGTTTTGGTTGCTCTGAATCCCAAATCAAGTTTTAAAACAATATTATTTCTTGACATCAACGACACTGGAATTCATGAGAAAAGCTGGCACTTTCATCTTTGACGTTATGCGCAAGGCGTGAATCATGTCTTATACTCAGGAACTGATATCAAATGGCCAAATGGTGGAACTCAAAGAACAACCATGTAATAAAGACAGCCACATTACTGATCATACATCACTCCTAAGTAATCCTCTAGATCATCATGAAAAAAGCAGGAGAGAATGCAGATTGATCACGTTCTTGCAATTAATCCTGTAAAATCTTACGCAACCTATACGAATTGCTTAAAACAGAGAAGACATCTATGGTTGATATTAATGCAAGACACCAACATCTCCCCTGTACAGCAGCAACTGACAGTACTCGAATTGAATCCCGAAAGGAAATGTTATTACGCATTTCAGGCATAATTCTGCATGCAGTTTCAAAACATTCGTTTAATCTATGAACAGGATGGTAATTATAATACATAGTTTTTATTATTTATAATGCATATGTAATTAATTTTCTATTACAGATATTTAATCTCCTATATGCCAACTAATCAATGTTAATTCGGTCAAAAACAATCAAGACCAGATCTTTTGAGTATACATCCAACGACCATAAGTGATGCAACTCAGGAAGCCAATAAGCTTACATAGAGCATTTGGCCAACATTGCCATCCTCTGCAGGGGACTCGGGGAGCTGAATGGCTCCACGGCTCGAAGGATTGTCAGTCACAAAACCGAAGGGGCTGAAAGCTGGTGAATCTTTATCTTCAACATCCTTGTCCTCACTGTTTCTTGCGTCCTCAGTAGCTTTTCTCAAAACTACTGCTGCCCTCCTTTTGCTGACTGAAACTGGCACGCGGGTCTTTAAGTTCTTGAATTTTGTGGTACTGGTATGTGCGAGTAGGGAAGGAGGTGGTGGAGAGGGAAAAGCACAAACCATTTCGCTCGCTATGGTATTTTCGGTTTTCTGTGCTTTAAGAAAAAGGTGTCTTTTGAGTGCTAATGCGAGAAGATGATCTGGTTTGAATTTTATCTTTTTGGCCACGCCCGTTTTGCCACATTGGAATCTGCTGCGCGGGATCATATGCACCACATAATAACCATCGCACTGTCGGATATGATGATGGATCGTAAATATCGAATGTTATTTTAGGTAATTTTTTTAAATTTATAAAATAATTTTTAAATTTTTTAAAAAATTGTAAAATAATCTTCTAATATTGTACTGTATAATTTAAATTAATTTTGTCTCAATAATAATAATAATAATAATAATTTAAAATAACAATAATTTATTCATTTTTCTTAATATTATTTTCAAATATTCCACATATAAATAATAACCATAATTAATAACAATATAAAGTATTTAAAATATTAAAATTTTATCATATAATAAATAATAATTACATCGTAATATCAAATAAAAATAATTATTATCAATAATAAAATATAATTTCTATCTTAATATTTAATTTTCAATAATAAAAAAATGTTTTTATCTTAATATGTAATTGTTATTAATAATAAAATATTTTTATATTTATATTAACAAATTTAAAAAGAAATACAAAAGCTTGAGGCCTCTTAATTTTCATTTTAATATATCTTTAATTATTCGTTGTAGAAAAATATAACTATTATTTACTATATAAATTAAATATTAGATTATTAATAATAAAAGAGATGATTATGGTGAAGAAGAGAGAGAGAGAGAGAGTGCGAGAGAGAAAATAAAGACAGGAAGTAGAAAGTAGTAGAGTCGGGTTGGGGGTGGATTTTAAAAAATTTTCATAATTTCAGAAATACTCTTGTTTTTTTTTTTTTAATTTCTAAGACTAGTCGATATACGACTGGTATTTAAAATAGTGACAATATCGGCCGATACAGGCCCGTATTTGGACCCAATACTGAAACATTTTATTTTGTACCATTTTTCGGCCGATATGATATGTACCGCCTGGTACGATGCAAGATTCATTACACTGCTCCCACTCATCATAAAAAACAAACAAAAGAATATCCGTAGTACCTTTAAACACTCACCACTTGGCACACGTGCCCCAGTCAATCGTCGCACCATCACTTCGATGTGTATTATAAAAAAAATTTCTACATACCAAACTTATATCGAAGTTGTACATATATTTTTGTACGACAATTTTGTTTAGGTCTGTTTAATTAAGATTAAGCTTTTTCATGTAATTGTTGACTAAGGAAATTTGATGCCAAAGCCCACTTTTATTACCTCTTCTAAAGTATACAAATGAATACTTTATCTCAATGTGTTCCTCTCCACATGCGTTGAGATACAAGGCTCAAATAAGTTATATATAGATTTGGATGGCCAAATTACAAATTAGAATCATAGTTGACCTGAAATACCTCGATCACCTTTCAGTTGGATGTAGAGATGGCGCAAGAGACTCGGTCCAACCCAACCCATGGTCAATGGGCCACCAAGTTCGAACCTGACCTGAGGCATGATTGTTTAAACTGAACAAAACAACATTGTTTTGAGCAATAAACAATTAAGTGGATGAAGCAAAACAATGTCATTTTGTTCTCAAACAAAACAATGTCATTTTAGGCTACTTTTTCTCCCTAAGCAAAATGATGTCGTTAAACAATTAAGTAGATGCTTTTGAAGCAAAATGACGTTGTTTAGCTTTAGGTATATTTCTTCCTCCTCTCCCTCTTTCTCTCACACCATCACTTATCCACATTGCCACGCACCACTTCTTGTTCTCCCATCTGTGGACTTTGATTCTCTCTCACTATTGGGCCGCACGTGCCACCACTCAACCCTTCTCTCAGTAATAGAGTATTATTTTTGTATTTCGTTATTCTCCATGTTTAGTCATCATTCTCTATGTTTTTAATTTTTTAAGAAAAAGGGTCAATTTTGACCCTACATTTTATACTAATCGATAAATTTAACCCTAAAGTTTTAGAGAGTACAAATAAAATTCTAACATTTAGAAAACATTTAAATATAACCCCATAATAATGAAAAAAATTGACAACTAGGTGACGTCATCAGTTTTCTACCAGGTCAGCGATAACTTGACACTTTTTAATATTAATTTATTTCTTTTGCAGGCCTCACACTGCCACATCATATCTGAATTGAAAATATGGGGCTCGCTTTCTTAAAAAATTTGAAGACGTTATTAATTTTAAACCTAAGGGACCCACAATATGTAATTATTCTAAAAAATTCTTATCTTAAACAAACATATTAACTTAACTAATCAGAAAGTAATTGATCAAAACTTAACAAAGACTATCTCTCAACTTATGCTTGGGTTTGTGATTATGCGTTTGGAATCCTCAGAGTTGTTGGAGGCTAGCTACAATCCCTAAAGGAAGATGTCAACATGACAAGAATTGTAAGGGAGAGAGCAGTGCCAGCGATAACCATCTGCCTAATAACATTAACAAAAGATCGCACCCTTTAATAGAACATTGTATTCCACGAGGACTCTAATTATCAGAAAATTAGTTCCCAACTCAAGCCTGCTTTTTTTTGTCAATAACTTTACTCTTTTTCCTCTCTCTCTCTCTCTCTCTCTCTCTCTCTGTCTCTCTGGGTTGTCTACAAGATGGGGTCAAGGGAGATAACAATAATTTGAGAGTACGTTTATGTAGGAAGTGCTTTGGTTTTTGTTGTATGCAAACCCCTTTTCCCATTTTTGGGGCTCTCTTTCTCTACAGCTTCTAGAAGTGTAAGAATGGCCGAGTTTATATATGTAGTTAACAAGGTGTTGACACGAATGCTTAATAATTATGTTTCATTCTAGTTTTATTATCTTTATTTTTTGCAGTAAAGCAATGGGTATTTAGTAAAATGTCGATATTATCCTTTGTATGTAGTCTTATATGCTTGTGTTTAAGTTCACAAGGATAATACTCTACTTTCCCTTTTGCTATAGTGGTACTCTATGATGTTTAGCAAATTGACAAGTTTCACACTCTAAGATAAATTCTCATTTAATATTGGGATATAACTTTTGTAAAACTATTAGAGGTGGATGACCAAAATAATAATGAAGTTGCAAAAGAGAAGATGAGCTTGTGCAAGCAATCAATCGAGGTATTGGTTTAGAAGTCAAATCAAGTGCATATAGGCCATTCACTAGGCACCCTTTACCAATAATTTGCTTCGTCCCAATATCTCAAAAAAGACAATAATTAGGATAGAAAACAACACAACAGCTGAGACTTTTGGTGAGTTGGCTGACAAATAATAAAAAAAAGAATTGCGATAAATATAAAACAGATGATAATGGGAGAGATTTTGTTGGGCATGTTGTCTCACGTCCAATTACAGAAGTAGTAGATCCATTGATTAAAGTAACACAAGGTAAATACAGTAAACTTGAAAAAAGAGGATGCTTATGTTGCCAGTCGTATGACCAGTAGCACCTGAGATAATAACCGAACCACGAGATGAGGTGGAGAGACAGGCTACAGGTTACCAGTATTAGCCAAAGTTGATGTCGCAGAGGATGACTATTATGAATCATAAGTGGTCAAAATTTGTTGATGGGCATTTGTTAAATGAGCATACTCATCTGCCAAAATTGTGATACAAGGTGAGGATAACTGAGGAAGCGATAGGATGCCATCCTGAGTAGGCACATTTGTAAATTTTCTATTATTATTCTGACCCGAGCACTTGGGAGGCTTACCATGCAATTTTCAATAATTCTTCTTAATATGCCCCTCGACTCTATAGTAATTACAGGTACGAGGGGTGCTATTGTTCCTAGCAATAGAACCACTACTATTTCTGTCTTTTCCACCTCGATTAGCATTTGAAATGTTACTAACCAATGCCAGTGTGTCAGTGGATACTATAACAGAAGTCATGTCACTATCTTTACAAACCTGAAGCAAACAGGTGTATACTTCCATAAAAGAAGGAATTATCTCACTAGTTAACAATTGTGTGCATGTCACGTCATATTCAGAACCTAACTCTGCTAAGAAACACTGTACCATAATAGGAAACATAACTCACTTTTTTTCAAAGGCTTATTTCACTTCAATATAATACTAAAATAGGGAGCAACCTTTTTGTTTCGCTCAAGAAATCTTTAACAATAAGTCATGAACACAAGATAGATCTAGTTTGCAAACATATAAAAATTCCAAATATTCCTATAGTTCTTTTACACTATCACAATAATTCACAACATCATCAACATTTGAGTTTAGAATATTCTATATTTGATTAAACAATTTATAATCCTCCATTAACCATTTTTTCGAGCAACAACATCATTCTTAGGAGGCAGATTACTAGTTAAATGATCCTCTAAATCTACACTAGTCACAAATCTACGAATAATCCTTTTTCATTGTGCGTAATTTTCCTTCCAGTCAATTTTCTATTAGCAATTTTAGATGAACTCAACGTAATTTTAGTAATAGTCTTCTTATCACCACCCATATCACTACCCTCAGCCATTTAAAAGTTTCAAATGATAATATCAATCAAATAAAGGAGCAAAGGAAGAAGCCAACCTAACAATAATAAGAACTTCAGGAGGAAGAGACAATGCAAAAAGCTGAAATAAATTCAGAGATACAAACACTAGGGAAGAGAGCGACAAATGACTGTCAACGTATACTAACACAAATCAGCAATACTTGAAAGAAACTGACCAAATATTTAGATAGGGACGGAGGAGGGGATGCTGGAGCAAGAAACCGGTTTGGTAGACGGCTGCTTATGCACCCTCACGCTCCAATGTATGGGAAGGACATTTGGGAATGTGGCGACTAGTGTGAGTTAAGGGTTGGAAATCCAACGATCGGATTAGAGAGGATGGCCAACCAACACTTGTAGAGCCTTGAGAAGTAGGGGGTGAGAAAAAAAATTCTTCCAAAATGTGTCACCCAAGCACTACCTCACTATAGGGCAGAAAATGAACAAGAAAAAAAGAGAGGAACTAACTCAACCAAGCTCTAATACTATGAAAAAGTAGAGGAAATGAGAAGAATGATCTTATTTTCTATTAGAATGATAAAGGATTTATAAAAGAGTACATAGGCTAAACTAGGAAAGTAATCCCTGTGATTATGCTAAAATTCCTATGAATATATTATTTATATTAACTGTATAATCCTATGAATATGTTACAGTTTGTAACAGTTATTTATAGCTGCAATATTCTGTAACAATGACTATCGTATTTCTAGCCATTAAGAAGATAAAATTGCTTTTGTTATTGATGTTTCCTTTTTTCACCGTGTTGTTCATAACTAGTGTCGACATCTGTAGTGAATTTGGAAGTGGTGGGGCACCTGCAAATCACCTTCAGATTAATTGGTGAAAAAGCTACCTCGCAATTGTACTCAACCAATGCCTTTTCTGACCTTTGAAACTAAGGGTATGTTTGGATGTGGGTGAAGGGATGGAAGAGAATGGAATGGAATGACCTAAATGACTCAGACCATTGTTTGGGAATTTATTTTGAAACAGGATGGAATGGCAATTGATGGCTTTGGAAGCCATCCTTTGCCATCCAAAATCCAATATTTTGTGACCTCCCAAATTGGAGGGTCAGGGATGGAATGGCATGGCTTGCCTTTCAAACCCTCTTATTTTATTTAAACTTCCAAACAATAGAGTGGCCCATTTCATTCCATTCTATTCCACTCTATTCCATTCCGTTCCATTAATTGCCATTCCATTCCATTCCATCCTAAACTCCCAAACATACCCTAAGGGTTAAAAGTCTGCAGTTATTCAAGATTTTCCGATTTCAAAACCATTATCTCAGGTTCAACTTCTGGAACTTGAAGCTGCTATTGATATGGCTCAAGACCTGCCTCAGACTCTTGTTCAAGTTCCAGATTTAATTCAATTGCAGAACTTTGTGGACAGAATGAAGCATGTTGGAGGTTTGTTAAATGTGTCCATAAGCAAGTACGGGAATTTGCATCTTCAGATTTCCACAACTTTGATCACACTGAATGTCGAATTTCGTAAAATTTTGGTTGTTGGAGATAAAGCTTAGGAGCAATCAAAGGACCAAAATCTAAGTGCACAGACTGCGTGGAGATGCTCTGTCAGTGCAAGTAAGTGTTAAACATTTCTCCTTGAGTCCTTCAGTGCCACCTGGCAAAACCAGATTGTACTTTCTGTGGGATTGCTCCTTAGGGTGCTTCCTTGACAGTGATTTTTCGGTTCTTCATTCTTGGAACTCGACAGGCAGATAAGTCCGTTAGTTTACAGTGCAGGCTTCCAATGCTTGATCCAGGATCAAATTGATAACTTTTTATTAGTGTGGGAAGTTTGATAATACATCTGTCTTCCTAAATTGCTATTATGGAAGCTTCTTAAAGATCTGACTGTTTAAAGGCCAAGTATGTAAGGATTCGGTCAAACCTTACCTACCTGTATATGATCCCTTTTCTTTTTACTTGGTCCCCTTCATCATGTCCCGTAACTCCCACATGTGGTTTTGTCACCCACTTCCTCAACCTTCAGCTACTGTGATGTAGAGTAGGGTATGAAGGGTTGATTTAAAACCAAAACGTTAGTGTTGGTTTCGGGTCCTATCTTCACCGAGCATCAAGAGCACACCATCGAGCTTGCTTCTGGAAGAGGATAGAAACTCAGACCTTCATCAAAACTTTCAGATCTACGGTGGAGGCAATGGTTGGAGGTATATGGTTCTTAGTTTAAGCTTCCGCTACTGTTTTTACATATATATATGACGGTTATATATATGATACTTAATGCATGTGTTTTATACGTTCATATTCTGTATGAAATGCATGCCTTTGTTGGTTCATTTTACATTTGGTATCAGAGCGTAAGTCTGCCTCTGTCTTGCCATATATTTGATGAGAAACCACCGAAAGTTTTTCCTTTGTTTTACTCTGTTATTTTTGCGTTTTCTGTCGTGTATGTATGTGTTGGAGGTTGTCGATTTTTTGACATTTTGGACCTCCTTGAGACGCTAGAGTTGGTTTTATCGTCATCCTTGGTGCACACGATGTTGTTTGGAACGTGGAGGAGGAGGAGGGACGCGACCCGTACGTGAAGCTTCGGACGTGTCTTTCGGAAAACGTTGCATGGTCGGGTTTTGGACGTCTCATACTGTTCGTGTCGTCCCCGTCGTCCCACTGTCGCGATTCCCGTCCAATTTGGTTGTCCCTGTGCGTCAAACCAGTCGGAGCTCCGACTGGTTTCAATCAGATCGCGCCCGACCCAGCTGGAGATTGAAGACGATACTGTTTCTTTTTTTAATTTTTTTTTAAAAAATTAACAAATTATTAATAATTAGTTGGGCTTGGGCTGGTGCTAGTTTAGATCTAGCCCTTATGATTTTCAGATCCAACTTTTGAGTATTAATGTCTTATGAACATTGGGCTTGGGCTATCTAGCCTTTATGATTTTCATATCCAACTTTTTGGATATTAATGTTTTATGAACATATTAGTTTTGACTTGTGTATGTCTCATTTAATTTTATGACATACATATAATAATTGTTTAATTGTGCACAAATTACATGTGATTAATTGCCAATTTTGTATGCATAAATTCATGATTATTATACATGCAAAAATTAGATTAATTATTTTGTGCATTATTATGTAATTTACTAATTGTTTA
>JANVCQ010000001.1:16186822-16200870 GCA_025531925.1 Erythroxylum plowmanianum
GTTCCAGCTACAATCTACATCAATTATAGCCTATTCTATTCTACTTATCTTTGTTTTTCCTTCCCACACTACGTCATGTTGTATACTAAAATTGTAGATATTTGGAATTGAGCTCGAGGCTAATAGCAGTTAGGGTATGAATGTAAATTAACTTATTTCTTTCCTTTTGAAGGTCAAAGATTTAGAAATGGATCTTGAAACTACCAGGACCAATTGTAAAGACAATATGCAGCAAGCTGTTTTCACAGAAAGGGAAAGATTTAATCAAATGCAATGGGATGTGGAAGAGCTTCGTAGACAGTGTTTGGAGCTGGAGATAAAGTTGAAATATGAACAGGTTTATATTGTAACTTCTGATATTTTTACTGTTTTCCATTTTATTTATGCAAGTAGGCTTAGTCAATTGCATGCAAGTAAATTTCAGGATGAAAAATCACATGTGGAGTCTACAAAAGCTGCACTGATTCAAGAGAATGAACTGTTACTGCATGAGTTGGATGTTGCAAGAGAAGAGCTCGAAAACTTGCACAAAAATCATGAAGAATTGGAATTAAAATCAAAAGCTGATATAAAGCTTCTTGTGAAGGAAGTAAAATCTCTTAGAGGTTCTCAGTTGGAACTGAAACAGGAGCTTAGCCGCTTAATGAAAGAAAAGATAGAAATAGAGGTAACTTCTGTTCTCTGTGGTTTTGATTTGTTATGGTAGTTAGACTTGGATGGTACCATGGAATTGTATTGCTTGAAACGAGAGGCATGAGATAGGTGATTCAATGAGCATACTGATGTTCCAATTCTGATTGTTAAGACTTTAATTTTTAAATATAAAAAATATCAATTGGATGTGATCAAGTAAGGCAGAAAGTGAGTCTATAGCTGAATTAGGCATACATTCTCTTCTTCCTTTTGACCCGTACATACTAACTGTAGCAAACATGTAGCACTTTGAAGTTCCTTCCTCCCCTCTGAAGTTGTCGCTGGAACTCCCCAAGATTGGTAGGCATACCTTTCGGTTTCCAAAAAGTTTACAAAAATAATTCCACATATTCAAACATCTAAATGCAATGTGCAAAGAAAGAAGGGTGGTGTTGTTACCATGGGATGGAAAACACTGGCCAACCTTGGCCTTTTGGCTCTGATTAATCAAAGGAGATATGCATACACATATTTACAAGGCAGAATGAATAAGGGTTTCTAAGTCTTAATTCGATGCCAATCTGAAGTCCATGCACTCATGTCACTACCCAAGGGAGAATTTACAACATGAAGGCTGCATGATATTGAGTTTCTGCAAGTATAATTTATTATTCCAATTTGTAAGGGGCTAAAGTATCGATCAAAACATTTTGGTCATGTTTTGTCATTTGAGTTATCCCTTCTGTAGCCGTAACTTCCATTGTGTTGGTCTGAATGAATCTTCTTCATCTTCTTAAGAAACATTATTGTGGCGATTTGCATCTTCTATTAATTAATGATGTTTTTATGTTCCTGTTTTCAGCGTGTTCTTCAAAAGGAAAAACAAAGAATGGAGTATGTAAATACTTCTAATACAAAGTTGCTGCATGAGTGTGAAATTCTACGCAACAGGCTTCAGGAATGTAGTGTTAACTTTCTCATTGAAGAAGAAGATAAATTGGTAGTGGAAACTTCATCACCCTCTGATGCTATAGATCTCTTGACAACGTCTGATAACCGAATCGGTCTCCTTCTTGCTGAGGTAACTGTTGCAGCTTGCATCTGATCCACACAAAGCTTATATGTTTATATATGCACCTCATGCCTACAAATAAAGTTTTGGAGCTTTAATTTCTTGTCTGAAGTTTGTGCTTCTTAGTATATGCATAAAACATTGATCCCGTCTATTTGAAAGAACAATTGATCTGGCAACTTATTTCAACCAGCTGGTCAAATTTAAGCCTGATGGTAAGCAATCGTCAGATGCTGTGCTATATTTAAGTGCATGCCTATGCTTCATGTTTGTTATGAGATCAACAGACCTAGACTTCTGATATGGCTTGATTTTTATGGAAATATTTTCCCACGTCCCACCGGTTCCAATGCATGGGTCCCTTCCCTTGTATGGGAGAATGGCTATACTGGGACAATGTAGTGATACAACCATAGGTGAAATAGCCAGCTCTATTTTCGATAGCCTTTCTTTTCCATGAATATTTCTGCATTTTTAACTTCTTTTTTCTCATATTATCTTTGGTCTAAGCTTTACATAATGTTTAATGAAAACTTGAACAGGCACAACTCTTAGCACAAGATGTTGAGAACTCTCTGCGTAAATCAGACGAGACTGGGAACAACAATGGCAACGATGGAGCCTATAACGACCCGAGGAAGATGTTAACTGAGATTTTCATCGACAACGCAAGGTTGAGGATGCAGGTCAACTCCGTAATCCGTTATACTCTGAGCACAAATGCAAAGTCTGATAAAGAGGAGGAGGAAGAGGAAGGTCCTTTCAGAAACAGAGTCTTGAGCAAGTTCTTGGAGAGATAAAATGCCAAATTATGCTCATACCTTACTGTTAGAAGTTATAACATGTAAATTACGAGAGGAAGAGTAAGGCCCTTTAGGTAGTGCGGAACACCCAGCTCTCATGTGAAGCATTGTACAACCATACCAACCTTGACTGTTAAATCATTGTGTTCATAAAAAGATTGTGACAATTTTTTTTAAATAATAGTGCATAATGACATTTCTTAGGTAATGATACACAATATGTCCGATTTCCTTGGCACAAAACGTAACAGAATTTTCCTAATTGTCCAAAAATTACAGTAACAAAGCTACTTGTGTTATTGACTGTTGTAAATAGTACGCCACTTCTCTTCCAAATGTTCATATTATCGTTCTAGACCTAACAAAACCCAAAATCTGTATGTACTAATAAGTCTTTGAGGGATTGGCCAACATCCAAACAACTATTCTCGCTCGCCTGATGCTTATGATTATACAGTCATTATCAAGAAGTGAAGCTTATGAAGCAAAATGGGTGGGAAGGGCATCACGCCAGATAGTTCCTTGAAACAAGGGCTCGCTGCTGCAGTGCAACTCCTGCAAGATATTTTTAATTGAGAAGCCTCTGCAAATATGATTGTGGACGTACGTCTGAGAATATATGTACGCGCAAACTACTTGTCCCCTCCAAACATTCCCATCATATCCTTGTTAGCACCCATTTGCTTCATCAAGTTTTGCAAGCCACCAATTCCACCAATCTGCTTCAGCATTGATGCAGGAAGAGCTTTGCTCATTTGCTGCGCATTCATATTCCTAGATAATGCACTCATTTCACCCTTTTTAGGAATCTTCAGTCCTTTCATTTTGCTCCAAACCTTAGCAAGGCGTTTATACTCTTCCAACATTTCCTCTACATCCCTCACTTGACGCCCAGAACCTCGTGCGATCCTCATAATACGAGATGCATTCATAAGCTTTGGGTTTGTACTATCTAACTCTGTAACATACAAAGAAATAATCGTTGGAAGGAAGCCCAGGATTTTAAGAGTCAAGTAAATTTCACATAATTACTTGCCTTCAGCTGTCATTGAATCCATTATAGTCATGTAGCGCTTCAGCTTTGCCTGGCTTTCCTTTTCATGACCTTTCGGCATTAACTCAGCACTAAATCCTGGAAGCATTTGAAACATCTACAAAGATAAGACAACAAGCGTCATCAAATGACATAAGAAGCTACGCAAAGAAATGACTACATTTAAACTGTCGCAAATTCGTAATAGCATTACAAGTACAACACAGCACACCACACGCATTAATCTGTACCAAAGTAAAAGTCTTCAACCTTCCTTGTAATTTCACCAATTTTATTGAAACCTCAAGTGTTCCAAAAATCTCATGAACTTATCAAAATTCCCCCATAAGCTTTTTTTTTTAAAAATACTGACAAAACACACACCTAACAAACTTTTTTCACATGAAAACTCACATCATAGGCCAATGATTGATGATTAACAAATTATAAAAATAATGCGTCAAACAGATTCATTTATTAATTTTATTGGCTTATATTTACATATCATTACTTAAAAACAACATTATTTAATATATATTACTATTTTATTAAAATTAAAATTAAAAATTCATCATATTTCTTAATTATTAATAACATACAATTTAATATGATAAATAAATTGTCTTTTATTAAATTTTATTTATTATTGATAATATTAAATTTGATTTCTCGTTTTATGTATAATTTATAATAATTACTTTTATTGACTATTTTACTAATAAATAAAACTGTAACATTTTATTATTTTATTATATATACTTCTCATTATTTATACAAAAACATAAATTATTCAATATATAATTATAATTTGATTTAATTGATAATTAATAATAAATTTATTTGTCATGTTTTATCAATAATTATTAATATTTTAAACAATTTAACAAGATAGTAGATTAAGTCTTTCATTGAATTTTCACTTTATTATGCAAAAATATTACTAAGTAAACACGATCAATTTCTTATATGTTACTAATATTCTTAAATATGTAAAAATTGACAGGTTGATTTTTATTGTTAATCAATAAATATCAATTAATTTTTCTTGTCCTATAAGGCAAGTCTACCGGACTTAGTACCAAAACTTTTTTTTTTTTTAATCATATTGACTCGCTAAATTCAATGTAAATACTAAATAATTTTTTTGTTCCATTGGTCTGTTGCACTAAATATTAATTCTAAATAATTATTACTATAAATAAATTATTTATAAATTTATATTTTTACAAATATATAAAATAAATAATTAATAAATAAAAATGACTACAAATAATTATTTTCAAATAAATTAAATATTATTATTACATAATTATATAACAATAGCAATAGATAAATAAAATTATAAAATTATAATAACATTGATCATCTTACTCTTATTCTTATTCTTATTCTTATTATTATTATATAAGATCAAACTTTAATGAAAAACTATCATTTTAAATTGATTGAGAAATCATTAACTATTAATGAAATATGACAGATTAATAATGTCATAAGTTTAATATGAATAATGGTATTTGCAACAAAAAATCTACCTGTTTGACACATTCTTCCTCGTGGTTTACTGGACGTGAACATCTAGGTATGATAAATTTGTGTATTCAATCGGAGAAAGTTAACAGAAAAAGATTTGCAGGAATTTGGTGTCGCTAAGATTTTTGAAACACAAAAAGTTGTAGTAAAACTGGTAAAACCACAAAAGAAGTTAATGCCATTTACCCAACTAAAAAAAGGCTAGGAAGATAAAAACCTGGCCAATAGGTCCCATATTGAGTATGTTCTGAAATTGGTCATACATTATCCTCAGGGTAAAGGTCCCTTCTGTAAGTTTCTGAAGAAGTTCAGGCTGCTGATCCATTGGAACAACGTCGTGAATTTTGTCCATGAATCCAGACCAATCACCCATGCCTAGTCGAAAATAATATTTACAGAATTGAGGTCACAAGAGCATCCTCAGGAAAAAGAGAAAAAGAAAACAAGGAAAGTGAGATACCTAAAAGACGACTAACAAAAGGTTTAACATCAAAGACCTCAAATTCATCCATATGCTCTCCTGTGCCAATAAATATGACGGGACTTTTTGTAGCTGCAACACTGTAAATGGAAAATAAATGGCATATCAGTTTCAACGCTCAAATAAGAGCAGGAAAAAATTTAATGCTTAAAATCATATTGCAGCAAAAGGGAATGTTCCCTTCCCCAATGGATAAATAGATTAGAAACAAAGGCAAAGAGCAAGGAAATATGCTCAAAAGGATAAAAAGCAGAAAGTTTAGGTCCATCCCAACTTAACGATAGTTAGAAAGAAAGTCGAACAAAAACATATTTCAGAATTTAAATTGAGAAATCCATTAAGACTAGAGTTGGAAAATTATACAGTTAATCTAAACCAAGAAAGCTACAATCGCCGCAACACTTACGCACTAAGAGCACCACCACCCTTTGCATGGCCATCCATTTTGGTAACAATCACGGCTCCAACTGAAACACTTTGCTTAAACGCTTGAGCTTGATCAAATGCTGCTTGACCAATGCTACTATCCATGACGAAGATAACAAGATCTGGTTTCTAAAGAAATATATAGGGAGAAAAGACAGAGAGAAGGGAAGGTGGCTAAATTTATGGAAGTTAAATCCAATAGATTAGAATGTCATGAGAAGATATAATACAAGATGATACCGTTGCTTCAGAAACTTGACGCATCTCCTCAAAAAGAGCAGCTTCCTGTTTATGACGCCCACTGGTATCAACAATTATTAGATCACAGTTTTCCTGCTTGAATCTTTCCACACCTTCAACAGCAATTTTAACAGGATCTGACTCCATGTAACTGTAGGACAAAAAGATGCAAAACAACTATGTGATTCAACGAACTAAACTGATCTTCAGTTATTATGCATTTATCCCTCACAAGTTACCTTCCATAGAAAGGAATTTTAGCTTTAGTGGCATTCTGTTTCAGCTGATCGAAAGCACCAGCTCTGAATGTATCTGCACACACTAAAGCAGGCTTCCAACCCTTTCTCTGATGATAATGTGCATATTTTGTGCATGTTGTGGTCTTCCCAGACCCTGGAATTTTCAGAAGCAGAGAAGCATGTCCATATCAATTGTAGTAGCATAGAGCAAATAAAGTAGCCAATACAAACCATATTCACTGTAAAAACCTCTCCACCTTGTAGACCAACAAACATGACAACACTAGCTTTTCCCTTCTTCGGAGTGAATGAAGGCTTTCCAGGATCCAGCATTCTGCATAGCTCGTTAAATATTGCCTGAAAAACACAAACTAACATCAAATTAAGCCCAAATATGATGAAGACCATTCCTTTTTTTAAAGAAAATAAAACAACAAAATAAGGAATCAATAAATCCGACAAAACAAAACTAAAATTTTGTACTTGTTGGATGATCTTGCGTTTGTTGTGGCCGGCGGCGAGGTCGTCGAGATTGACGATCTTCTTGATGTTAGACTGCATGTCGCGGACGAGCTTGAACTGAACGTCAGCTTGGAGAAGAGCGCGGGTGATCTCGTTGAGGCAGTCGTTGAGGACTTTCTCGTCGATTATGGTGGCATTGCTCATCTGCTGAATTGCTCGGGAGATACTCCCGCCTAACTGTGCCAACACCATCTTCTTCGATTTGCTCTTTCCTCAGTCTGTCGATTTCTAGGGTTTTGATTGATTCTGAGATTCTAGAGGACACTTTGGTTTCTGGTTCAAAACGTGATTAAACGTATTTTTGGGAAGCTGCCTTACCATTTTGCCTTTTACTGTTATTCTGGTATAGTTCACCAGTATTGGTAAAATATTGTACACAGATAATTTTGTAAATTTATTAAATAATGCTTAATTTTTTTAAAATTGTAAATAATATTTTAGTATTGTATAAGTTATAATTTTACATTACCAATGTCTTCAAAAATCATAACAATAGATATTTAAAATAAAAATAATTTATTTTTATTAATATTATTTTCACATATTTTACATAATCATAATTAATATGAAAAATCATTTAATCATCATATGTATATAAAATTAAGAATAAAAACATAACATAAAAGGAATAATAAATATATGACTCTCTAACAATTATAATTTATAATATGAGTTCGTATCGAAGAACAAATTAAAAGTGAAACCTGAAATAAAAATATTTTTAATTATATTGTATATATAAAATTTAACATCTATAAGTGAAATTAAAGAAGAGTAATCAAAAACTTTGAACTTCATTAAATCAAATTGTCACTAAAATTGCATTAACATCAATTCTCATTTGGCATAAAATTTTCTAAAGAAACTTCATTATCACTATTATTTAAATTCATAGCACTAAAGAACATGTCAATATCTTCTCATCCAAGATTATCTTCAAAGTTACTCTCATCTATCAAATCTGGTTTCTCTGAAACTCAATCTGCCAAAAGCTCGTTATTATCAACACAAATTGGATCTATTGAACTACTTATTTTCTTAAGAATCTTAGCAAACAATAAAATTAAATTATTAAAAATTATAAGAATTTGTATCTAACTTAATAATGATAATAATATACATTTTCTAAAGTTTTAAATTGTATCGAACAAAAACCAAGTCATTCAATTTTTTGTGCTTCAATCTATTCCTTTCTTGGAATGGATGAATTCAAATATGATTCAATTCTTTTTCACACCTTGTTGCACTCACACATTAACTTAGAATTCAAATTACAAACCTTTGCAATTCTAGAGCATCACTTCCAAATTGGTCCTTGATAAGTGTAGATTATAATATGTTTTACTAGATATTTAAGTGTATTTTTAAGTATTTCTTAGATGGTTATTTTGTGTGTGGGCTTAGAATTATGTTATTGTTAGATTTTTGTATGTTTTCCATATGCCTGTTTGGTTCAGAGCAATAATTGAATCTTAATTTTATGTTTCATGGGATGTTTGATATGTTTGTGAGTATTTGGAATCAAGTTACAAAAGAATGAAGACGATGGAGGAAGCTTGAAGGTGACATGATTGTGCAGAACAAAAAAACACGTTCGTGCTAGAGGGTTTCAATGTGTAAATTTTTTCATTTGTTTTAAGGGCTATTTTTGGAACCGAACAGAGTGGAAAAACCCTAAACACGATCCCAAGACCCTAAAGCACTATATAAGAATGTGAAATACAATTAAAAAACATAGCAGTTATTACATCAAAGTGAATCACAAGTGGAGAGATCAAGAAGAACATCCAAAAATTCCAAGTCTCCAAATCAAGAAGCAATTAGAGTTTTTATTCTTTTTCCCTTATTTCTTTCATTATCCTTAATGTGTAATATGACTTTCTTGATGTTACACATGTTCATGGAGTTCTAAACTTAAATTAGGAATAATCTAGATTTATTTTGTGACTTTATTCATTGTTGAATTTAATATATTTCTAAATGTTTGTGATAATTATTCATACAAAAACTTGAGAACAAATTGAAAGAGTGAGTCAAAAGTCATTAGTTTTAGATTGTACAATGAGAGTTTGCAGTTTAATAGACCTACAATTATCAAATTAACAATTAACAGAAGAGAGATCTTGGTTGTGAAATTAATTACCTATTAGATAGCTTCAAATCTAATTGAAGACGTTAGGAATAGTTTTATGAATTAAGAGATTGTAAATTTGAAAATTTTGAATTCAATTAGAATTAATTAATTAGATCTTGAGAGAGAGTAATCAATACTTCAGGAAATCTAGTATCAAACACATAAATTGAAACAATAATAGTAAAGGAAACAAAATAAAGAAAGAATAGTTCCTAAGTATTCAATCTTGATCAAACCTTAATTTTAATTGGCAGCTTACTTATCATTTGATTATTTGTTTTGTTTTATTTATTTGTTTCAATTTCTATTCTTTAAATTTAATTCAAATCAATTTCTAAATACTTTAGACAAAGTTAGGTTCAAATTGTTAGCTATTGCATAATCCTCGTAGAAATTATAACCTCTTATATTATAAGATACGATCCGTATACTTGCTGGTATTGAGACTTTTATTATTAGATATAAAAAACCTAAGTGATGATTAATTTTCAACAAGTAAAAAAATATACTTAAATTAAGTTTATCTCTTTGACGTACAATAATTGGCATCACAAAATCACTAGAATCTTCCTTATAAATTTTCATTTGTGAGTTTAGGAGATCTTGCATCATCTCATGGGCAACAACTACTGTAATAGTTAATATCATTCTCCTATTAACTTTATCTTTCGTCATAAAACTTGGTTTGAAATAGATACTAGGATTCAAAAATGCCCTAGCTGCAAGTACAAGAGAGTAAACTTAGCTTTCCTATCTCTCATTGATGACTGCATGATAAGATGTGTATAAATTTTTAGATTGGCTTTGATTCCTTCCTTCACCCTCTCTATGACATCATAAAAATAACCTGTTGTTACCCTTTCATTACTATCAACTACATGAAGTAACCGTACCAAAGGCTCACAAACTCTGATGACTAATTAACATCAGGAACAAAATTCAGTATCTTCAAGTATAATTCTAGAAATCTTTTCAAAATTCAGCATTAGACCTAGTATGCTAAAACGTAACCCACTTATCACTTATAAACATTTGTCTCAACTCTTTCTTCATTATAATAAAACACTAAAGAGATAAGAAATTTTTTTCAAATCTTGTAATAGCAGGACGACACATGCGTGATTGTAGATAAACTTGATCACCTTTTTTGCTTTATGTAGAGTCTCTTTAATAATAGAAAAATAACTAGCATCTCCTATATTTTTCAACATCAAGTTAATGCAATGTACAGCACAAGATGTCAATTATACTTGCTTTGCAATCTTCTTCTAGCCGCTTTATAAATAGAATCATTGTCACTAATGAACTGAATAATTTTTTTTGGCCTAACTTCATCGAATATTTCAAATAGAGTGTTAGCATTCCTAACAAGGCTAGATGCATTAATATACTTCAAAAACATTAAGCTCTTTATAGAACAAACCAAAAAATTAATAATAGGCTTATGTTTACTATTTATCTAACTATTACATATGATTGAACACCCAAAAGTAGTCTAAGTCATTCTTCTTTCATCCAAATAACTTTTAATTTCATAAACAGAACTACTTAAAAGTTTATCTTTGTAGTCATCAATTGAAGAAGCTTTATATCATGGATCGTAGGAGGCAATAACATCTACCATAGGCTGATAAATATAAAAGTAAGAAGCATTAAATGATATATCTTAATCATATCACCATCTAGTCATTGTCATATCCACATTATGAGATGCTTTTCTTCATTGTAAGGCACTATGAATTGAAGGTTGATCTTTATGAGTTGTTCATGGTGAAAAAAATTAGACACCTACTTCTTCTTTTCCTAACATCAGGTGTAATATTCACTTCTTGTTAGGTAGGAATACTGCCACTTTCAACATTTTCACTATCATTCTGAACACCATCAAACGAACTTCCACTACCAATTTCGTAATTCAATCTTTGCCTTTTATTTTCTTGTGTTGATACTATTCAAGCAAAGTCTTTATTTGTCATTTCGTATCATGACTCATTTTTTTAAGTTCAACATCACTTTTCACCCTAGCTAAATGCTTATTTAATCTGATGATTCTTCCATCTTTCAAATGCTTGTTATAAAACAAGCAAATGGTATGGTTCTTCATTTCGAGGACCAATCTAGCATGAGCCTAAGCTGAATCATTGTATCTTCCTAAAGTGGTTGAATTTTCAGGAGTAATTGAACTTTCTTCTATTTATCTGTAAAAATAAATGAAGACATATATCAAAATTAATAACTTCACATCAAAATAAAGAAAACATAATTTCATCATCAACTACTACAAAAAAAAAATATGTATTTTTAATCTCAAAAGTCTAAACTAACATAAAAACACATACATCTTATGCACAATTACAAAATAACAAATACATATTATAAAATATAACTCATTTTGTGTGATATAAAATTCAATTCATCCAACACAATTCACCAATAAGTCAAAAACTTAAAATTTAATTATTCAACATACACAATTAAGCAATACACATATACATATTATATAATCTAACACATTTTGTATTATTACATCCAGGCCCGACCCTGGGCAAGGGTAGGAAGGGCACCTACCCAGAGCCCACTCTTATGAAAAACAAAATAATGCTCACTTTTGACCTTCATAAAGAACAACAAAAACCAATATGAATCCTGTTATATCGTGGGGTCTGGGAAGGTCAAATAGTACGCAGCCTTATCATAACTAGTAAAGAGGCTGTCCAAATGACTCACCTTCATAAAAAATAAAATGAGGCAAAATAGGGCCCATTCTGGAAGAGTGAAATGAGGTGAAAAAAAGGGCCTAGTTCACTCTTGACACTTATAAAGAACAAAATGAGGCAAATCCTCTTAGCTTTCTTTATTTTCTTTACATATTTTTTCATTTGATTTTTTTAGTTGTTCTCTTAATCTTAATGTTAAGAATTAATGAAGTCCATTGGATTCTTCAATTGTCATAATGAGGGACTTAAGGTAGCCTCCTTAGTAATAAAAATATGTTTTAAAAATTTACATATTTATATACTATCGATTTATTGGGGCTCTTGTTTTTACTTTGTTTAGGGCCTATAAAACGTTAAAAACGACCTTGATTACATTGTACACAATTCAATTTATCCAACACAATTCACCAATAAGTCAAAAACTAACAATTCAAGTACTCAACATATACAATTATACAATACATATATACATCTTATATAATATAACTCACTTTGTATGATTACATAATTCATCCATAAACTAAAGACATATACTCACAACTATAACATATACAACTTCAACTATAACTCACAACTACAAGTTTACAACTTTATGCAATCTCATAATTCAACTATAAACTAATATATTTTGTTTACCTATACAATTTAATTTGTAATGCTTATATTATTTTGTTTTCTTAACTAATTTTAATCAACATTGTTACTAAAATCCTAATTCTCAACTTTAATTTAACAATTTTCATTCACCAATTTTAATCAACATTCTTAATTTCATACTTAAGTTAACTCCACAATGAAGAGTAAACATAAACTACACAATTCAATTTCATTCAACATAATTCACCAATAAGTCAAAAACTAACAATTCAAGTATTCAACATACACAATTATACAATACCCATATACATCTTATATAATATAACTTGTTTTGTATGATTACATCATTCAATTATAAACTAAAGACATACACTCATAACTAGCTTATCAGTTTTAATCATAACTCTCAAATATAAGTTTACAACCTATTTTATGTAACCACATAATTCAACTATAATTAATTTATTTTGTTGGCTTATACAATTCAATTTGTAAATCTTATCAATATTTTCTTCTTCACTAATTTTAATCAACATTGTTACTGAAATTCTAGTTCAAAATTTTAATTTAACAATCTTTCATTCTCCAATTTAATCAACATGTTTAGTTTTTTTACTCAAATTAACTCCATAGTCAACATACACAATATACTACAAAATTCAATTTAATCCAACATAATTAACCAATGACCAACAATTCAATATGTAGAATTACTACACAACATAAAGTCACAAATACATAATTCAATATTCAAATTAACAATCAACTGATCAAGTGATCAACACACTACAATTCTAAAATTCCATATCAACTTCATAATTTCACAAATTAACAATTTCACAAATTCACAACTTCACAATTTCACAAATTCACAACTTCACAATTTCACAAAATTTGTTGCAATTTGTGCAACCTTCACTGAGCTAAATCCTTGGATTGGTGCAGGTCAGCTTATAGGCGAGTTGGATCAGGTTGGGTTGGGTTTGAATCTGGATTTACAAAATTCAAAATCCTGATCTGATCTACCTAGGTGAGCAACTGGAATGGAGATTGCAGCGACTAGAGGCCTAGAAATGTAAGACAATCGTGGCCAGCAGCCAAAAGACCAGAGGACCATAAGTGGAGGCTTGTGCAGTTAGGCACTGGGCAGGCAACAACACATTATGGGAGAGATGATCTTGGGGCAATGGTGGCCAGCGATAGCACACTACATGAGGGAAAGATGATCGTGGTGTTAGGTTGGGACTAGGAATGGGATGCTAGGTAGTTAGGGGTTGGAGACAGAGAGGATAGAGGGTGAATGTGAGAGATAGAGAGTGACACTGTCTATCCCAAGGGGTTTAATTAAATTTTGTTTACAAATAAGTATTTATTAAAATTTTCAGTACCAGTCAGTATTTAGTCGATATTTCAAATACTGACTGATGCCAGACGAAATTGTCAGTACTAGTCAGTAACGAACGTAACAATTTTCTACCATTTTTCAACCAATACATTATGAAATCCATAAACTTGCTTATAAGTAATTAATAATAATAATAATTGAAGTGAATCACACGTTAATATATTGAACAATAATATGATCAAGATACACAAGAAGGGGGGGTTGAATTGTGAA
>JANVCQ010000001.1:16243931-16254572 GCA_025531925.1 Erythroxylum plowmanianum
TCAATTTTATCAAAGCATGAAAACATCTATAACACAATACATATACAAAAATACTCATGTAATATCATTTATTATTTATAAATTCCACTTAAAAATCGGGGTTCAACAGATTTATACTTTTTATTAATCTCTTTTAAAATATATGATTTGATAATTTTATGTGGTTTCACAAAACTTTATTTATGATATATAAATTCTATACTATTTTATAGAAATCATATTATAAAAAATTTTCTAATTATATAAAAATATGTTTATGAAAAGAATTGGTGATGATTTAACTTTCTTTAGCAACGTTTTTAAGAAAATGTCACCAAAGGACAACGATTTGGTGACGATTTTATTAATTCGTCACAAAAATGTCCCTTTAACGACGAACAATCTATATTGGCAACAATTTTTATTTAACATTTGGTGGCGTTTTCTAAAATCGTAGTCAAATGTTGCAACATTTTAAAAAATAACAGGAAAATGATGTGTTTTGTTTCTTTCATCATCATTGTCATCTTTTTCATTTCTTCGTCTTCGTTCTCATCTTCGTTTAATTGTTGGTTGAGGTAAATGATTCATCCTTTGCACTTAAGTTTTTCTGGTAATTGTGACATTATTGTGTTTAGGTGTTGTTTTTTATTGGGTTTTGTGTTCTCTGCTTGAATGTTAAGGTTTGGTTGATGGTGAATGTCTGTTGTGATAATAATGAAGATGGTCAAATGGGTAATCGTCCAAAATGAGTTGATTGAAGCTAAATATGGATTAGGAAACTTGTTTGAGTACTACCTATAATATGTTCGATGAAAGTTCTGTTAATGTTTTGTTAAACTTTTGTTTGAATTGTTTATGAAAAATTAGTAGTATGTTATTGGATTTGAATTGAATGCATATTATGTATATTATAATGATAAATTAAAATATTCACAGAAAATATATTAGGCCTTGTTGCGAAGATGGAGTCATGACTCTTTACAACTTCTTTTGCAAGTTCTGCAGAAGAAATAACAATGGTGGTAGCTTCGCCAAGTCAAAGATGTATCATAGGTCCATATTTCTTGTATAATTTTATTAGGATCTGATGGGTATTTAGTGTCCTTATGGAATTGCTTTTTAACATGTTTGCTTGTTTATGCTTATATAAGAGCTTCTTAATACAAGAGCTTCAAAATGATGCAATTGTAATGTTTCTATTAATAAATTTAGCCTTGTAAACAAATCATGATATGTACTTTAGATGAAGATTTAAGTTTATGATGTTAAAAGTTCACTTTACATCAGTGTTTACTAACCAGTTAATCTTAAAAATGGTATATCAATTCTTTGCCTATAAAAAAATCTTAAAATCAATATGTTTATGGAACATTTTCTCCAAAATTATGTAGATATTAAAATGCTAATATAAAAATTAAATTATGACCCTTAGTATACGAAAAATCTTAACTTTTAGTACAATTATTTTCAAATCATTTTTTCCTTCTATATGTTTCGAAACAGTTAGCTCTTTAGCAAGCTCTTATCTTCTTTGTTTTTGTCACTCATGTTAAACATATTTAAATTGTTAGTTATATTGAATGATAAACAATAATTTTTTATTATCCTTTTATTATTATTATCTAACTTTTTTTTTGTTTACTCTCTTCTAAATATATATTCTTTAGTTCTTTTTCTTACTTATATTAAGTTTATAGCCCTTTGATATATAACCCTTTGATGTTTTGAAAAATGATGCAGTAGTAGCATTTCTATTAATAGTTTTATGTTCATACTTGTTAACAAATATAGTAATGTTAGTGTATGCCCAATTATTATAGGTTTAAACAACGTTAGTATATATTCATATTAACATTGAACAAGTGTATTATATTAAACATGAAATCATTGTTTTCTCATTCATTATTTCATATTTAAATTTTGTGGTTCAATCTATATTTCTTGACATCCATTTCAATCTATATTTCATTCATTGTTAATGTTGAAGTAAGACATAAAATTAAGTTCCCATTATGGTTTAGGACTTGAGTAAGTTATTGATGAAATATTATGAACTTATGGCAATTTGTATGTTAGACTTCTAATTATATTATGAACTTCTGGCAATTTGTATGTTAGACTTCTAATTATATTTTTTTTCTATAGATGATATGATTAGATAACCGTAAATTGTAAGAGACGATGATAACATTATATGTTTTGGCATGTGGGATTCATATGGATGGCAAGAAATATACAAGTTGCACTATTAACAGAGTTAGATTTCATATAAAAGATCGAGATAGTTGACTTAGAAGCCAAAATTGTTGGGTTGTTATTAAGGGACAATATGACAACGATTTTATTAATTTTTGCGGTGTCATCTCAGAAATAATATAGCTGTATTACATCAAATATAAAAAGGTTATTCTATTTAAGTGCAAATGATTTAGTCTTGGTGAAATAAAAGTGAATGGCAATATTACTAACATTAACAATAGTAACACATGGTATGGTAATGACCCTTTTGTACTTACAAGTCAAGTGAAGCAAGTATTCTACCTTAACGACACTGTATTAGGAAACAATTGGAAAGTTGTTCAAAAGTTTCAACATCGAAATCTCTTTGATTTTTTGAAAGGAAAAATGGTCTAATGAGTGAAGATAGTGATGAAGTATGTCAAAAGATTGAATCGAAGCTAAATAACACTATAAGAAAAGCGAGAATTAACGACGAAAAATTACTGACGAAAAATATATCATTGCAAATTACTAATAGAAAATTCACTTCTGTAGGTAAAATTGACCGGAATATTTTCGTTTAGCAATGGTACTAATATCCGTCGCTAAATATGGAGGAAAATCATTCCGACAAATTTTGCGATGGATTTTAGCGACGGTATAAGATATTTGTTAGTAAACAGGCGGGAATTGTTGGCGAAATAAAAAAATTTTGAGTTTACCTACGGAATTTTCCATCGGTAAATTCTTTTTAAATTTAAACTCACCGGACATCCCCCCTCCCCTACGTACATCTTCTTCTTCCTTCTTCCTGCGTCTCCTCTTTGGTTTTCTTCTCTCCAATTTCTCTGTTGTGGACTTCTTTTCTGCTCGTCAACGTTGTCTTCTTCAGCTATTGTCATTGTGTCCTTTGGTGGAGGTATTTTTGCAACTACTATCATGTGTTTTTTCGTATAGCATAAAGGCAACTTTGTCCTTATCAAGCTTAGGTGAATATTTAAACCTACTCTAGTTTTACAAACAGAATTCTACATTTGTTGATCCTTAATAGTGTTAGAAGATTAGCATAAAATTCTTCTTCTTTCTGTGGATGCTTAAAGAAGCTAAACAGTTCAGAACATTGTTTCTAGCTCCCATCAAAATTGCTAGTAGTAGAACAAGGAAGTTGTCAAGCCTTCTACATAAGTCATAGCCTGTAAGAATCTTCATTCCAGAGCATTTGAATAGGTAAAGTCATGTTGGTATGTAGAAGTATAACAGACCGCCTACATTTAATGTCAAGTTTTTTTAAAAAATTAAAATTATTTACCGATGGAAAATATAATTATGTCAGTAAAATCCATTATATTTACCGATGAAACACCAAAAACTGTCGGTAAAATGTAAGATATTTACTGATGGAACAAAAAGTAATTTTCGGTAAAATTACCTTCAAAAATTGGATTTCCGTTAGTAATTTTACTGACGGAAAGAAAATTTCCGTCCATAGATTTATCGATAGCCATTTTTTCGACATTTTTTGTCCGTCAGAATATTCCGTTACAAATTTTTATTACCGACAAAATCCAAACATTTTTCGTCGGTAATTTCCATCACTAAATGACAATTTTCTTGTAGTGTAATACAGTCCTATAAATAGAAGATGCAGATATATTATCATTCGATATGAGAGATGTTGATCCCAATAAACTATCAAAAAATAAAGTATAAGATAATCTTATCATAGAAAGAGATGAAGATTATATTGAGGATGAATTATATGACAATGATAATACTTTGGCCTACTATAATAGTGACGAAGAGTAGAATTATAATGCAATTAATGATGATGCTTTTCTAGATCTTGATCATGATAATTGAAGGTAACAAAAGTGTTCTTTATATTGTTTGAAATTTAATGTCCGTAACATTTATATTATTAAGTATTGTTGATGTTTGAGTTATGTTAATGCGTATTATTGATGTTTGAGTTATGTTTATGCGGATTGTTGTTGATTAAGTTGTGTTAATATGGACTATTGATAATTGAGTTATGTTAATGCAAATTGTTGAAGATTGAGTTATGTTAATGCGGATTATTAATGTTTGAGTTACATTAATGTGGATTGTTGATGTTTGAGTTATGCTAACGTGAAATGTTGATGTTTGAATTATAGATATCCAATATAATAACACCTGATAGAAACAAAGGGAAGAAGGTGGTGGCAAGTATCGAAATTGTTCCTACCCAATAATAACCAGATCAATCAAATCCTAGCTAACAACAACAATCACCTCATCCTCCAATGAAGCAAGTCAGCAACAACCTCCATTTGCCTTAACTAGTATAGAGGGATCTATAGGTTTGTTAATCTTTAACACCTATAAATAGACTTATGCTCAAATATATATTTACATGTTTAATGCGTATTTTCTTAACATTATTCATTTTTTATCAGGTTCCAATATCAACATTAGAAAAAAGAGGTAGAAGTATAACTAGAGGTTTTGAGTTACAACGAATGAATTTTGCAATGAGCAACAAGTTGTCAATACATATTGATACTTTACAAGGTCATCCTTTAGACAAGATTTAATCAGGAAAATTGTATAGTGAGTTGGGGGTAATTGCCAGAATCGAATTACCCTACCTAAAGTATGCCAAGCAGTTAAAGGAAGATAATTTGCTAGAAAACGCTTTGGATAAAGTTTCATTTTATTTAATTATATGCAATATTGTTTCACTTATTTTAAGATTAATTACATTTTTAATTGTTGTTCACAGATGAAATTAAATATTGTCGATATCGATAACCCAAATGTTTCAAACTGTGTCACTTCACTGTTGAAACAAAGGACCAGGATTGTCATTATCGAATACATCAGTATTATAAATCTTTTCCTTTGGATGCGGAGGCAAGGAGATATGTTTTAGAACGAATGTCTCTAGAAAATTGGAGCAATTTGTTTGATTATTGGGCCTTTGTCAACGTTCAGGTTTGTTTTCTTTACCTTTACATTTGCTTCCATAAATCTTATTATACGATTTAATGACTATTTTGTTTCTTTATTTAGGAAAAATGAGAGAAGGTCAAGGTGAACAAATGAAAATTGAAAACTCCTCACCATCAAGGCTTCAAATCATTTGTTGTCATGCAAAATAAATATGTAAGTTCTGTGTTTAAAAGTTATAATTATCAATAAACACCATATTATTTATTATACATTAATTTTTAAAAATAAAATAGAGTGAGAAGTGACTATATGGAGAAGAGTATGATAAGATCACATTCTACAAACTTACTCACTATAAAGAACGTCAAGGGTGGACATCTAAAGAAGCGCACAATAATTATGTAAGTATAAAAATTTATTTAAATTTTAAGTTTATTTATTTATATACTACTAGCTAATAATATTTGCATTAAATATTGATTTTGTATTTTAAATTTTAGAGTAAGATGCAAGAGTTATTGCAAACATCACTGTTTTACGAAAATGAGCTAAATGTAGAAGACATTTGTATTAAGGTGTTTGTTACATGATCTAGATATATCTAAGGTCTTGTGTTTGATCTAAAGCCAATTGCTTCATCCTCATCAAAACCAATATACATTCAACGTCTTGAAGAGGAAAACAAGTTGCTAAAGAAAAGTTGGCCAAACATAAAAAGTACCTAAGAAAATTACTTGGCCCATATTATATAAATGGTGAAGATGAAAAAAAGTATGAGTGATTAAACTACACTTTGCATTTTTTATTTTGTATATAAGTATTTTTTAAGTTATAATTAAAATCTTGTGCATAATTAAATTTAATGATATTTTATTCTTTTATATACAAAACTTCAAATTTTCAATTTTATAATAAATTATCAACAAAAAATCTAAATGTGTACAACAATATAGATTAAAAATGTCATAATTAATTATAATTAACATGCTATAACATTTATTTAAAATGTATATTAAAAAAATTGACTACATTTTACAAAACGTAGCTAAAAATATTTGATCTTTTGGTTGCGTTTTTAGGAATGTAGTTAGCTACAAATACAAAACGTAGCCAAAATGCATCGACGACATTTTTCAAAATGTAGCCTATAGTTTTTCACCACTAAAATAAAATGTAGGAAAAACTATTAGCAATGATTAGGGAAAAGCATCGCCTATAGTCTTCTGCTACAGGGATTTGACAACGTTTCTGGTGACGAATATAAATAATAGCTAATGACTATTAGCGATGAATCTTTTTGTCGATAAAAGTCCCTTAAATTGTAGTTTATATTATAAATATATAAATATCAACGTAGGCAGTTAAAAGGCCTCCCACTATATAGAACAGGGATAGAATCACTTCTATACTAACTGATCTTTCATTCTTTTTTTTTTTTCATATTGAGTTTAGGTTCTTGATGACCGATTAAATAGTGAGCAAGAGTTTAAAGGGAATATACATATCTATGTATATGTATATAGTAAATTATAAATATTAATAACTCTTTCTAGTTGATATTCAATTCCTAATGGATGTCTCGACTAGTGGTTATGTTTCGTATGTATTAATAATAATATTAATATAATTAACAAACTTTGTTTGGTTCATATTTTTTATTTAATATTGAAATAAATCTCAACAGTTTATCATTATAGACACATCATATTAAAATTTATATATGTAACAACAACAACAACCAAGTGAAAGTCCCACTGATACGTGAGGTCTGGGAAGGTCCAGTAGTACACAACCTTACTGCTAATTGATAGAGAGACTGTTTCCAATAAACCTACATGAAGAAAAGAAAATCATTGTATGCATATTAAAATAAAATAGACATAAAAGATAATAAAAATAAAAATAAATACGTAATAAATAAAATAAATATTACAATAAAAATAAAACAAGATAAAGAGTAAAAATAAAAAATAAAAAGTAAATAAATACACACATAAGAAAGAAGGCGAGTGAATAAATAGATAAATTAAACAAGTCATTACAAGAAAAATATTTAGGCTGAGTAAAGAATGTTTAAGCTAAATAACTAAGAGGGAAGTACTACATATTTAAATGTTTAGACTAAATACAAGATGAAAAATGTTTGAAACGTCTATGAGAACAATAAGGATTTCTTTATGTGAGATTCTTTATCGGCATCTCAGTACGCTAAAGTTTTCTATTGAGGGTTATATCTTTGATAATTTCCATCAGAATAAGATCTTTTTTAATCATCTTTTTAAATTCTTCTTGGGTTTTCCTTTTTTCCTCTTATAGTTTCTAAATATATTCTTCTTATATCTTCTCACTAGAACGTTTGGATGTTTCCTCTTAACATGTTCAAACCTTCCAAGTCTTATCTCTCTTATTTTTTCATTAAATTAGCCACTTTTAATTTCTATGTTACCATTACATTCCTGAACTTATCTTTTTTATCTAATAACGTTACACATCTAATGAAGCATCCTCATCTCTATAACCATTAGCTTATGACTATGTACTTATTTGATGGATTGATACTCTGTCTCATAGAGCATAATCGACTTAATAGCTAAACGATAAAATTTATTACTGAGCTTGAGTGGGATCTTCTTGTATCTATCTATCTATCTATAGTCTTATTAAGTTTTTTTTATAGTAGAAAGAGAGTCGAAAGAGAGAAACCAATTTTTACCAAAGAACATGACATAATATCTTGATCTCTCTACCATAACGACACCTTCCACATTAGGTATATAATATTATACTCTAATTATTTGTGGCAATTGTTTATTCAAGACCCTAAAATTTTGAATTTCAATTTTAATTTTATGTCATAAAGATTATATTTTTATATGACATATTAGAGTAAATATTTTGAATAAAAAATGTATCTATTTATTTTATTATAATTAATTGATATGATTGCTATTATTTGAGTGTTTAGCCGAGTACTACAACACTGGCTCGTAGCCCAAGTGGGTATTAAGGTGGTGGCTCTTAGCTGTGTGAAGACAAAAATTTCGGTATTCTTAATATATTTTCTCAAATATTTTTTAATTAAAATCAAACATCATTGTTATTTTGTGTAAAATTAGCTTTATATTAGATCGTTGTTTGTGTAAAATTTGCTTTAAGTTATAGTACCTTTTAAAACATCTTTGTTCGTGTAAAACTAACTTTATGTTGGTGCCTTTTCAAATAACATCATTGTTTGTTTAAAACTAGCTTCATGTTAGTGTTTTTTTGTTTTCTTAAGTCAAATAATCTCCAACAGAATAAGGTCATGCCTGCACACATTTTCCATGTCCACTGTCACGAGAATTTATTATCAAGGAAGTCTGCAACCATAGGAGGTCATTAAGTGTTCTTGTAGTTTTTCTAGAGCACCTTGTTAATACAAGCTATTATGTTGGTAGTGTTTAGGCCAAGTTTTATAAACTATAGTGCATACGTTGTGGACTTTAGTATTTATTTTGGTATTCTACGTTTGTACTGTGTGCTCTACAAATTTCAGTCCTATCCTATCAATGTTCTGGATTACTTCAAGAGTCACTAAAGTGATTAAACTAATTTAAGTGATTTTTTATAAATAATTTCATTTATTCATAAAATATTAGTGTCTATTATTGAATTAATTATATAGATAAATAACATTTACTAGTTGATAAAATTTTAGAATTTACCTAAAAGTTAACTAATATTCTATGACTAACAAACTTAATAGAGGAAACTTAATATTTGTTTGTCAAATATGTTATATATTCAAAGATATTGGTTGTACTTAATGAGTTTTGTTTGATTACCTAATAAATTTTGTATGACATTAAACTTATGATAATATATTACTGGATACACCCAAAGGAAACTTGTAGTATATTTTAAATATTTAATTATTTGAATTCGATAATTTATTAAGCATTTATGTATTTGCTACTATTTCTCTTCGTTCAAATGCTTTTTCTATTACCGCATTTAATGATTTGAATATCTCTAAATGATGCATACAAGTCAATTTTCATTTAGGTATTTTGAATCTTAACTTAGCATTGTTAGAAGAAAAATCTATTGCCATCACAAATAAGAGTTGGGAAGACAAACTTTAAAGCATGACAAAGGTCTAATAGTTTATGTTTTAATTTCATGCGAATGACTATTGTCAACAACATTAAGACCACTATTTTACAAATTAAAAGTACTAAAGAATACCTTAAACTTATGGAAGAACGTTTTAATTTTGAAAACAAGTCTCTCAATGGTATACTAATGATTGAGCTCTTCACCATAAAGTTTCATGGGTCGTGAAACATGCACCAACAAATCCTAAAGATGACAAATATTATAGTAAAATTAAACACCTTGGGCATGACGTACGATTGATAACTCATTCTTAGTGCAATTCATTATAAATAAACTCGTTACCACTGAGTTTGAATATTTTCAAATTAACTATAATACTATAAAGGACAAATAGAATGTCAATGAGTTGTCCAATATGCTCGTTCAAGAGGAAACAAGGCTAAAGAGTCAAAGAGTTCATTCCACTAATCTTGTAGGTCAAGGAGCTAGCAAGATTTATAAGCCAAAGGCCAGGAATCTTGAGAAGAAAATGCCTGCTAAAGTGACACATGTTGCTAATAATATTTATAAGAAGGAAGAAAAGATAGATAAGTGTCATTTCTGTAAGAAAATAGGAAACTACTAGAAAGATTGTTTGTAATGTAAAGCTTAGTTTGAAAACAAAGTTGCATGTAACCTTTTTGTATATTTTGAGCTAAACTTAAATAAAGTTCCTTTTAATACTTGGTGGCTCGATTCTTATAATACTATTCATGTTTCTAATGTGATGTAGAGATGCTTACAAGCTAAACCATAAACTTAACTAAGAACTTTCTATTCATGAGAAATTATAAGAACTAATGTGATGTAGAGATGCTTACAAGCTAAACCATAAACTTAACTAAGAACTTTCTATTCATGAGAAATTATAAGAAGGTCCTGATTGAAAATGTAGGGACTTATCCTTTAATATTAGATATTAGTTATTACTTGGATCTAATATAAACTCTCTATATACCTTCAATTTCTAGAAACCTAAATTGTATTTCTAAACTTAATGAAAGCATGTTTACTTTTAAGATTTTATGATGGTTGTTTCAATTATTTAAATAAAATTTCATTATCGGTTTAAAAAATATTAGGGATGATTTATATAAATTAAAACTTACTATTAATTTATTTGAATTCCTATTTTCTGTTTATAATACCATTGGAACTAGAAGCATAATGAATGATAATTTTGCTTACTTATAGCATAAACTGTTGGGACCCGATCTCGGAACCGGATCCCAACCGGAAGAGCAGAAATACGAATTGGAAACAAAGTGGCGGAACGAATCGAATTGAATTGGAAACCCAAAATTGGGCCAAAACAATTGCGAATGAACGGACGAAATCCGAAAGTGAACGAATCGAAACAAATCACAC
>JANVCQ010000001.1:16287053-16298945 GCA_025531925.1 Erythroxylum plowmanianum
TATTGACCGCTCTAGCACACCACACTCGTGAGGCACGGGCTCGGATATCACCTACGATGTCGGGTTCGGGTCTTGCGGGAGTGGGGTGCTACATTTTAAATACAAACTCTTAGATGCATTGGCATTATATGGATGAGGGTCGACGAACCGTTGAGTCCACAATTCAGATGCATGAAAATCACTATGATAGTCACAGCGGGAACATACAAATGGTTCATTTTTAACATCATCAGCTAATATAAAACCCATGGCCACGTTAAATTCAGCTACAGATAAAGCAAATTCCTTACCCATAAGTCTAAATTCTACAATTCCTTCAATAAACAAGTTGAATTCTTCATAAGAATTAAATTAAAATTTGCTGTAAAATTTTCTTATTAATTCAACATACGCAGGGCAGTCAATTTTAACAAACACATTCCAACAAATTTGTCCAACCAGTTGCTCAAAAGAATCACGAACTTCTAAAGCTTCAAGAGTGTCGGTAAGAACATACTTACAAAGATAGATTTTTCATTAGCTTAGTTGCTAAAATCTTTTGTTGTCCTCTAGTAGTCGAAAAGAAGAGAAATCTCCACTTCTTGAATTCCATTAGCTTAGGTTCTCGATTTGCTTACCTTTTTTAGTATGATTCCTTATTAAAGGGCCTGGTGTTGATTCAGACATTAGAAGGATTGATGGATTTGGTTTTTCAACCATGGTGTTCGATGGAGGTTGGGTATGTACAAATGACGTGATTGGTGAAACTAACTTGTGTGAATCACTCTTCTTTTGTGGCATGGTTCCAATCGTTGTGCTTTTGCAGTCTTGAAACAAAAAAATGCAAACACAATACCAATAAAAATTTTAATTGGGAAAGGGTGGGTTACAGTGGGAAGAAGTGTAAAAGGTTGGGTTTTTTGTTGGAAAGATGTGGGTGTTCATTAATTCAGTAGTAGCCGTCTAAAATTGTGAGTGAGTGAAGGTAAGAGCAAGAAATAAATGAAAGTAGGGAGGTAAAAATGGGATGGGCAGTAAAATAACAATGGGTAGCGGGAAAGGAAAAAATTATTATAATTGAAAATATTAACAAATGAAAATACTAAAGGGAATGGAATAAAATTGAGAGCTGAAACAAAACAAATCAAAAAAAATTAAAAAATTGATAAATACTGAAAAATAAAAATAACATTAAACATGAAATTTTTTTACCCCCAAATGCGATTCTTTTAAGTCGTTAGCTAGATATGTTCACCGACTTGCCTAATCAAAGATAGATTGGGGCGACCAACTCTATCTCTTTCATATTCTCAACTGGAGAGTTCTCATAGTATGGTTTCAGACAGTATCTATTAACCTTAAACACCTCGGAAGTGTCTAAACTTTGAATTTCTACCACATCATGAGAAAGTATGTTAGTAACAATAAATGGTCCAAGCCAGTGATATCGTAATTTTTTCAGAAATAATTTAAGCTTTGAATGATAAAGAAGAACTTTTTGTCCTACTGAAAATTGCTTCCTAAAAATCATCTTATCATGAAAAGCTTTAGTTTTTTTCCTTATAAATTTTTGCATTTTCATAAGCTTCATTACGAATCTCTTCTAACTCTTGCAATTGCAACTTCCTATTGTTACTAGCCTCTACCAAATCCATATTTAGTAAGCTCTGTGTTTTATTTCCACAGGCAAATGACAAGGTTTATCGAAAACTAACCTATATGGCGACATGCCTATTGGAGTTTTGTAAGCAGTCTGATATGCCCACAAGGCATCATCATCTAATCATAAACTCCAATCTTTTCTATTTGGATTCACCACTTTTTTCAGTATGGACTTAATCTCCCTATTGGACACCTTAGCTTGTCCATTTGTCTACGGGTGATAAGCTATAAAAACTCGGTATGTGACACCACATTCTTTCATCAAAGCCTCAAAAATCCTATTACAAAAATAGGCCCCTTGATCACTAATTATAGCTCGAGGTACTCCAAATTTGACAAAAATGTTAGATTTGACAAAATCTATAATAGTTTTAGCATCGTTAGACAAAGTAGCCTTGGCTACAACCTATTTCAAAACATAATCAATAACAAGCAAAATATAATTCTCACCAATGGAAGAGGGAAAAGGACCTATAAAGTTTATTCCCTATACATCAAAAATCTCACATATCATAATGTTAGTAAGTGGCATTTGATCTCTTGATCTTAAGCTACCTATTCTTTGACAAAGATCACAAGACTTGCAAAACATGTAAGAATCATAAAATAGCTTAGACTAAAATAGTACACACTTAAGAACTTTACGAGTTATTGTTTTAAGGCCAAAGTGTCCCCCACACATAGATGAATAACAAAAATTTAATATGGAAGTAATTTCATCATTTACAATATACCTTCTAATAATTTGATCAGCACAAAATTTCCAAAGATGAGGTTCATCCCATATGTAATATTTGGCCTCTCATTTAATTTTATCCTTTTTAGCTCTAGATAAATCACTAAAAAAGGACTTATTTACCAAAAAATTTACTATGTTAGAATAACATGGAATTATCTGTTAAATTGCGAAGAGACTTTCATCCAAAAATTTGTCTTAAAGAATATTAGGTGAATTGGTTAGAGTGATCCCGCTGAGATGATCGACTACCAAATTTTCAGCTCCCTTCTTGTTGCGTATTTCCAACTCAAATTCTTATAAGAGTAAGATCCACTAAATCAACTTTGGTTTTGCTTCTTTCTTAGTCACCAAATATTTCAAAGTTGCATGGTCTGAATAAATGATCACCCTTTTACCCCATATGTAAGACCAAAAATTTTCCAACCTAAAAACTATAGCCAAAAATTCTTTCTTCATCGTGAAATAATTCTTCTGAGCATCGTTAAGTGTCATAGAAGCATAGTAAATGATATGAGGTACTTTGTCCACCTTTTGCCCCAAAAAGAGGCATCACACATTAGTTTGAAGTGAATATCCCATTTTAGTAGCTAAATAATTGGGGATGTAGTGAGTCACTCTTTAAGTTCATCAAATGCAATCTTGCATAGCTCATCAAAATCAAATTTCATGTCTTTTTAGAGTAATCTACAAACAGGTGGGGCGATCTTCAAAAAATCTTTGATAAATCGCCGATAGAATCCTGCGTGACCAAGAAAAGAGAGAACTCAATGCAACATTTAAGCACTGTCTCAAGGTTGATAATGCATTTTTCAAAATATTCTCTATAAACTGTGAAATCATCCATGAAAACTTCCATACAATTCTCCACAAGGTTAGAGAAAATACTAACCATACACCTTTGAAATGTTGCTGGTGCATTACAAAACCCAAATGGCATTTTTTGGTAGGCAAAGGTGTCGAATGGACATGTGAAAGTTGTTTTTTCTCGATCCTTTAATGCAACCAAAATTTGGTGATACCCTGAATAACCATCTAAATAGCAATAGTGAGATTTACTTGCAAGTGTTTTAAACATTTGATCAATAAATAAAAACAAAAAGTTATCTTTTTATTAACTGAATTTAGCTCCTATTAATATATGCAAACTCTCCACCCATTTTCAATACGAGTGGGTATCAACTCACCATCACTATTTTCTATCACAGTTACCCTAGTTTTTTTTGGAACTACCTAGACCGGACTTACCCAATTGCTATTTGAAATAGGATAAATGATTGTAGCATTAAGAAGCTTCAGGATTTCCTTTTTCACCACTTCCATCATAGGTGGATTCAAACGACATTAGGGTTGCCTTACCTCCTTGGCTTCATCTTCCATCAATATTTGATGCATACAAATGGTGGGACTAATATCTTTTAAATCAGCCACTGTCCATCCAAAGGCTTCTTTGTGTTGTCTTAGCACTTGAATTAATTAGTTTTCCTGTAAAAGAGGGAGCTTATTTGAGAATGTAACAGGTAACATATCTTGCTCACCCAAAAATATGTACTTTAAATGGCCAAGCAAACTCTTCAACTCCAACGTAGGTGGCTGAATCAACGAAAATAGAAGATTGGAGCTGTTCTATGACAACTCGACATACGACAATTCCCTCATCACTTGCTTGGTTTTCTCCAAATGATAAAACAACATCTCAGGTTTGTTGTTGGGCAGTAATGATTCTATAATTGTTTGCCATTGTAATGCATCTCCCATCTCCAAAATTGTTTAAAGTTCATCTCTTCCATTTAATGATGAATTTTCCTACACCCAACTGTCAATAAAGTCCATAGAACAATAGGTTGTTCATCATCCGAAAATTTCATAGTGTTGTATATATTGAATTTAATTAATTCACCATCAAATTCTATAATCAATGATCCATCATGAACATCAATTTTTTGTTTTAGTAGTTTTCATGAACAACCTTCCAAATAAAATTAGAGTTGAAGAAGATACATCATCACTCCCCATCTACAAAATATAAAACTTAGCTGGAAAAAGCATTTCACCCACTTAAACTAAGATATCCTCTAACACACCCTTTGGATAAGCATTTGAACGATCCACTAATTGAATCACTATATTAGTTTCTTTAAGAGGCCCCACATTTAAAGACTTGTAAACATCACAAGGCATGACATTTATTGATGCACCCAAATCTAATATAGTTTTTTCAATTCTCAAATCACCAAATTTACAAGGGATAGTGAACATACTTGGGTTTTGACACTTAGGTGGTAGCCTTTTCTTCTACAATATGGCTGAAACATTCTCCCCTAATTGCACTTTCTCATCAAATTTTAATTTTTGTTTAGAAGTGCAGAGTTCTTTAAGAAATTTAGCATAACGTGGGATTTGTTTAATGGTATCAAGCAAAGGAATATTTACCTGGATTTTTTTTAAAGTCTCTTATATCTCTTTCTCTTGATCCTTTTTCCTTGCCTTGGCGAATCGACTAGGAAAAGGGTTTATACAACAAAATTTTGCAAATCTATCTGTGTCTTCTCTAGCTGATCAAGTGCTTCCTTTGTTGCTTCTTCTTCGACTTCCCTCTTGGAGATTTTTAGAGATGATTCCTTCAATTCCTTACTACTTCGCAATACGATACCTTTGGCCCTTTGATTGAGATTAATTTCTGGTTGAGTTGGAAATTTTCCAAAACATTGTTTCTCCAACTAATTGATGATTGTCGCCATTTGACTCGATTGATTTTCAAGATTTTGAATACTAGATTGAGTATCTAGCTAAAATGTCATGGTGTTAATGGCTAAAGATTTAACTATATCTTCCAAAGAAGACTTACCTTTGAAATTGGATACCATTTGTTGATGTTGTCTAAGTACATATAGTTGCCTAAATTACTAGAAATTTGTAGTAGCTTGTAGTAGGTGTTAGAGAATGGGTCATATTTTCTTTGAATTTGCCCAGCAAATCCCCCCATAGCGTTGACTTATTCTACGCTTTCTTATTATAAAACCGAACATACGTCAGTGGAGTATCTCAACATCAAACATATTCCACATACCTTTGCTTCTTCTTTCTTTGTAACTACAAGTTGTCGTACCAAAGATGTAAGATTATCTAATCTTTTCTCCAATGCTATTAAATTCACCTCATTTACATGTTTTGAACTATGGCTAGAACATATCCCGAATTGTTGTGTATTGGAAGCCATATTCGCTATCAAATCTCTTGTAATTGTTGGTGTTTTGTCAACCAAGGCTCCACCACTTGCAGCATCGATCATACTCCTTTCTATAAGCAAAAGACCTTTATAGAAGTATTGAATCAACAATTGATCATTTATTTGGTGATGGGGACAGGTAGCACAAAGCTTTTTGAATATTTCCAAATATTCATATAGTGTCTTCCCCGTGTGTTGTCGAATGCCACAAATTTCTTTTCTAATATTGGTAGCTCTTAATGCTAGAAAATATTTTTCAAAAAAGAGTCTTTTCATTTCAGCCCATGTTTGCACATTTTCACCAGTTGAATAATACAACCAATCTTGAGCATCATCTTTGAGAGAAAATGGGAAGGATTTTAGTTTGATTTGCTCCTCAGTCACATTCGTTGGCTTCATATCCATACAAACCACATCAAATTTCTTAAAATGCTTGTAATGATCCTCTCCTAGTAGACTTTAGAAAATTGGTAATAAATGAATCAGCCTTGACTTCAGTTCAAAGGTATTGTTGTCCCCCAAATTTGGAAAATTGATACAATGGGGCTATTGAGCATCCGTAGGGGTAGCTAGTTCACAAAAAGTGCAATTCACAGCCATTCTTTCCATCTTCTACACTTGTTGTCTCTATTTTGTTTGCTTCTGTAACCTCTTAGATGTCATTTCTATCTTTGAATTGAATAGCAATTAAGTTGTCTTGTCTACTCATGTAATATACATATATCATCAAGAATTCCCCAACAACGGCACCAAAATTTGGTAATGTTTTCACTTGCAACCAAATATAAAAGAAACTAACTTCCTACAATACGAATTAATGTAGACATTAAAAGTAGGGATCATTCTCACAAGGAATCTATTAGTAAATATTATATAAGTTGAAAGCTAAAACAAATTGGGGAGTTGAATTAACGTGATTTAAAGAAATTAAAAATGACAAAAATTTGAAATAAAGAACAATATTCAAAAATTAATAACAAACCTTGGTTTTGGGTCACCTATGTTATCAAACTAAGATGGATCATTGATATAAAATTAAGTCCATTAACAAATACTCTTTAGGTGATGTTCTCTCTTAAGATTAAATGAATAGAAACATGTATTCTAATCACTCTTATTAACCAACAACTTAGATACGATCTTAAGTTTGGTTAATTAATAGCTTTAAGAACTAAGAGAACCAGTGAGCAAGACAATACACATACGATATGTATTTAATCTAGATAAGCATCTTTCCTAGAATTTCTAATTCCTAACATAAAGATGGTAATCCTAATTTCCACTTTAGATTAGCAAAACTGAACGTCAAATCCTAGTAATCTGGCTATAAACTAAATCAATTAATTCCTAGTTGCACATCTTAGAGATCAAACAATTCAATCATAAAAAGTAATTTGGAAGACATTTAATATTCATCAATGAAATAAACTTTATTCAAAAAATCTCATACATACTAGATGATAACGTGGTTCCCTTCAACTAAGAAGAAGAATCTAGCTACTCATAACAGAGGTAAAACCCAACAGAAGAATAACAAAACATATAGTCTCCATATCTAGTCTCTTTTCAAAAAAAAATGAAAATCCTCTAAACCTAAAGAAAAAAAATAGAAAATGTAATGATGATGTAACTAGATGTCTTAACTAGATGTCCTCCCTCTTCCCTCTTATCGTTATCTTTATCAGATACACTCCCCACATAATCAGGTAGCAAATCCTTACCTAAAAGACAACAAATTGATTCCCTAAATAATAAAAATCCTAACCGTATTGAACTATATTCAAATTAGATTCTACAGATAAATTTTCCCTTTGCACGTGCCCACGCTTAGTCAAAAACTTTTTTGCCTATTGGGAATTCAAATTCTTTGCTTTCGTTGCATATTTTTAATTCAAATTCATCTCCCATATGTTGAAAACCATTTGAGAATAAATAAGAAACAAATTCATTAATTTTAAATAAAAAATTTCAATACATTAAAGATATTTATATCTAAAGGTTAGCATAAAAATAACAACTTATCAATCCTGCAGTCACTTTAGTTCTCTATCCAAGCCTTAAATCTCCAAAATGCTCCTGCAACCTCTAACTTGAACCTTAGGAAGTAAATATAACATATCTCAGTTAGATCATCAATAAAGGCAATGTAATATTTACTTGCCTTTAATGATGGTTCTGGTTGAGGTCCACAAAGATCAGTATGGATTAGCAGTAGATTCTCTGATGCTCTCCAAGTAATCTCTAAAAATGGTTGCCTGGTTTGCTTGCCATATTGACATGCCCCGCAATTTGACAAGTGTTCATCTAATGGTCACAAGCCTTAAACAAGATCCATTCTCTTCATCAACAATAATGTAGCATGATTGAAATGTCTCATCCTCTTGTGCCAAAGCTCTGTTGTGTTATATAAAATAAGAAAGGCAACCTACTCCTCCTCCATTAGTTTTAATGAAAATCTCATATTCCTCATTTTTATCATGAACAATTCCTATCCTTCTGCATCCTTGATTAGACACTTTTTATCCTCAAACAAAAGTTTGGATTCCTTTTCAAGCATTTGACAACAATCAACAAATTTTGATTAATTTCAAACAACAATCAACAAATTTTGATTAATTTCAAGTACATAAAGAACATCAGTGATAATTTTAATACCTGAACAACTCTCAATTGCAATTGTTCCCTTTCCTTTGATAGCTATGTACTCTCTATTGCCAATTTTGACTTTTAAGATAAAATTCTTATCGAGCTCCTTAAAAAACTCCTCATCATCTGTCATATAATTGGTGCAGCTGTAATCAATCAACCAACTCTCACTTAAGTTGCTTATGCCTCGATCTATTGTTGATTTTTATTCTTGCAAATTTTCGCAATGGGGCCAAGTTGTTTATATTTGTTTCTTCTAAAATGAGACTTTCTCCAACATTTGAAATGTGGATGATTCATTTTTCTATAGTGTTGGCATGAAGGGTAATTTGGCTTGATATTTCCTCTATTATTGATATTGTTATTAGCAACTCTATTTTGCTCAGCATTATTCTTTTTCCTTTTCTTTTTCTTACATTTCCCACTTTCATTGATTTGCAATTTAGCTTGTAGAACACTTTCAATTGAGTCTTATTACCTCATGATATCTTCTTTGCTCCTGAGCTTGTAATGCATTTAACAACTCTGTCAAGGTGATACTTGACAATTCTTTAGAATTCTCCAGAGAGGAAATTGTTATTTCAAACCTTTTTAGAACAATCATAAGAACTTTCTAAATAATTATAAACTCACAAAATTTAGTTCCAAGCAATCTTACCCTATTAACAATGCTGAGAAGTCTGTCAGCATACTCCTTTATAGTTTCTAACTCCTTCATCATTTACATCTCAAACTCCCTAATCAAATTCAGCACTTGCATCTCTTTAATTCTCTCATTTCCTTCATACTCTTGCTTGAAAAAATCATAGATTTCCTTTGTTAACTTTAAGGACATAATTATAGTAAAGGTTATTGGTGAGATTGCTACAAATTGACATGCCTTCGCCTTTGATTTCCCTTGCCTTCTTTCTTTATAATTTCTGATTTGAGCAAGAGTTGGGTTGTTTAGAAAGGAAGGAACCTTGTAGTCCTCCTCCATAGCTTCCTGAAGATCACTTGCATCATGATAAGCCTCTATTTTAACTGCCTACATATAATAATTCTCACACTCAAACACTGGAGGAGCAATAGCTGTAGAAGCTGTCTTAAAATCCATGCCTTGATGGTTTTGTTTGTAACAGGTTTGGTTTGGTTTTTGAGTGTGGTGTACCCTTAAACTCACACAGTCCCTCAAGAATAAATATATCTGATACTAATTTGTAGGAGTTAAAAACTTAAGCAAGGAAAAAATTACTAAAAATTGAAGCAATAGGAACATAAAGAAAAATGGATGAGAATGTTATCTTGATTTCATTGAATTGAAACATCCTTAAATACACAAAAGTTTTAACTAAAATTCAACAAAATAGCTCATGTTTCCATGATCACAAACCACTTATAGGTACAAAATAGCCACTATTAGAAAATGCCTAATATCTAGCTTAAGACATGGTAAAAGCCTTCAATTTTTGCATGTGTACCCAATTTCCCTACTTCCATACTCTATATTGCCGCTCACCATGATTTGTTTCCACAAATTTAGCTATTTTCCACATTTTTAACCTTGTCATCATGCCATGACAACACCATGTTAGCATAATTTCAGTAGATACTGAAGCATATATGTATCAACAGACATGATATGAACTATATGTAAAGAATATATTGATGATGGAAATTTGAGTTGGGGTGAATTACTGGATTAGATGGACTTTCCTATCCTAACCTATTCTTAAGGTATACCCTCAATAAAACCTAAAAACATTTATAAACATAGAAAATTAAGCAAAAGTCTTAGTAAGCAAATTATACTCATGCGTAATTCAAAATTCCATTTGGTCCACAAATAAGATAAAGAAATTTGGTTTTAATGTAAATTACAAAACATACATATTTCTTAACACAATGACCATGCATACAAAAAGTTTCATAGATAATCACATAAGAGAAAATTATCTGAGGATTCTACCATTTGACGATTGCTTACGAGGATTCTACTATCCGCAAGGTATAACAAAAAATCATTTGGGGGTTTTACTATTTGGTGACTATTTACGAGAATTTTACCATCTATAAGGTTCGATATCTTAATCAAATCATATATCCATCCTATATGGGAATTCTACAATATAAAGGATTGTTGGCCTTTTATAGGGATTCTACCATTTCCTATAACACAAGGATTCTACCCTCTAGTTGCAACACCTATGAGACTCCACATAATTCTAAGGAAAATTTTCATAATTATCTACATTCTCGTTTATCATATCACAATACACATATATATCTAATATTCATCAACTTTGTTAGTTCCTAAACATTTCAAATCCATTTCTCTTAATTGACAATCACCTTTTTTATTTAATAATATCTCTTAAACCAATTTCAATATTTTTACATATATCTATAAAAATTCCAAAATCTTAACTTGTCCAAAAAGCAATATGATTTATTGATTATATTTAAACCCATATACTTCTCACCATTTTAAAGTATGAATAAATCATTTATACTTTGCATTTAAATTAAAATATGTTGAACATTTATAAACCATAAATTGAACTCAATATGATGTATGAAATCTGAAACCATAAAAGCAGAATGATTTACTTACTTCAAGAAAGTTCACAAATAAGAAGAAATCCAGTAATAACCAAGTCCTCACACACTCGAACTCAATCCAAACACCTCAAGTAACCTCTACACATTTAGAATTAGAGGTAAAAATATAGAAAGCATGAAAGTAATAGAAGAAACCTAAAATTCCACCATAAAAATCTTGAAAAACCCTTGAAAGGAACTTCAAAGAGAGCGAAAGAAAGATAAGAAACGACTTATGCACTTTTAAAACTTTAGAAGGTGTTCAGGATTGATTTAAGGGAGGTGATTGCTTTAAATCCCAGTCAAATTTGTTTTAAAAAGTTGAAGCAAGCAGGTGACTTAGGCCACTTTGACCTTGCACACTAAAACAACCATAACTTCCCCTACAAACTTTAGAATCACTTTATTTTTGATACTACGTAGACTAAACATGTAAAGCTACAACTTTTATGTTTTATACTTCTTTAAAATATAATTCTTGCTAAATAAAACAATCCTATAATACAATCCTAAAATGAGCTTACAATCTTTACGCCTATTAACTCCAAACCATACCCTATCCTGAACCAAAACCTATGAAATGTCCAAAACACTTATAAATATATGTAAAACATATATAAAATACTGAGATAAACTTAGCATATAACATGCAAAAGAGAATGAACAAGTCCATTGTTGAAGAGTAATTTGAAAATTGATCTAGATAATGTTTAAAGTATAGATACATGGATGTTTAAGTTCATTGTTAGGATTTAATTATGTTTATGTATTAGTTACATAATTAAATATTGGTTTATGTATGGTTTTGAGTTCATGTATGGTTTATTTATTTGGATTCATGTACTTAGATATGAAGAGTCATTTTTGTACCTATAAATATCTCTTCGTACTTGAACTAAATTCATTCAAGTCAAATACTGTTGGACCCCGCCTCCGAGGCCCAACATTCGGACCCATAAAGCATCGCGGACCCAAAACCGACCATAGAATGACCACAAAATTTAGGGAAACCTCCAATTGAAAATTTGGATTGGATATTTAATAAAATGTTTCCCTCCGA
>JANVCQ010000001.1:16310831-16327612 GCA_025531925.1 Erythroxylum plowmanianum
AATGAATGCAGGTTTGTGTGATGATATGCTACAGTTGCTCCCAAGTGTGACCATATGGGCCTGAGTCTGTACCAGCATCCATCTTTGTATATGATGCTCTACTGCACTGGAAGAACTCCTTTAACTGAATTAATTATGCTGACTCTAGATTGGTTTCCTTTTGATTAATTGGAGTGTCGTACATTTAAATGACGATTAGGGAGAGTGTACTTTGTGTTGAATAATCATAGCGTTAATCATGTTGTATTCAATAACGATACTCTGCACTTGAGCTTCTTCAAAACTTGTTCAAACTTTACACAGTTTAGTGGGAGTTTGGGAATGCAGCTGAACGGCAGTATCCCAGGGTTTTAAAGTGTGCCATCCATTCTTGTTCTTGGTTATGAGAAACAAATGACTTTGTTAAAGGTTATCATCTTCTTTTTATCATTATTTCAAATTCCATAATGCTGAATTCCTTTCCATTGTTGCTTTAATTGAATGGTAGACAACTGTAATAATGTTTGATGTCCAATTTAATGGCCTGAAATTTGCTTCAGATGATATATAATGCTGAGTTGGTAAGCGTTTGATGACCATTATTGCCATCACAATCATGTCATATCCTTTTTTCATAGTAAGATTTTTAAAATCTTTTTATTATTTTAAATTAATAAAATTTTATTATTACTTATATAAAAATTTGCTAAATATTTATTAAGTTAATTTAATTCAGATGGAGTATTATTGATTTTGTATATATTTCTATGTCTATATAAATATTGTAGGTGCACATGGTAATAATAAAAATTTGGCATAAATTTAATAGATGGTCTTTTCTAGAGTTTTTAATATTATAATTTTTTAATAATAATAGAAGTAATTTTTAAAATGGTATTGAAAAATCGGGTCTTATATGTTTCTAATTTGCATAAAGGTATACAAAATCTTTACGAATTTATAAGTTTAATCTGATTTCATTTGATATAAATAAATTCTTTTGGTTTTTGTTTAAATTTTCAAGGTATCCAGAGTTTAGAGCCAGTGAGGATTTTGTTTCTTTGACTAGAAGTGGATTAGTAAAATGTTCCAAGTGAGTCCGAACACCATCAGAAACACTAAATAAAGTAAGCAAATTCATGTGGTTTGGAGGCAATGGAGACCACTGAAAAAGTGAAAAACTAAATGATGGATCATTAAGTACACAGTTGGTTGGCCGGTGGGTTTGGAGGGGAGAGTGACTTGTCGGTTCTCACTCATTAAAAGTTGTTCATGTCACTCAATAAACAGTCTTTGAATTTTGGAATTGTAAGTGAGTCAGAGAGACCATACCCTATATAAATATCTTCTTTCTTTTTTTTTTCTCGAATGAAAGGCAATCAGCTATTGTCTGCCTTAGTTAAGGATCTTCTCAGGATGAGGCCGATTCTGGTAGATTGGCTTCTATCAATTTATTTTCTTGGTTTGCATCTATATAAGTAAAGATTACTGCAAATACTTTTGGATTTTGGTTGTAGGAAGCTGACATATAGTTGCTGCAGACCTGCAGGAAAATTTACTATTGTTTTCATTAAATGTAGTTCTTTACAATTGACCGGGCAAATAATTTAATTAAAATATGTAATTTATTAATTATGATATGTTTAATAATTTGACTAACCTGTATTTGAGAAGTGACTGTTGCTAATTTTATTGATATAAAAGAATTTAATGTCAAATTATTTATCTAGATAATTTATGTGGCAGACAAGCTTCACGAAACTGATACTAGTTAGAGCTTAACGAGTAAAAAAGACTGAGGGGTTGTTACTTGGGACGCTTTAAGAGTCAGACTGAGCTACCAGAAGCAGAAAATAGGAATTTAAGAGAAGACAAAGAAGAATCTAAGGTAAGGCATGGACGTTATGCCACCATCTCAAATTCTTTAATCGTCTTCTTCATCACAGGTCTGCTTAAAGCATGTGATCCTGGTGGCAATGGCTTGATTTTGTTTTAAGTCCCAAAGCTTTGAAGAGTCTTGAGAATACTAATGTTTCAGTTTTATATAATATCATAAAAGAAAGGAGATTATATTATTGTTACTTTGCGTTAAGAAAGTTCTCCACTTCCCCTTTCATCAGATGCAATTTCGGCAATCGTCATAAAAAATTTCAGGTTTGCTTCATGGGAATGTAATGCTTAGTGCCTCCTTACATATTTTAGCATAGTATTGAAAGATGGAGGAAATATTACGTTACTTGGATGTGTATGAAACTTTATTGAAAAAATCAATTTGGTATTACACTGCTACATGGTGTTGTCTTCATTACACTATGCATAGGGCACTAAGGAAATTAGTGTGACTTTGGAATGAGGCAAGACCTCTGAAGAAAGTTGGAATAAAAAGAAGAGAAAAGGTACCCACTATCCCCTAGTTTAAGCTACATGCGTAGGCTGGTCGAATATCGATTGGTAAGCTGGTTGGTTGAAGAGAAAGAAGAGTTCTTGGCTCTAACACATGACTAAATAAAGTTTGTCTAATTGACTGAAACTGACATCATTTCATTTTGAACATTTTACTTTTATTACCTTTTTCCTTTAAAGAGTGAAAAGAACAGACCCATTTGCCATCATTTTCTTTGTAAGAACATTTTTAATTTAATCTGAGTTTTATCTTCTTATTAACTTGTTTTCTACTTTTGAGAAGAATATATGCTTGTAAGTGGGATCTGGGGAGACTTGTGAGCAGGTCCACGTATAGCAGCACTTTGATGCAATGGAGTCGTTGAATAATTATGTCTTGTTGTCCCACCATATTCCTTATCATGTCAAGCATAGAAAAGTCTTAAAGCATTATAGATTCTTTTTTTTTTGTCCTTACACAGGACAATAAAACAAACAAATCTCACACAACTCAAACTACAAACACCCTATTAGTGTAATGTTCTGCGGTACAAAGCTCCTTGCTTATTTCGGTGGATGAGCTACATAACAACCATTGGAGACTCCTAAAGTATATGCAAACCTGTACTAGATAAAACTGCTAGAGAAGCCAGATTGTCGACACACTAGTTTTCTACGCAGTAAACGTGTTAGGGCAAGAATAGTACCAGGATGGGTAACCTCCTGAGAAGTTCTTGGGGAAAGCAAAACCATAAGGACTTGACTGAGCCATGGTCCAAAGCGGACAATATCTATGAACGGGTGATCTGGGATGTTACACTATAGCTCTTGCCCTGACTATCCAATCAACGTAATCTATAATGGCTCTAGTACCTTCTTTTGGCCATACAAATTCAACCTCAAAAAGGCTTTTGTTTCTTCATTGCCATAAAAACTAACAAGCAACTCCATATATTGTAACTGTCTTAACCTGCTTCACTTGTGGCGCTTCATAAGGTCGGATTTTACCTACATTCCCTCATCTTGTTGAAAAAATTCTATATCAACCACCTTAGGGGGAATTTATACCAGAAGACTTTCACTCTCGAACAATCCCGTAAAGCATGCAATGTTGACTCTTCTTGCCCATAGAAGTGACAACTGCTATCTGTTGTGATATGTTGAGCTACTCACTATTGATTGGTCAGTAGTTTTCTCTTAGCCAGTAACCAAAGAAAGACCCTAATCCACTGAGGCCCAACCCATTTCCATATTAACTCCCATATTCTATTATTAGCATCCTTGTTACTAACTTTGATTAAGTCATAAGTTGACGCCATTGCAAACCTTCTGTGATCAGTATGTCCCTACACCAGCTTATCTTCCTCTATGCCTTTTACATTAGGACGGATCGTCGCAATATCCATACATACTATAAAAGGAAACATTTGTTGGAACAAATTCCACAGCCAAGTGCTAAGTTTATTTGTAAAATCCTCAATTGTGATGGAAAGAAAGCCATCAAAAATTAGAGAGGTCACCACAAATATCAATGGTCCCCAACCATCCCCTCAATTCTCCAGCCAGAATAAAATACATCTGTCATTACCCAGATTCCATTTTATACCTTGTCGTACAAACTGTCAAGTTGCAAATATCCTCCTTTAAATGACCGAAGCCCCCTACCTATCTAGCGTGTGAGGGATATGATATGTATCTATTCGATATTTTGCCCTTAGGATTTAGACTCATAAAGCTATGGGTTGAGTAATCAAAGCTAAGCCTAACTTTGTCAGTAGCGCATCATTGGAAGAGTTAATGCGTTTAATGCCTAGACTCTCTACTTTTTTGAGCTGACATATTGTCTCCCATTTACCTAAATGCATTTTCCTATGCTCACCTATTGAACCCTATATAAAATCCCTCATGATTCGCTCCAAATCATCGCAAAGTTGCCTCAAAATTTTCATCGTTTGTATCGTGAAAATTGGGAGGGATTAAATTACTGATTGAGTTAAATTAACTTGCCCTGCTAGAGACAAAAACCTTGCATGCCATCCTGCAAGTTTCTTTTATGCTTTATCGAGGATGTACTGGTAGGTATTCCTCGTTGTAATCTCATGATCAACGAAACTCTTAAATACTTTTCAAGGTTGTTCGTACATGTAATGTGCAGGGCTTGACTGAGGCGACGCAAATTTTCTCAAGAAAAGTTCTTGGAGAAAAAAAAATCCGAGTTTTAATAGTATTAACTTTCTGTCCTGAAGCTTTACAATACACCTCGAAAGTCCTTGCTATCACTTGCGTCTGTGATTCTATAGCTTCAACAAATAGAATGAGGTCATTTGCAAAGAAAAGATGGGAGATGTGGGGTCCTATAGGACTTAACTTTATCGATTTCCAAAGTTCGTGTCCTACCTCCTTCGAAATAAAGAGACCTAGTATGTTTATGCATAATACAAAAAGATAAGGCGAGATTGGATCGCCTTGTCGAATACCCCTTGAGAGACTGAAGGGATCAGTAAAGGTGCCATGCCAAGCGACTTGCATAGACACAGTCGTCACAAACTTCATAATGACACTGATTAAATTTTTAAGTATGCCAATGTTCGTTAAAGTGTTTTGTATAAAATCCCAGAGAAGTCGGTCGTATGTTTTTTCCAAATCTACCTTGATAGCAAAGTACCCTGTCTTCTCCTTTTTCTTTCACATCGAATGAATGACCTCCTAAGCGATGATAATATTGTCGGTTATTTGCCTTCCAGGTATAAAACTGCATTGATTCGCCTCCACTAGATGATCTAAATGGTTTTTCAATCGATTCGTAATAACTTTAGAAATAATCTTGTAAAGCATAGTACAGAGGCTAATTGGTCAAAATTGAGAGATATTATTCGGAGAGGAGATTTTGGGGATCAATACCATAATGGTTTGATTCAGATCCTTTTTCCCATCATTCCAGTCAAAAGACTTCTTGGATATATGCCACCACTTTTGGCCCTAACTTCCCCAATTGATTTTGACAAAATAATGCATTGAAACCATCTACGTCAGGAGTTTTATTTGGATTCATGTCGAAAACTGCCTTCTTGATTTTGGTTTTATGGATTGGAAGGGTTAAGTCATGAACTCTTTCCTCCGATAACGAAGGAACGGCTCCTGAGATCGGAAACTGGTGCATATTCCCATCTTCGATAGTATAAAGTTGGACAAAAAATGTCTTGGTTAATAGGCGTAGTTACTCTGGATCAAATATTAGTGACCCATTGGAATCAATGAGCTGCTCTGTCTTCATTTCCTTTCTTTTTGATAGAGTGATAGTGTGGTAATATTTGGTATTTCGATCACCTTTCGAAATCCATTCACATTTAGCTCTCTGATGCCAAAAAATTTTCTCCTCACACAGTACCTGCATCAGTTCCCCATCAGCTTTTCCTTCAAGACTAAGAGTGAATCCAAATTGCCAACCTTCATGGCCCTCTGAATTCCTTCCAACCGTGTTAATAGTCTTTTTGTCGATGGAATATATTGCCAAAAACTAGCTTATTCCATCTCATAAGGTGGTTGGAGAATTGGGCTAAAGATTTAATCAACGTCTCCTCTACTGGTAACCAATGCTCTACTATCACATCATCAAAACCTGGATGTATTAGCCAAGCATTTTGGCATCGAAACACTAGAATCCCTCTTATTCTTGGTTGGGGTTTTTGTAAATGAATCAACATAGGTCTATGATCTGAAAAAAGGGTAAATGATGATTCACCATTTGAGGAAAATCATATAGCCAAGATGTCGAACCAAAAACTCTATCCAGCCTAGCTTGTACTGTTCCTCTCTGCTAAGTAAAATTTGATCCAACAAATCCCAAATCATGTAGTCCACTCCCATGCACCCATTCCTTAAATTGTTTATTCACCACCCGCGTTGACTTTGTTCCACCCCGTTTATATGAGATCTCCATTTTAGCATTAAAATCTCTTCCTACAAGCTAGGGTTTATGAATAGAATGTCCTACCCATCTTAAAACTAGCCAGATAATGGTGAGAAGAGAATTGTGAGCTAGCAAAAACTACTGTAAAATCGAACGAGCAAGAATCATACTTGATGGTGGTATGAATAAATTGGCGATGAGCTATTACTAGTGAGATATCAAATTCATCCGTCCATAACATCCATATCCCTCCACAAAAGCCTTCGATTTCTAGTATAAACGAATAATCAAACCCCAAACTAAGGACTACTTCGTCTGCCCGAGATCCACTAATTCGGGTTTCCATCAAAACTAGGATACCACGTTTGTAATTACGAATGTAGGTACACAATATGGCATGGAATCTAGTCCCCCTGTCCCTTGACAATTCCATATTATAATTGATATATGGAAATTAAAAATGTGAATAGTCTACTTCTACAATTGAGTGTAAGTTGTACCTCTAGCATAGGCTTTTTTGTTACCATCACCCTGTGTCTGCGTTGAAATCTCCTCATTGTGTCCCTTTGGATTTGTCTCTTTCAACATACCTGACCCTCCTGCTAAATCTGGAGGTTTGGTGGGAGGAAGTGCAATTAAACCCTACCAACTACCTCAAGGTCCTCGACTCCTTCCATCAGATGGAGTCACTCCTTAACATCTTGCTCTCTATTCTCAATGACCTGACTATCATAGACCATTTCAGTATGAGAGTTGATTTTAACCGCTAGAGGTTTATCTAGTGATGTGGGCTGGAGTTAAAGTATAGGGAATGGGTCTGCTTAATTGTGGCTACCGACTTTTCTTGTGAAACATTCCTTGAATTCTGCTTAGGCCCAGAAGACGTAGACGTCGTTCCCCGTTGAGATTGCTTTCTTTTGTCAATTAAGTTTGCCAAATTAAATCTTTGTCCAAATCCAGCAAAATTACTATTCTGTGGGGTCTATGTCTATGCTGTAGACTCTCCCCCTATGAGTTCCTTCTCTGATAGTATTGAAAACCTCAAGCCTCCTATTTGATGAGCCTCCCTGTTGCTTCCCATATGTTCCTGACGGTTCATGGAATTTCGTGGAGCCTTCCATTGCACCTTAATCCAAGTTCCATAGTCGTTGGTGTTCACGCTTGTTTGCTTCCCATCTGCTGCACCTAACGTACTCCCCTTTCCTGTCGCTCCTTCGCCTTCACCAGAGATTAGGTTATGAGGTTCAGATTGAGTACGTTGTTGTTGTGGACAAACGGAAGAGTCATGACCTACCATTCCACAAGTATATCATATTTGTGGCAGTCCTTCGTAGGCCACCAGTATCGTCTCCCCGTAAAGCTCCACGCTTGTATGTAAAGAAGTACTCAAGTCAATATCAACAACGACTCGCGCAAACTTCCCACATTGGGCCTGTAGTGTTACTTCATCTATTTTAACCATGTTCCCCACTAGGTGTCCTAGAGTTGTTAGGATCATTGGGTGGTATCGCATGATGAATAATTCCAGGAACTGAAGCTAAACCACCGCTCTATTAATTTGTCCTTGCAACGATCAAAAGTTAGGCATCCATCGTTGAACAAAGAGTGCTTGCCCAAAAATAACCCACAGACCATTAGTCAGAGCCTTAATTTAGTCGTCTTCCTTAATGAACTTTACGAGAAAATAGTCGTTTTCTAGATCAACAATCTTCATAGGGCCTCGCAGGTTCCACATCATCTTCAACCGAGAGCTTAGAAGCCGATATCCAATACGTCGACCCAGTAGTTTCATGATGACTGCTTTTTTTCATTGTTTATCCAGTTTTGTCTTGAGGTTGTGAGATAACATAATGCTCCCCCTAACTCCCCAAGCAGGTGCATGATATCTCCTTCTTCTATTTCTACTGGTTCTTCGTCAGGCCATGCAACGTCCTCAGGTGCTATAGTCTCCTTCTCTTCCCCTATCACTGCAGCTATATAGGATTGTTTAGGAACTGGTGGTGGTTCTTCCTCTCATTTGCGGGTATGCACTTTTTTGAAAAGGTGCCCTTCTTGATCGAGGGACTCCATGACAATTCCAGAATACAAAGATAACGAAACAACATATAAATACAAACTGGAGTTGTTCTTCTTTTTAGAAAAAGAAATTAGAGAGAAATTTTAAGCCAATGACCCCAAATTAACCACAGTTATATCCGCAAACACCCAAACAAAAATGGATCAAATCCAAAAACAGCAAGAAACAAGAATTGATTGGGTAAACATCAAGACAAATCTAGGAGCAAGAAAACAAGATCGAAATGGAAAGAAAAAAGACTTCAAATGTAAGCCCAGATCTGAATTAGTGACAATTGGTTTGATTATGTTTACTCTAATGGAACAAAACTCTTCTATCTGGTGATTATTTAGCAACTTGAGTTTTGCATCAAAGTAAACAACAAAATAGTTCTCTATATGGCTTGAGCAGACCTAGGCAAGAAGAGATCTAGCAAGAAGAGACCCGGGCGATAGTGGCAAGGAAGACCTAAGTGCCAATACCGATAGTGGTAAGATGAGACCCGGGCAATAAAGGTGCCTTGATAACTTGAGAAATGAAATGGGGTTAACAAAAAGACCTGATCAATCGACCAACCGATCTATCGACTGATCTCCATGAAGGAAGGGACACGAGAGAGGGAGAGAGAGATTAAAAGAAAAGACAAACTCTTTTAAGCATTATAGATTCTAAATACAACTTATTTAAACTAATCAAAGAAGTTAAACATAAAAAAAAAAAAAAGATCATATCCATATCAGAGTCCTTTAATCGTTTCTCACTTGCATAGTGTTATTCTGACTCTATAACTGAAAGCAAATAGATTACTATAAAGGTTTGAAATAGTAGTCTATTATTAGTAGTAGTCTTATAAGAATAGACATAAGTTCCTTAAAATTATTTATTTAGAAAAGGTAACCCTAAAACTCTATAGTTTTGTTGCTTGTTACGATCTTGATGTCCATAATTTTGTATTATTGTAATTATATTTGCATGGAACTGCAATTATAATGATAATCTATAATCGTGGTTTTTGTTTGGATTTTAAAGGAAAGAAGATGAATAAGATGGGATAAGATAAAGATTAAACAATACATAACACTCCCATACTTTCTTATTATTAAACTTAGTTTCCTTATATAGATAAAATACAAATAACTAAAATAGATTTTTCAATCAACAAATCTAACTTATAAGATAAGAGTAAAGATAATCTAAAACTTATTCTAAGATAATCTAAGATCTATTCTAAAGAAATTTTAACAACTATAAAATTTTGAATTAATTATCAATATTATCTCTTAATTCAAAACTTCAAGAATGGAGCACTTCTCTCCTAATCTTCAGAATATTATGTGAAGGACTTCTTTTCACCAATTAATGCACTTCTCATCGTCTCGTTGATGTCCTTCTCATCAACCTGCAATTATTGGAGTACTTCTCTCCAAACACATCTTGGTGCATTTCTCACCAACTTTCCATTGTTGAGCACTTCTGTCAACTAATTCAAAAAAAATTCTTCTTCAGCCACTTCATGAGCTCTTATCTGGTTGAATGTTCCCAGAGATGATAATTCCCTTTTATTTTCTACCTACTGCCACAAGCTAAGACCTTTTTAATGAGTTTTTATCTTAACAACCTATACCAGATAATTTTCACTATTGAAACTTGGGGGTGAGATAATTGTTGAATTGTTGGCAGCTATGGGAACTATATTTTTGCATTCTCTCACTCAATCTCACAATTCCTCAAGGATCTAAAACTCTGATACTATGTTGAGATTTTAGAGAAAAGAAGATGAATAAGATGAGATAAAATAAAGATTAAACAATACATAACACTCTCATATTTTCTTATTATTAAACTTGATTGCCTTATATAGACAAAATACAAATAACTAAAATAGATTTTTTAGCCAACAAATCTAGCCTATAAGATAAGATTAAAGATAATCTAAGACTTATTCTAAGATAATTTAAGACCTATTCTAAAGAAATTTTAACAACTATAAAATTTTAAATTAATTCTTAACAATTTTGTCATAATCTGATATCTAAATACGATTCACCCCGAAGTTAATTACGGCATGCAGTTCAGCTTGCTTGATAGGCCAGTTTAGCAACATTTCTTCTGCAACTGGCTTGGATAATAATAATAGAGGCATTGATTTCTCTATATTATAAAAGAAAAAAGGAAGAGAGAACAAAAAAGGAAGAAGCATTGATTACTTTGATGAACTCCTCAACCAACTTCATCACCCCCTTAGTCAACAAAACATTATAGAATATATCGCCAAAGATAAACAAAAGTGGAAGGAGAGCGTAAAGAAAGAGAAGAGAAGATAAAGTAAAAGAGAATTCGCATCAACTCTAACTCTTCCTTTCTTTCTATGTAAGCCCTTTTATTGTTTTTACACCCATTTCTTGGTCCTCTATGAAAGTTTCTGTCCCTGCAACCTCCTTCTGTTCATTTCCCTTCTAGCTTCTTCATGCATAGGGAGGCTTTCCCATCGATTTCTTTTAACATTTTCTTCGTTGCCAAGGTAGAACTGTTTTAGGTTCTATGTTCTTCATGTAGAGTGCTCAATCCTTTTGCAGTCAACTTGTTCTAATTAAGGAAGGGTAACCGAGTCTGGAATGGCATCACTTGATCTCCCAAAAACTTGGATTCCTTACATGAACAGCACTGACTGTTCACAAGGATTTTGCAGCTTGTACTGTCCACAATGGTGTTACATTGTCTTCCCACCTCCTCCTCCTCTTGAATTCCCCGATGACAGTTCCAACTCAAAATTCTCCCCTCTTGTCATTGCAATTATTGGCATTCTTGCAAGCGCTTTCCTTCTTGTAAGCTATTATGCCTTAATATCCAAATACTGTAGAAACCATGAATCAGCAAGAAGAAGACATAACAATGGAGGAATTGAGGAGCTAGAGGACAATCACGACAACCCTTCTCTTCACGAACCTTGGTACACTGCAACAACTGGGTTGGATGAGGCTCTTATCAAGTCCATCACAGTATATAAGTTCAAGAGGGGTGACGGGCTGATTGAAGGCACAGATTGCTCAGTGTGTCTCAGTGAGTTTGCGGAAGATGAGAGCTTGAGGCTGTTACCCAAGTGTAGCCATGCTTTTCATGTTCCCTGCATTGACACATGGCTCAGGTCTCACTCCAATTGTCCTTTATGTCGCGCTAACATTATCTTTATCAGTGCTTCACAGCCTCTATTGCCTTCTCCAGCTACAGAGAGTCCTGAAGTTAATGAATCTTTGCAAGAAACCCAACAAACTAATGATCAAAACACAGCTCTGACACAAGAAGATACAGAAAGATCATCAGCAGCTGGGGGAGAGGAAACATCAGTCCACAATACTGGGGATGTTCAAAAGTCAAACTGCAGCCAAATGAGGGTTTTCAGTGGATTGGAGGCGAAGGACACCATAATCGAGATAAGAGAAGATGGTCATGAGCATTTCAGACGATCTGTTTCAATGGATCATTCATGTCAAAGCTGCGTTTCAGTTGCAGATATTCTACGAATGAATCAGGAAGATGAAGTCACAAGTTCAGTGGAAGATGGTTTTGAAGATGTTGGCACATCATCATCAAAACACGTAATGCATAAATCTAGTTATAAGAGACGAGTCTTGCAGAGTGTACTCAGTCCTGTGACACTGAAAAGATCATGGTCTAGTGGAAGATTTTTTCTCAGTGGCCAAGGAAGAGTTAGTGACTCTGTTGGTCCTGTCTAGTTCACATTCTCCTTTCATGTTCAATTTTTTGTTTTTTCCTTTCAATATCCCAAGGATTATAATTAGAAGATTAATATAAATGATACAGTAAGTATAGGAGCTATTTTGAGATGAAGATGTTACCATATAATGACACTAGTAATTGATTTGATGATTATTTTAACTTCTTTCCTTTCTCTTCCGTGTAAAAGTTCTTACAAAGTCATGCACCTAATGGAGTGATTCAACCATGGCCGACAACAGAAAAGGACAAACAAGTATGATACAAAGTTTCTGGGTTGTTAGGGAAGGCTTAATGAAGAGTAATTCAAATAACTACAGAGGAAGAAAATGATGTCAGAAAGAGAGAAGGAGAATGTTGAGGGAGAGAAAATTTGAAGCCCATGCTCTGATTGCTTTATTCTTTCTCTGTTACATCTATAGAAATTTCTAGGGAATACAACCTTTTTTTTCTCTGACCTAGTTGTTAGCTGGCACAATCATGTAATAGATTTTATAATCTGGCTTAAAAGAGCTCGGTCGGCTTGACCTTCCCTGATATTGACCTGAGTTGACTGGGTCACGGGTAGGTTACTAGCCGATCATGGTAGGCTCAGCCGGACCACGGGCCAAGGTCAGGCTGACCCGATTGTTACTTTCAAAATGACGCCATTTGAAAGTTTTTCTTTAAAAAATAACAAGTTGGTTAACTCGTGATCAGGCCTAGCCGAGCCTGAGCATTGACTTATCTAATTTGGTTGACAATTTTAGCCTTTTTTGCACTCCTTCTAACCGAATTAAATGTGGAGATGGTTGAGCTTGTGAAACTTGGGCTAGTAACATTAACGCCTCTCTCGAAAAGATCTTTGTCCGAAATCCTTTTGGATTTTGTTAATATTAGGTTTTAGAACCATAAATTAACTATAAAAGTATATAACAGAAAAGAAGTAACGTAATAGGCAATTTATTGATAGGTATCATTTATATTGACATTAAAGGTTTAAATATATAAGTAATGAAATAACAAATTTAGCTAATTACAAATCAAAAATTTAAAAGTTTAAATACCTAAGATAAAAACAACAATCTAAACAAACTTGGACAACTAAGAAAAAATAAGACCACTTTTTTTTTTGCTACAAGGGAAAGAAAACGAAGATTACAACCCAAGCCTAACTAGCGCAGTGCCAGCGGTACAGAAAACCATGCTGGTCACGGAATAGGTGAGCCCGGACCGATGTCAGAGGGTTCCAAAAAAAGTGAAGACTCAGCCTGACAAAGGTTGCGAGAGAGGTCAGACTATCAGCACTCTGGTTGCCTTCTCGATACACATGCTGGAGTTGCATGTCCCAATGTTGACGCAGTAGCTCCCGGATACCTGTAACCAAAAGATACGTGTCAGTCCCTGGGAAGGTAGAGGAAGAGATAATATTTATCACCTCAAGGAAGTCGACTTCAACGATGATACGTCGATACCCGAGGGCCCAAGCCAGTTGTAGCCCCGAATGTACGCCCCAAAGTTCAGCCTTAAGAGGCGATCCGCTCCCAAAGCGGTGGATAAATCCGCCGCACCACTGCCCTTGGCAGTCCCTGATTAGCCCCCTGCCGTAGACGACTGGTGATCGTACCGAACAGCTCTATCAGTATTGAGCTTAACCCACCCCCTAGCGGTTTGGTCAACCCAATGGGTTGACCGGCTGTAGAAGCGGGGTCTCCAAGCACACACTGTTCTGCGTATCTCGCCCTGTGAATCCAGTGAACAAATTCCGTAACCCCTCGGTGACCATCGTCAGGCTACTGAAAATCGGGGTCAAAGGTGTTACGGTTCCGCCATTTCCAAAAGAATTAGCAAGCAACCCCATAGAGAGTGGGGCAAGGGGACTAGTGCACTTGAGAATGTGACCTGAGATTAAAAGTCACCCAAGTTTCAACATCCTATTGGTAAGAGGTTGGGTTAATAGTTTTAGGGGAGAAGGAACTCCAGAAACGTTTGACTTGCAAGCGGTCTCAAAAGGCATGTAAAATGGTCTCGTCCTGTGCACAAAAGGGACACTTACTGTCCAGGGTGAGATAGCGAGCGACTCTCTAATAATTGGTCAACAGCTTTTGTTGAAGCAAAAATCAAAGAAATGTCCGAATTCTTTGGGGACTAGCCCATTTCCAAATTAAGTTTCAAGGCCGTGGGTTCTTAGGCGAGGAATTGCCCACAATAAGGTCATACGCGAATGTCGACATAAACCGCCCATTTAAACAACTGTAATCATTCTCCAACAGTTAATTAGTTCTCATGTAGCTTTTGAAATGGGTTGATCCTCCCACTGAACAAGAATTTGGTGGACTAGAATTCCTTCCTGTAGTAGCTAGCGATGGTTCCAGACTTTTGTTGGTTTAAGTGAGGTCTGGTTGCCAACAAACTATTGAGGCAATAGTTGTTGTTAAGTCATTGGGTCATCGTTACATAGCTCGAGCTTGGAAATGTGAAACACATCGTGGATTTGTGTAGAGGGAGGCAAAGCTAGGCGATAAGCAACAAGTCCAATGCATGCCACAATCTAAAAAGGTCCACAAAGCACCTAGCCAATTCATTGGGCTGACGATGAGCAAGTGTGGACTACTTGTAAGATTGTAGCTTAACAAATACCCAACTGCCTTTTAGGAAGGAGACATCTCTTCAACCAGAGTTAGCTTGATTGTGTATCCTATTTTGAACTTGGAGTAAGTTCTCACGTTAAGAGTAGAGAATAGAAGTGCGTTGTTGTAGCAGGTCTTCTACCAATGCGACCAAGGTGGATCCCCCTTTATGATCTAAAAGAGATGGTGGGAAATGACTGTAGATAGCTTCGAAGGGAGTCATCTTGAGGGCAGAGTGCCACGATGTATTGCAATTCCACTTGGCCCAATGGAGGAAGTGTAGCCACCGGCAGGGATGGTCAGCCACGAAACATCTTGAGTAATCCTCCAAAGAGCTGTTAAGCACTTCTGACCACCAGTTTATGGGTAATATGCGCTACTAGTAGCCAAAGTTGTTCCTTGTAACCAAAAGAGTCCTTGCCAGAAAGAACTTATGAAAAGAGAATCACAATCCGAGATTATGGTAATTAGGACACCATGGAATCTGACAATTTTGTGACAAATAAATCAACAACTGTAAGGGCTATGAAGATAGATGATAATGTTAAAAAGTGAGCATGTTTGGTTAAGGGATCCACGACTACCATGATAGTCGTTTTTCCATTTAAGACAAGGAGATAAGTGATAAAGTCCAAGGATATGATATCTCATATCTTCTCAGAAATGAGTAATGACTAAAGAAGATCTTATGGGGCCTTGTTGAAGGGCTTTGTCTCCTAGCAGATGTTGAACCCCAATTTTTAAGTGGAATTTATAAATAATAATTAAAAAGAAATGAATGTTATTATATATATGTGTAGGTATAAAGGTATTTATACTTAAAAGAAATTGATAAGAAAAGAACGATTTTGATTTTGATACCTTCGGGTTTTGAGTAGATTGGTATGGTTTATGAAATTTAAAGCGAATGAGTTGATTGAAATGGGAGTTGAAAATCAAGAAATAAAGAAAGAAAGTGAGAAAATTTGAAGAATTATGAAAGTTGACTTTTGGATATAGAAAGTTTGACTTGAGAGTTGACTTTTTGATTTAGGGAGAATTTGAGAAAATGATCTTCAGGAACCTTGTAGCTCCTGTTGAAAGCTTTCTGTCGTCATAAAGTTTGATATTTTTCGATATCGAGAGTGAAAGTTATAGTCAGTCAAAGTTAAGGTTATTTTACTTTGACTTTGAAAATGTTCTTAAGTGTGAAAATTTATGCCTGCTGTGCTTTGAGGCAAATCGTCGAATTGATGTAGTCTGAATTGAGTGAAGTGATCTTCATGAAAGTCATAGAAGATGTTTCAAGTTTTATAATGATGTATTATATGCAAGTTGGGGTTGTGAGAATTGAAAGTTATAAACTTTGAAAGTTTGGATGTGTTATATGTTGACTTATGATATGACAGAATCTTTGATTGAGGAATTGACCTAATTAGAGGTTGAATTAGCTTTTAAGTTCTTCATAAAAGTTGAAGATTTTGATTTGATCTTTATTTTGATATAAAGTATAGCATTTTTGGATCATGGAATAATAAGTTATGATTTTTACAAGTTTCTGTTATTGTTTTAGCATGATTAGTAGAGGACAGAATTTTTAATTGGGAAATTGACTTCCTTAGAGGTTAAATTAATTTTTCTGTCCTTCATGAAAGTTGTAGGTTACTTTCTGATCTTCGCATTGATATAAAATATGATACTTTTGGACTTTGGAGTTGAAAGATATAAATTTTAAAAGTTATGTGATGATTTAGGGATTTATTAATTGGGCAGAATCTTTGATTAGAATTTTGATCATTTTAGAGATGGAATTGATTGAGGAGTTCTTCATAGAAGTTGTAGAGCTTCCTTCAAGCTTTCCATAGAGACTAAATTTGTCAAATTTAGAGTTCGGAATCAAAAGATATTAATTTTGGAAGTTTTGGATTTTTAATTGAAAAAAAAGTAAAAAATTTCCTCGCACTCAACAGAGTGCGACGAGGGCTCTGCAAAACGACACCGTTTTGATTTCTTCCTGATTATGTTATTTCCTTCCTAACCCGACCCCTCTTCACTCTTTTGCTTATATCTCTTCCGTCTGACATCCGATTGACCTGATTTTTGAAGCGTTAGATTTCTAAGACAATTATCT
>JANVCQ010000001.1:16336358-16353770 GCA_025531925.1 Erythroxylum plowmanianum
TCAAACTAACTAATAAACTTTGATTATGCATTTAAATTCTCCTTTGGGTGAAATTTAAATACATAGAAGTAACCTATAATGATTTATATATAATACTATAATGGACAATCAAGCATATTATCGTCAATATGCATGTTATCTTTGGGTATACAATCATATTAACTAAATATATTGATAAAGTCCCTTTAATGTCATTAATTATAAGCAATGGTCCACCTTTGAGTGACCTCTTAGCGTTATAATTAATAATCTCAATTGTTCAGTTCAACCTTTATGTCATTTTAGCATCAAATCATATTGAACAATTGAAATAAATCACAATTAAATGATTTAAAATTTTCAAGCTAGGCCACTTTGGTGACTACCAAGCTTTCCATGCAACAAACATTTAATTGGACAATTATCATACATGATAAATTTTAATTTAACTAGTTTGGTCACTTTGGTGACAAGCAAACTATTCTAAATGTCCATAATGTCATGTATTACATTCAACATATACTAGAAAATTTTAATTCCAACTATTATATAATATAAAATATTCAAAGTACCAAACAAATATATAATATGGCACTAATTTCCAAAATTATATTATGTATAAATCAATTATGAATTAAATAATCCTTCATGTTCCATCCTAAAATTATTTTTCTTTGAGGTTAAAGTCCATAATTATTTACTAACCCAAAATGTTGTCCCTTAATGGCCCAAAGGCCGAAAATCAGTCAAGAAGTTGGTCATTAGGCCTGGAAGCCTGTCTAGTGTGTGCACTGCACGCGCCAGCATCACAAGTAGGGAGTAGCGTCTGGTGCACACGCCAGCGTCTGGCGCATGCATGCGCTAGCCGTTTGCCACATCACGCAGCGTCTGGCACGCGCCAGACGCTGCAGCATCGTCTTCCTTCAACGATGGTTTTGTTTCTGGTTTTCCTTTTTTTCTTCTTCTTTTAAACTATTCTAACATTTCTTTCTTGCATGGATTTTTCTCCTCTCTTGGCTTGAGTCAAACAATAATGTCATCCACCATTATATTTCTTCGGTGGTCAATCCATGACACAATCTCATGGAGTTTTGTCACTCTAACTAATAACAATGGAGTTTCATTTCGTTTCTTTATATCGGTGCTCTCTATACCTTAAAACATTTTACCATACCCAGAGCATCTTTGATCAACATGATACACAAGGATACGAAAACCATTTGAAACATTATCAAGAGCATTTGTTGTTTTCGGTTTCTCATAGTATCAATTTTTTCATTCTCTCCACTATATATTACCCTTAATCTAAATCATCCAACCATAACCATTTCCATGCATACCACAACCATTTCCATGCATACCAACACCGAAGGTTTATGTTCGTTTTCTGCCACTTTTAAACCAATCATCCGTATTGTGTTTATTATGATGATAAAGCATTGCCCATGAATAACAAAAAAATACAGATCATGCAACACTCCCTTCATATAACATAAACAGAAACGCAATCATACTGATACACGGTAGAACATATCGTAGAAAACAAATCATGCAATACTAGGCTCTGATACCAATTGTAAGACATTTAAGGATCGATTAAGTTCAGCATACCTGTATCCGTGATTTGATGTTCTTTCTGTAAGGTTTTTTTTAATTCCCTCTCTGCTTTCTTTCATTTATGTTTCTTCAATGGTTAGGATAATAATTCAGTATCTATTCATAAGTTTTTCTAAAACTTATATATGAATTGTTCCAATCATTGTGTCACTTCACGAACCATTATGTTAGTTCACGAACCATCATGATGGTTCACCAACTAGTACAATGATTTAGTATTGAAAGAGAGAGGGAAAGGGTCTGTGACCCATTTGAGATCCATTCTGTAATACCCAATAAGCATTATCTTAGGTGTTTTTCATAGTACTTAAACTATAAGTCACATGAGACATAAAATAGTCTAACATTCTAAGCATACTTCAATCTTTTATTATAACTTCTTCTCCCGACGTCCAAATAACTTGATTCTTGAACTAATAGACCCATAAGACATTAATCTTCACCTGTGCTGAAGTGTGATAACTAGGATGATCTTACTAAACATACTTCGGTATTTTTGTTATATCTTCCTTTGTAGATTTCCAAATGGAATACTTTTTTATTTAAATTGAACTAAAGACATAAGGCTACAAATTATCTGAAGAGATTAAATTCTAATTCTATCTCTAAGAATTACTGAATTTAACTTGAAGTTGAATACAGAGTATAGTTATGTTTTTAAGAACAGACCAAAGTAAATTGAGTATAAATTTAAAAATACTGAACCAAATTCGGATGGTTTGTAAAATTGCATATTCAAACCAGAACCTATTTCACAAATCCTTCATCTATTTTATTCATCACCAAAATTACACTTCTCAACTACTCATAAATAAATTAATGTACAAACTCAACAACATTAACTTGTACGAATTTTTTGCTTTTCAAAAGCTCATTTCATTAAATTTCTAGGTTCCTCATTTTTTTAATTCCTTATTTATAGATACAATTAAAAATACTAATACAAATTATTCGTTTTAAAATAATCATTGAATTACATATTTTCAATCATATTATACTGCAGGGGTACTTTGGTCATTAATACCATTTTCTATGTTCTATTAATTGCAACTAAACACATTTCTGTCATCGAGACGTACAGTTTTATCTGTTTTGCTCATTATAATTAAATATCTTACTATCTTCAATTTTTGCTCTGTTTTGTCTCCGAATTTTTATTTTGTTCCGTCTCAAAATTTTTGTTTCGTTCTATCTCAGTATATAGATTATAGTAACTAAACACTGCATAATAGTATTTTGCGAAAATTTGTGCTTATTTTTTCCGATGATTTATTAGTCTACAGCCGACTCTCATTTAACCCACTTGGAGCATTTTTTTTACCTTGCAGAAGCCTCCTCTGTTCGTTAAAATGACAACGTGTGAATCTGGGAATAAAGAACTCAGTTATTGGGTCATTCCATTTCTTATTTGAGTAAGGCAAAATCACAGCTATTCAGAATTGGCCACTGCCTAGTTCTATTAAAAGCCTACGAGGCTCTTTGGGCCTCACGAGATACCATCGTCGCTTCGTCAAACATTACACCTCCACCGCAGCCCCTCTCAGATAGCTCCTTTGGAAAATACATTGTGTGGGCCCCTGAAACTGTTGCGGCTTTTCGTCAATCGCAGTCTGTTCTTAAGCATACCCAGTTTTGACTTTGCTGAACCATTCGTGGTCCAAACAAACCGACGCGTCTAGCACAGGTATAGGAGCGGTGTTGTCACAACAAGGGCATCAATAGTCTATTTCAACAAACAATTATCTGCTCCACTCCGTTCTCAACCAACATAGTCCAGGAAAATGTATGCCATCACCGAGCTGTAAAAAAATGGCACCACTGCCTCTTGGGACACGGGTTTATTGTGCATACTGACCACCAGAGTTTGCGCTCACTCCTCCATCAAACAATGCAAACGTCAGAGCAGCGAAAGTGGTTAACCAAGATTCTAGGATTTGATTTTGATATTGTCTATAAACCTGGAAGTGGAACTGTAAATGGCCTAGCTGATGCGCTGCTCCCTCGCCTTCCTACAGCCTGCTACAATAACTTACAATTGGCTTCCAAAGTGGTGTGGGAAACCCTTTGTCAATTCTCTACTACACCAACTCCCCCATCTGCTCAGCTACTTTAGGATGCCCAAGACCATCTTGGTGATGATCCAAACTTTTCAGTGCTAGATGGATTACTACTACAAAAGAAGAAGAATATGTTTCCACCAGAATCAGCATTTCGGCCCTTGATCTTAATGGATTTCCACAACTCTCCAACGGGTGGGCACGCTGGAGGTTATGTGTCGTGATCAGTTTCATTTATCATGCAGCTATACCATGTCTACATCTGGTTTTTTTTTATATATCGTGACCTGTTGCATTGTATAATTCTCCTATACAATCTAGTTAGATGTTTCACTTTTATTTTTCTATCCAACTCGAAACTAAACTTGGTGTTTTAAGAAATCAATGTCTACACGCTGATAATAAAGGATATATTCTGAGAGAACAGAAGAGCTGTGATGGTCTACGGACTGTATGAACATCAGGAGTGAATAGAAAATTATCACAAAATATTTATAAATTATTTATTCTAAGGCTTATAGCAATTGAGATCATGAGATGCCTTTTAAAACCTGATTTTGGAACTGCAGAAGGCATCCAGCCACCTGATATATGGAAGGTGAGATGCTCTTTTCTCCGCTAATTTCTTGGAAAGGATCTACATATTATGCTTCTGATAAGGTAAAGCTGAACAAATTTCTGTACAATACCTAACAAATTGACTGAGAAGATAGAAAACCAAACCATCTGCCTAGCAAAAAATGGTACCCGTAAAAAGAGAAGCGAACTCAACTTAATAAACTCTGTTGGCATCTCCACAGCAGTACCCTCTCATACCTCCACGAGACCGCCATTTTTGTGGGTTGAGAAGTCTCCAAACGCAATACAGCTTCTCATTGCACTATGTCCCCTTATAATCTTTTCCCTCGCATGTTCTTGCAATCTCAATGTATGCCTATCCTCCTCTCCTCTTGCTTCAACAATGGAGTGTCCTGTAGAGTGTGACCTTGAGAAAAACATTCCATCCGTATAATTCCTTTCGTTTTGTTTGTTTGAGACATCGTCGTGAGGCACTCCTTCCAGGTTACCATCTCCATCTTGTTGAATTGTGATGCTGACAGCATTTTCTAGTGTCCCAACATTGTGAATATCACTGCTGTGGTCAAGTGCTAGGGTCTTTTCCAATGTCTCTTTAGGCAAGTCGAGATCTCCTCGACATACCGGACAAGTTTTGTGAGATTCAAACCAAAGATCAATGCATTCTTTGTGAAAAACATGGTAGCAAACCGTAATGAGACGCAGCAAATTATCGTCTGTAAACTCTGCCAAGCAAATAGCACATTCAACGCCGAACTTGTCACATTGAAATCCTTTGACGCCCGAGTATGTAAACGTAGGGAAAATCTGCACCAAAGCAGGATCAAGTCCCTGATTCACAGGCACATTAGCGGGATTTACAATATTTCCTGAAGGGGTTCTCCGAAAATGCAAAGTGCTGATGATGCTGTGCATGAAATATCTACAAAAGTATATGGAAAAGAAACCTATAAAGAAGCAAACAAGGAGAACTGTCGTAAGAATGACAGTCAATGAAGTGGATGAAAAGTTCGAAGCGTGTGGAACTAATGAAGAATTCGACGACATTGAACATAAAAACGTAGACAAATTTGGTGGCCGGAGATCAGACTTTTTCCGGCCTCAGACTTCCGCATAGACTTTGCAGCAGGGCTATCCGAAACCAAAAGAAAAAAAGGGAAGCTAGAAAAGAAAAGAACGCGAGTGTTGGACGTTGAAAATTTTGTGCTTAGCAAAGTTGGTGAAGCGTGATTAGGAAGAGAGAAACGAGGAGGAAGTTCAATGTGTGTGAGTAAGAGCATAAGAAGGTTTGCTTAATTTGGAAAGGTGATATGGAGAGTTTGGTCTGATGTCTTGGAGAGGAATAATGCACATTGAGCGAGTCATTATGAGAAGGTCCAGGAGCTTTGTCTGAACCATACAAGTCAGCCTCCATAACTGCTCTTTGTTACTATGTTTGCTAACCAATGACATTATTAGTTGAAGCTTCAACATTCTTTCAGAGATTGTAATATATTTTCGTGGCTTCAGACTCTAGTTATTGTCCAATTGCAATTGTTGCTAACATTGGTGTCTTCAGTTTCAGTGCATACGACCACTGAATAATGCGCTCGAGGCTAATCTTTGTGCTTTGATTGCTTTTGTGTGGTTTGTATAATGGCTGAAGACTAGCATTGAGACTGGCACAGAAAATCAAGCTTCATATATAATTATCATCTTATCAATCTAAAACCCCTGGATAATTAATGATAAACTGCAGATGAATTAGGCAGAATGTACTACCTAAATGCATTTATCTTTTCCTTATATCAACATTGAACTAAGAAAGAACAGCGCTTTTACGTTGCTAAACTAAACACTTCACTGAGACATTGGAGGCATCAGCCCTTTACTCCACGGAAACAATAGCAGACATATCTCAACACATGCAAATGCGGACAAATTAAAATCACAACAGATTCACCTATTCACTCCTTGTGTCCTAACGAAAGCAGCATAAATACTGCAATTTCCACCATTGATTTAACTGTTATTTCCATTGAAAGTGGTACAACATAAAGGTAACTGTTTCCTTTCGAGGAAGAGCCATTTAATGATAGTGATTGATTACAAAGATTAAGACTACAGATGTAAGGCTTCAGATTTCCCATGCTGACGACGAAGCCACAAGTTATTACAACAACTCAACAGTAACTTGAGCGTCCGTTTATCCACTCCTCTGAGGTGTCCAAGAGCCGAACCCATCTGCATTCTTTAGGTCGTACAAGAGAAGATCAGGTTCCATTAGAACACCAATTTAGTTAAAAAATAACGGAGTTAATCACGGAAGCACAGGAGACAAATTCCAATGTTCTATTCAATATCATCAATCCAGTCACCGTATATCCTACTGATTTTGTCAGGACCCTTCCATTTCTGGTGAGTTCTTTGCCCTGGCCTCTGGATCAAAATAGAAGGCCTTTGTGAGGGAACACCAAGGTGGTAGACATCTGAATGAGGAGCTAAAGAAACTGAAGGAAGAACAGCTTCTGCTGAAGCTTTCAAGGGCAGTCCTCCTTGCTTTGGGTCAATAGGGGCAGCAGAAGGATCTTTAGCTTCAGATTCCACAAGTCCTCCACCGTATCTATGTAATTCTGCAATTCGGGAAGTTGTTTCCCAAAGTTAAAAAGTTATTCGTGTCATCGTGTATCCCCATACCTTGAAATAAAATAAAGAAGGCAAAAAACAATGGTGGACCACACTATCAAATTGAATCAGAACCTAGACATATGCCAGTCAATGGTTGAATTATTGGATAAACAAGGTTTGTTTAAGAGCAAACATCGTCCAAACCAACAGATGCAGCCTATGAGATTGATAATTTTGACATCACAGAGAGAAGTATGGTTAGGACTAGAACTTTATAGGAATTTTAAAAAAGGTATAATTGCTTTATTTCAATGATAAATTTATCTCACCCCCCGAAGAGGACAAAAGCATGGACGATAGGAATCATGATATTCTATTCCTGAAATTTTCTCTAATTCATATTATGTTACGGTTACAGTTGTAGGAAGAATGATGGCATGACAGATACATCTCATTACAGTTTCCTAGGAATGTATAAAACAAGGAAAGCCAGAAGATGCATAAATGAAGATCTGCAGTTGTGATGCTATTAATCTGAAATGTTTCTATTTAATTCAACTTCAGTTGCGGATGGTAAAGAACTTCAGCAGCATTAATTTAATGCCTAGAACAAGCTTTCTGAACAATTAGTTGCTGGAATAACTGCCTAGCAATGGACTACAGAGGATAGGAATTAGTTTAGGTCAGGTTATTTACTAGTCCATTTTCCAGAGAAGAAGATTCACGAAAATATATCTTTTAGTTATCTTACTTAGCTGAATTAGTTATTGGAAGTTTCATAATAAGGTGAAAAGAAAGTTTGTTTCCTTAAGAGGCAAAAGTCTACATATGTGTACCTTAAACTTATGAATAAAGAACAAATTGAATTTTTAATCCAAATCTCTAAATTTTACATGTAAGAGTGATTCCTTAGACCTAGACTAGATTTCTAAGGACCTGATACTACCAGTTTTGTTTGTTCCAACCATAGAAGTGATTGACAGTTATTGTTTGGAAATGCATATCTGCTAAACACTTCACAATCATGATGGAACTCATATTCTTACAAGGCAGAAGAAAATGTTAGCATATGGCTCCAGCTTCATGCCTAAAATAATTTATCTACAATAAATAACAAATATCAATCAGTTATAGAATAGCACATTCTCTGACTTTAATCACACGCATATCAATTGTACTGCTTTTCCTTCATAATTTCTGTTCTATTTAGAGTGAAAGTAATATTCCTTGCTTTTGGCAATGCAGTAACCTTTTCTTTTCCATCAAGTCTGGCAGACATAAGATTTATTATCATAAAAATGGTTCACTCATAGAACACCAACCTTGCAAAAAATAGAGAATAAAAATTATAATTACCAGCATACTTTTGAACAAATACTGTCATCAAAATTCATAAACATTGGCATAAAACAATTTCTTTTGAATGAAGTCCCAGGTTCGTCTTACTCATAAATATGAAAAATTATCTAGTAATGACAAATAAGGAATGCATTCGTACATTTAGGTCATGGAAGCAGAATTTACAACATCCACTTCCAACCAAAATAAGAAGAAGAAGAAGAAGAAGAAGAAAACACGGAACATCAACAGAAATCAAACAGAAATGTAACTTGATTGGGTTTCAAATATGTGTCTTTTATGATAGAACCTACCTTGGGGTCTTCTATGTGAAACTAGTTAAGTGTCATCAAATTCAACCATTTCTTAATAAGGACAATAGCAACAATGGTAAAACACCAAGTACTTAAACAGTCTAAACAAACTTATTAACTTTTAAAAACATATCACCCAGAAGGGTAAACCAAGGGGTTCAAGAGGAAGGAATCTTCTTGTCATGCTTATTCTACTAAACTCTAAAAGGAACAACTGTATTTTTCTCGTTTATCTGGAGAACTCCTAGATATAAGAGGCATGATATTTCTACTTGACAGAAAACAACCACTTTACTTTCAGTCAAGTCAATAGACAGAAGTACAAACATTTGAAGAGAATGGGGTAGAAAAAAATCCGAGATACTTTCTAACGTGGGAAGCTAAACAAGCTGCAACCACTGTTTTCTAACAAGTAATATCCTTCACAAATAACCCCCATCTATCAATGGAAATGCTTGTATCTACAATCAAAGATCAGTAAAATGCCAAAGCAATCATCCAATCACCAGGAAGAATTTTTTGAACAGATAAGCATACAGCAAAATCCTACTCAAAAGTGTCTCGATGATAAGAAATGGGAAGCACAATTATGAAATCCAAAGAACATTTTCTGATCATCTCTCCATAGTCAAAACCCATTTTGGATATCCATGCATCAATTGAACTATTTTGCTTGACTAGAATGCATCAAATAACTACATAATCTACCTATGCATTTGTCTTACGGTTCCCTAGCTTAAAAAAATAGTATGAGCATGCAGTAAGTGCCCAAAATCAAATCATATTGAAACAAATAGATACGAGTCATCAATTGATATGCCGTAATATCTGAGGTGTCTAATTATGCATCAATTTACAAGCCAATACAATTATTGAATTAATCAAAATCCTATTAACGTAAACTAGATACGATCTACTTTCTTAAATTAAAAGGCATTAAACAAAAATGCCATCAAAATATCTCTCCATACATCCATAATTTTGAAACCATCTACGTTTACCAATAAGACAATCTGACAGTAATAACTAATAATCCTATCAGAAATACGAATCAAAAAAAGAAACAAAATAAATTGAATCTCCAATGAATAAACCATAAGACATACCTCCAACTCCATGAGCAAAATGGCACTTATTCCCGAAGGGGCAGTACCCAGTTAGTTCCCACTTATTACAGATTCTTGTCTTCCAATTTGAAGGCTTGATGTTGGTTGCATTTCCACCTCCATTTCCCACACCACCACCAGCACCACCACCAACGGTCGGCCCTGCATACCCTCCAGGCCCCAAACTTATGGCCACACTCTCCCTATTCTTTGATTGTTCATCATGCAAAAAAGTACAATTATCACCATAGGGACACCCCTCCTCTGTATAAAACTTCTTGCAATGTCTCCCTTTATAAGACCTCTGAGTGTCGCCCGCAAATCCCCCTATCGATGGGATTTGATATTCCTCCCTAATTTCCACAGAACACCCTTTTTCCTCCTCATGAGCAGCCACTATTTCCTGCCAGTTTGGTGGTGGCCGCCGAAGTTCCTCTATGCTGTGTGCAAAGTTGCAGTTGGTGACATAGGGGCATGTGCCAGCGCGGAATTTGCAGCATAGCTTGGTCTTGAAAAACATCTTTCCAATAGACCTTTTGGAATTCAAGTCCTGGGAATTACTCTTCGATTTCTTGTTTGGTGGCTCACTGCCAGACCGAGTTTGCGGAGACTGGTAGTTAGAATTAGAGGGCGTGTTATCTGCAGAGGCATCTAGATTGTTCCACATACGGTAATCATCCTCTGTTGCCCAGACGGCATTGGCATCTGAAGTATTTGGAATCCAATTCTCAGGACCGGTTCCAGGAATCACGTGGACCACATTTCCCCCAGAGTCTCTACCGTAATCCATAGCAGAACCAGAAGCCCACTTAGGGAAAGATAATAAAGATCAAGTCTTTGAAGGAAGAAAGAAAAACGCTTAACCAGTAATTAAGCACATGAAACCCACAAACTCTAACTGCTTGAATTTGGAAGAAGACGAAGTGGTGACATGAAAGCTATAAGATCCAAGCAATGGGGGTAAGAGCATGGAACAATTTACTTGATGTAGAGCTTTAAATGAAGGAAATTAAAGGCAAGAAGAAAAGCGAATCTCTGAAGTTTGTTGATGAAAGGCCAACTCCAAATCAAGGAAGAAAATAAGAAATGAGCCTTTAATCAACCTATCAAGAAGAGATTGTAAAGGGTTTTACCTCAAAATTTTCAATTGACAACAAAATATTACAGCAGCAGCAGCAGCAGCTACAAACTATGTACGAAACAAACCTGAATGATGGCAAATTATCGTAAAGCAGAATCAACAACTAAGATAAGGAGAGTGAAAAGCGTAGTACCGAGAGTTTAGAAGTGGAAAGCTAACAAGTAGACCCAAATGAAGATTTAGAGGTAGATTTGGCTGATATAGATAGAGATATTTATTCGTTTAGCGTAAGAACTCGTTGAATTGAATAAGTGATCTTTTGCCAAACCTTACAAATGGACTGTTGATGGTAAAAGAGGAGTGACATCTGCCATCACTGATCAATAAATTTAGGAGGAGAAGGTCCCCGGTGTCCATTTATCTTTCACCTTTACCTTTTTGCTTGGCAAATTTTGTCTTTTTCCTGGAAAAACCATTTTCTCTCGTTTTATCTTCACGGGGAAGATTATAATCCGAAAGACAGTGAGATGATTTTTAGTAAATGTGTTAAATTTCGGTTCGGCCCATTAAACCCGGAAAATGAAATGCACGCCAAGTGTTTGATTATTCGGCCGCCCACCCAGACCCAGTTAGGAATAACCGAATAACGAATTGGATTTACTCTCACGAATAACGTATTGGATTTAAATTCTAGAATGATAAGATACCGATATTAGTTAATACTTTCTCCTATTTAAAATAAATGTCATTTTAAAGAGTTAGTGAAATATTTGATATATCCTTATTAATTACATATTGAATTACCTTGAAAATGTAATCTGTATAGTTAAGATGTGAGAGAAATTAAAGGATAATTTTGAAAATAAAATTATAAACATGCATGAAAAATCGTAAACAACATTTATTTTGAATAATTAAAATATCTCTAAAACGACACTTATTTTGGATAGGAGGGAGTATCAAGTATTATTTTAAATGATTTTTTAAAATTATAAAATAATTTGTAAATTTTATAAAATTACAAAATAATCTTTCAATATATTGTGTTATATAATTTTTTTACTTTACTTCAATCATATCCTTAGATATTATAATAATATAAATTTGATATCCCAAATAATCCTCTATTTTTATTAATATTTTCTTTTCATATTTATTAAAAATTAAGATAAATTTAATTTCAAATGTTATCTTTACATATTTCAAAAGTTATTATAATATTTTTCATATGTATATATTAAAAAGTATATATATTATTAATATAAAATATAAATTTTTTTAAAATATTTAATATAATTGTATTAAACTATTATATTTAGTTTTGCAACTTATAATCACTTTGTATAAGTCTAATGACATAAAAAAAAATTATTTAACACATTCTTATTTGTATTTTTATTATTTATTAAATAAATTATTGGCAATTTTATCATATTCTTTTTTATATAAGTAATTATTATTTTATATAGGAGAATTTTTAAATTTTTAAATTTAGTACTAAATTTTTTTAAGTTTATAATTATGATCGATATTCTCGTCACTGACTAGTATTGATCAGTATCAACCAAAAGAGTCAATATTGACCAGTACCAAAGTTCGATATGAAAATTTCTTGTTCGATGTCAATTTTTTGTCCATAGGGCCTTTACCGATCGATACAAAACAATATTTTAAACATTGATATATAGTATGATATATTTTAAATTAATTATTTAAAATAAAGTGATTATTTAATTTAAATATTTATTTTCAAAAAATTACTAATTTTTTTAAGAATTTTTTTAACTCAAGATTTTTAAATTAGATTAATTGGGGAAAATAAATGAACTAGTAAAAGCTAAATGAATTACACTGATTTTTATAATAAATAATATAAATTTAGATTAACTCTCTGAGGATAAAGATAATATTCAATTTCAAAGGTAAGGAGAGTAAGAAATACAATATAAGAGTAGATGAGTAAGAATATCTAACATAATAAATTTTATAAATAGTTATATAAATGATTTAAGGTGATTAATATTGTAATTTAATTTCAAAAGGGTCAAGTTTGACATTACGCCGAGCGTGCAGGAGTTACCATGCCTATTGTTACAAAGGACTTCTCAGACATCAAACTTATACCGAAATTGTATTTACTCCTTTACACAGTAATTTCATTTACATCCATTTAAGTAAGAGTAAACCTTCTTACGTGATTGTTGACCAACAAAACCTAGTTCTTGAATGTCTCACGACCTTTGAAGTGTTTAACTCTTATATTCGAGTAAGAATAATGTGAAAGGATTAAATAATCATAGGAAATAATAAACACACAAGAGTTATGGTAAAAACCAACCCTTATTACTTCCTTAAAAATATACAAAGGAATATTCTCTTTTAATGTGTTTTCTTCCCCTCTTATCCCCATTCTCTTTAGGAACAAGCTAAAATAAGATATTTATAGGTACCTCTGGCTTTACATTTACAATTTATAATCCTAATTAAATTGAACCAACTAGATCATCTGTATCTTTATCAAATTATATCACACTAACTAATATGATGACATCCTCATCCAATTATGACTCTATCTAACATGATTTATCCACATCACTACAAATATTAAATTTAATTAGGAAAGATACATCCATATATATGAGGAACTATCTATATGGTCTTTATCTTTTAAAGCTGATATATATTTACTATGATTTTATCTGCCACATCATCTAAGATTTCTCTTTGATCTCTATCCATTTATAATGTCATTTAAATATAAAGCCTTTTATAGCATACTTGGTCCAATGCTTAACCATATTAAGTTCATTAGTTATGGTTTGTTTATTTGAGCACACATTAAGTCCTTAGTGATAAAACAAACACACGTAAAAGGAGGTGAATTGTGTGTGACAAAAAAAAATACAAGTTACTTGCAATTCTAAAAGAAATGACAGAAGCCGATCTAAAATTAAAATAGTAGGAGCTTGTTGTGCGATAAAATCCTATTTAAACAGAAGGAGCCTGTTAAGCGATAAAAAGCTCGTTAAACAACAAGACCCTACTAAATAAAGAGCTCTGTTAAAAAATAATTTAAAACATAAGGCACCTATTAAATCTGAAATGAACCTCTTGTAAGTTGAAAATATAGACGAGTTGATAATATGTTTTGAATAATTGGTGAAAATCGAGATTTGGTGACTTGCTTAAGATATGCTACATTTGATGGCTTTAGATATGAGCGAATGGTGGCTAGGTATCTACCCGTAGAGCAAATACTGTGACATCCTAAGTCCCGAAGTAATACTGGGGTAGATACTAAAGTAATACTAGGGTACCAAGAAAAATTGAGAAATTGAGATATCCTGTGTCGATATTTATACATTTAATTACATATCCACTTAGTGAGAGATTACGATGAAATGAGATGAGATGAGTTGGCAGACCATTAGATGTAAACCTATTAGGTTAAACAGGGCCCAAAAAATTCAGTTAATTATGAGATAAAGCATAAATGGTAGTTGCATATTAAGATTTGTGTTAATCGTTGTATGGTAACATTTTGAGATGTTTGTTAATTGCTATTAGATTGAGTAATGATGTGTGTCTCTATATTATATGAATGTTTTAATCACTTAACTAAGTTTTACAATTATTTATGGAGTTATTTAATTTTAAAGGTATGGTCGGTTACCCTTATTGAGTAGGTAGCTCAGCCCTTGCCATTATTTTTTTAAGAGATCAAGAGATTGTTGATAATCTTAGTGTACGGGACTGATAAAATAGAGTTTAGTTGGGACCAATAGATTAATTGGGTAAAGTTATTTAATTGTATATATATTTTTGAATGTAACAGTTTGGGTAGTTGTGTTGTATCAAATATTTATATATTTGACAAATAATCCTCTCTTTTGGGACTAATAAGGAATTTGACGATTAATAGAATGTTTTGGGAACTATTTGGATATTTATGGTTTAAGAATTTTTGAGAGAGTCACAGAAGAACTCGTACGACATCTTGGTCCAATCCTAAAAAGTTTGATAGAAATGTTCTTTAACTCTAAAAAGGTTTATATTGATAGAGTTTTACCTCACATATTTTTGGTCAGTGAGGGTTAACCTTCGATCCTACTCTATGGGACCAAGGAGTTGTTATAATAGGAGATGAATATTAATTAGTTGCGTTGAGAAATAAGCACAAGATCTTCTCCTTTTTCAAATCTTAATAACTTAAATGGCACCAAACATGTGAATTTGAACTTAGCTTGACATTTTTTCACAAGTTTTTACAAAGAAACGCATGTGAATCAACATATTAGATTTCATATTGTACAAGCCAAAAAATGATACAAAATCTTATTATTGGCACCAGTGATTTTGTCTACCAACTAGTATCACAAAGTTTAAAAAGTTAAGGGACCTATTTGCAAAAAATAATAATTAAAGTTTACACTCTCTTAATCTCCTCTCTGTCTCCAATCGGTATGCCACTGTGCCCAGCCTAGCCCCATCATCGTAGTCGCACGGACACCACTTCTTTGCGAGTCGTTGGTCATTACTTGCCATCGCACCATGCGTCTCCACCGTTAGACCGCCTACCCAACTACTCTCTCTAACTGCCTACCCAACCACTCTCTCCAACCGCCTGCCCAATTGCTATCTCCACTATCCTTTCCAACCACTCTCTCCAATCCATCTACTCTCCTAAAGTCTCTAGAGTTGGAAATATTGTTGTCTGCAAAGTGCATATATGAATTTTCAATTTTTTAGATCTATATTCAAACCCAACCCGACCTGAACCAACTGATTCGAATCTTAATTGAAATTTTTGATTTTTTTGTATGTTTTTTGCTTTGAAATGTAATTGCATTGCGTTTTGGTTATGTGATGTGTGAATAGTTTAAAAGTTGGAACTGTTGGAATTATTCGTGTATGATGTAATAATACAAAATGAGTTATATTATATAAGATGTATATATGTATTGTGTAATTGTGTGTGTTGAATACTTGAATTGTTAGTTTTTGACTTATTGATGAATTGTGTTAGACGAAATTGAATTGTGTATGATGAATGGTTAGATTTATGATTGTTTGCAGTATGTTCAAGTATCTGTTGGTTTTACAGGTTGAAATGAATGCAATTCCAAATTGAATGCATTGCTTATTCTTTATAACGAGACCTTCATTCTATATTACTATTTTTTATTTTCATTTTTAATTATAGAACGTTGTTACTATTTTGCTTACTATTTTGTATTTATTATTTATTAAAGAATGAAGCATCCTATTATTTTGCTTTATAACATGAGGCTTCATTCTACAATAGAATGCTTCATTCTATATTATTATTTTTCTTGGTGAGGTTGATGATTAATGCTAATTGCCCTATATTTGTACAACGTCATGCCTATTTTGGATTTGGACCACTTTGTTTATATTTATCAATAAATTACTTAGATTTCTATTTGAGTACGAATTACTTGTAAGTTCCTTGTTACTTGGTTTAAGATTATTAGCTTGTATTGCATTAAGATACACAATGATTTGATTTAATTATTAACTTTCTAATTATGATCTCAGAAGGGCAGAACTTGGATGTTACAGTTATCGTCTACTGGTTTGACCAACTGGGTTGTCAAGTTCTTTGTTTTCGGATTGCTTCTATATCTCTTGTCATTTGATCATGGTTACTAGTTTCAAACAATGGTTCCTGCCGTGGTTGAGCTTAAGCAGTGTAAAAGATTTCATAAAGCTATAGCTGGTAAATCTGCTTTAAGAATTGCTTTTTACTTTAGTTGTTGCATAATTTTATAATAATTTGATATGAAGTTACAATTTTGATATTATTTTTGATTGGTCATATGACTGTCGTGGATGGAATGAAATATAAATATAAGAGTTCAAAGAATCTCTTGAAGATGAAAATAACTTTTAAATATATTTTCTTTTCTTTGAAAAACGTATGTTTAGGTTGTATGGTATTTTAACTACAATTAATAAAAAAATGCACAAGTTATGCTAGATTCGTGTCAAAAATTTAGTGAATGGTGGAAAAGGTTGAAAATATCTCAGTTGATTATATAGTGTGGAGAATGAAGAATAATATCTTTTTGTCTTCCATTAGTTAAGAACCTAGTTTACTGAAGTTTTAGGTAGGGGTGTTCATGGTAGGGTAACTTAACCCATTTATAAATAACCTGAACCTGAACCTGAATATCAGGTTCGGCAATTTCCCGAACCTGAACCTGAACCTGAACCTGAACCTAAAGAACCTATAGGATTGGTTAACCTATTTTCAGGTTCGGTTCTCAAGGTAACCAAAACCTATTCATATCAATATATATGACAAAAATTATAAAAATAATTGGTGAAAACAAATACAAATTATTCATAAAAGTATGCATATAAAATTTATCAAAAATTAATCTAATATGTTAAACCCAAGTAAAGTAAAAATAAGCCAAACAATGTCTTATAAAAGATCCATACTAGAAAAAAAAAAGGAGATAAATTATTAAACAATTATTCTTCGAATAGGATGGTAAGATGGTAGTCTGAGAGATAAGAGGTTGAGAAGTGATTGTAGGATGAAAGATTACGTAAGGTTTTCATGATAATGTCTCATTTTTTAATAAACTTTCAATGCAGCTCTTTATTACTTTCCAATCAGAAGTGCTTAGGTAAATAAAACTATGTTTGTATTTGTACAAGACAATATTATTATATGCTTATTATTTATTAGCAACTATATTATATAT
>JANVCQ010000001.1:16356263-16373721 GCA_025531925.1 Erythroxylum plowmanianum
TGTTGAGTTAAAACACAACAGAACTAGTTGATGTTGGATAAAACACGTCAGGTACTTACTATATAAGTTCATTATCTTCTCACGATGCAGGTACGTCTCTAATAATTCTGATAACCATTGTTATTGGACAAAAAACCTAACGCAGTAAATTGACTTAAACATCGGAGGGGTAATCCGGCGATCCACCCCCGATGTGCCTTTATTGTTTTTGCAAGTTTCTCCCGGTTGAAGCTAATCGAGATCATGGATCCAAATAACGACGTCCAACCCCAACAAAATCAAACTAAACCAGTTAAAAAGATGTCAAAAGGAGCAGGACTAAACCCTCGATTCATCTTCTGACTTGAAATGCAAATCGAGTTTGAGATAAGTTAACAATTTGATCTCCTTTTACTATTTCTTTATTAAAAAATGAGAAAAGGGTATTTGACTTTTTTTTCTTTGCTTCAGTGCCAACCATTACATGTGTTCGTGTCTTCTGTCTTTTGCGGGAGCAGATCTTCTGTTCCCTATTCTCAAGTCATTCCAGCCATCTAATTTTTGTAGATCTTATTTATTAAATTGATGAATTTTCATAAAATACAAAATAACGGAACAAGGTGATATGGACGGCTGCAAAAACTGCTTTGAACATCTTCGGAGAAACTCGACATTTTTGGCTTTGGAAAAGGAACTCCAAAAGCTATCTATTAGGAGCTAGGATTGTAACTAACGAAAGAGCTGAAGAATGTCTGTGCCTTCCACAACATTAGTTATTACACAGGCTTAGGCTTTTATCATTTCAAGACCTCTCTACGTAGCCTAGACTTTACTTTGAAACTCAATCATCAGCTTGTTTAATTTCTTGTTGCTTATCTTTTGCTGGATGATTCTCATGTCCTGCTCAAAGCTGTGGATGCCAAACCAGAAAAAAATGTTAACCCGATTGATATTTGCTAGTACTATAGCAAGTTTCTAATCTGACAACAAGAGAACAAGAATATGGTAATCAAAACCAACCTTTGAGCATGTAAAGCCGGAGAAGGGAACAAGACAGATGCAAGCTTAAGAGCGTCTTCAGGGTGATTAATCACATGGTTGAAGCACAAATAGCGTCCATAAGTAGAGATGTCTTCATATATGAAAATGTGGGCATTCACCAAGAAATCAAGATCAACGGCCACAAAAACACCATCTTCATACATCTCAGCAGCTCCTTTAAGATACGGATTTTTTAAGGAAAGTTCAGGTCCCATTACCAGTCCTGCATTCACTGATACCATGTTTATGTCTCTGTCCATAGCCAGCGCCCATGCCGCCTTCTCTGCTAGCGTTTTCGATAGTGCATGCCATAACTGTCCACAACACAAGTGATGTTGTGTTTCAGACGCTAATAAATTAAGTTGGTTAAGAATTACAATAACATTTGTTCCAATTATAAGTAATCCTAAGATAAGTAGAGGTTCAGTTTCAGTTTCAGTTTCCAATCAATGTTTTTTACGTGGCACCTTGAATTTACGACAAAGGCTGATGTCAGTCCAATGCTTTTCATCAAAATCTTCTAAGATAGTCTGACGATCGTCTCTCCACAAGACAGCATTTGCTGAGGATGTGAACACAACCTTATCAATTGATTCGGTTTGTGCACATGCTTCCAGGACATTATGTGCTGCTCGTACCTCTATCTCTGCCATGAATTCCTGTGGCAGCCAAAGAAAAAGACAATTGCATATAATTAACCTCTACCAACCAGAACCTGATGAATATTGAAATATAAATGAAGAAGGATATAAGAAAGAAATGAATAATGAGACAAGCTAACAACTGTAGCCAATCACTTTCCAATCCAAGGCCACAGACAGAGATGGAAACTGAAGTGATACGTTATATTCAATGGCAAGTCGGGGCCGCCAAATCACTCCAGTAATGGCACAGAATTTGCTCTCGAGGTGGTCCAACTCCATGCGGGTTCTGGTTTTACAAATTGGAAAATGAACTACACCCACCACGTGTATGAAGACCCTCGGCCTTGGGGCTCACAATAATGATTTTGCTGTGTCATGGTTGTGGACATCAAGGACTCTGTAGTCCTTCAATGACAAGTTTAATTGGACCCTCCAAGATTTTCAAGCTCCAATCTCGACCACAGTTCACTAAATTCCTAAATGTCACGTAATTGCTAGTAGGTAACAAGCCAAGGTTTACGACAGAAATTGATGGGGACTGATTGTACCTATGGATGCTTTTACGGGTGGTGTTGTTTCTACGATTTCAAGTTGGGGACCTCTCATATTAGGACATTACTGAATAGACAGATGGGCATAAAAGTTGATAATCGTGATGGTGGTTGGTGGTTGTTCAAGCATTTTCCAATATAAAACTACAATGCAAGATTTTGAGAACTCAAAATTCAAGCACCAGAATTATTGCACCTCTTCCAGTGCCAACTTGTCTAGCCTTGTACAGAGACATATATTGTCACTACAAATTCTTAAATCAGAGAAAAAGAACATTTCAAGGCCATTGTCTGTTTGTTAAGAAGTTCTTTTTCTATAAGAAATTCATTTTTCTGTATTTCTTTTAAAGGCTCACTGGATCCTAAAACAAGAGTGGTTTGCAATTTCGTGGGATTAGAACTATAATTTTAAGTGTAGTAATTACAATAATTTTATTACAATCTAATAAAAATGATTTTCTCATAACTAGAATTCCTTATTCTTACATTTAAGAATTGAAATTATATAAGCATATTAGAACTTGAAAATTAGATAAGAAATCAGAGTTTTTAATTCTATTCAATCATGTATGACAAACAAAATAATAGAATACTTAAAATAGGATTACGAGACCAATCTTCGAAACAAAGGGCACAGTAGCACTTTTGAGATATAAACTGGTAATTAGGAAATAAAATAAAGCAGGAACTTGAAAGATTATATATGTCAATTTCCAGAAATCAAATATTAATATTATCCACACTCGTCATCTTAGCCATTCTTACAAGAACATAAGTGGAACTGCTTCCATTACTAAGAATAACCTTGTTCTTGTTAAAACAGCTGAGAAGTCATGGACATGTTCCAGTCTCTTTAGAGATTAACTGTGATATTCGGTCCTTGGAGAAAAATGATAGTCGATATTTCTTCTTTGAAAATTGTAAAGAAAATAACTAAAAAGAAGGTGGAGAATATTACGCACATCATAGATGGGATGGTCCTCAGGAGGCTCGAATGTGTAAAACAGACCAGAACAGCCTCTTAATGCGTCAATTATGCTCTGGTAGTCAAAAGGGTCTGCATCGAAAACTTTCAGCTTCTTGTTTTCTCCAGGTAGCCCGCTCAGTTTTTTCACCTCACCTGGTTATTAAAATCCAACACACTCTTAAAAAAAGAAATAGAAAATTAAAGAAACAAGCAACAAGAGAGTGAGATGAGCAACAGAAGCCATTACCATGGTTTTGCACAACAGCATGAACAGTGTAGCCTCTCTGGAGAAGCCTATTGACAAGGGTGGAGCCCAGGTGGCCAGAAGCATCCATTACACAGACCGTGTTTGAGGCATGATAGAAAGATGCTGGTGCCATTTCTGAGAGAGATAGACCACAACTTCTTCACTTCTTGATGGTCTATATGTAGTAAAGAGAAGCGATGGGGTAGTCAGGTAGAATAGAAAGAAGACCAAACAAAGACACTTTGGACTTTATGGAACGAGAGAGAAAGGAAGAGTTGTTGTGATTGTGCATGTAACTGAGGGGGTAGATAGGGGGTTACTGAGTTATATCATATATGTATTTTTCATTACATGTTCGAACAGAAGAAAATAAGGTTTTGGCTTTGCCTAGCATTCAAAGAGCGTGGCTAGTGGATAGTTGGGAAGTAGTTGTCCGTACTTAAATATAGAAGACGAATCAAAATTCAAGAATATATATAAAAAAAAGAAAAGAAATCTGATAGGAACGTGTGTGGAAATTACGAAAACTGCATCTTATATGGCTACGTGTGACTGCGGCTACTCACACACACCTATGCCTCGCCTCTCCTACAATTTTTTCACCTACTCATTCAGATTTTGAAGAACACAGATTTGTGTTCTACTTCTATCTCTCTCATTTCATTTCCAAGCTTAGCATGAACCGTTGGGAGTCTAAAACAATTCAATGCTCATCGTCAACGAGCATCTAATAACTACCCCTTCTGAAACAACTCCAATTCGTGACTTCTTCCTCCGCTACTTCTTATATATTTCTAATTAGTTTACTGGAGTATTTATGGCATTCTCTTTTAATCTACATGCTTTCTTGTACTTATATGATATGTATATGTAACATATTCTCCAACCAATTTTGTGGGGATTCCAACCTGTGGCCTGGAAATAATGACAAACATATCCTTATGCTGTTTGTTTAGGATGTAGTAAGTAGCTAAGGCTCAGATGAGTTGATAAGGAGTTCTTCTGGCTTAAGTGAGATTGCGGGTTCAAACATTTCTTATGAATGTAGCTATTTAAAATTTGGAGTCAGAGTTTTGCCTCCCACAAGGGACCTACCCGACTCGAGCAAAGATTAGTCTAAGTGTGGATAGCTTAAAGGTATCTTTCTATAATTAGGATCCTTCAAAAATACTTCGTGGGTAATCAAAAAAAAAAGTAAGTGGCTAAGACAGATTTTAATTTTTAACTTGGAGTGAAATATGTAACAAGGTATATAATACCAAAGTGATACTATGATAAATGTTGGTTGTGTTCTGAGAGCGAGAGCAAGGTCAAAGTCGATGTGACATTTGAAATTAATGCAATTGCATTTTATCGCATGGGAAATTAATTTGGTTGGTTGGAGTTTAAGTTGACTTTTGGTTTGAGTAAATGAATGGAAACCACGAGCAAGTAATTAATGAGCCATTCTGTAAATCTAAAATAGTATTCAATTCTCGGCTATAAAGAAAAAAATATGTCATTCCTCACCGAATGCTTAATCCCGTAGGCTGGTAAGTGACAATATTTTTTTCTTGAACAACGCTCAGTCACTTGGTTTTTCATTAAAATAGTATAATTTTATTGTTATGTATACTGCCAGTAGATGGGATTTGCTATTTAATAAGTTTAGTTAACATGGAGTTATTAGGTCCTGTTAGATATAATTAAGACAAAGCACAATCACAAAGATCATGCATATGCATATATTAAACAAAAACATATACTTGATTTATTGTTGTAGTTTCACCGATTAAAGAACTTTTACTACCTTTCTCCTTCTACAGAAGTTTTCGTTCATTAGATAAGAACTTATCTTTGTGTTCTTTTGTTTTTAAATACTAAACCTTAACTACCTTTGGTAGTTATGTAAAGTATAATGACCATAATACTCTCATGGGTACCCCTTATGGGTATATTTGATTCATTATCTCCCACTCACACATGATGGGTTTTAATATAATTAAAAAACAAAAAACTCTGCAGTGTTCATACTTGTTCAATAATCGGTGTGATTAGCATACGACGAAAGTACATTGCCACATATCTATTAGGAGTATATGGCATTTCGATTAATAAATTGATCCTAGGACTTATGTATCCTTGAGTAGACATTGTATATTATACCCTAGGTCATATCTCGCATTTGCACTTTATTTTATTTCGTTTAGTTTTTGTGTCATGACTGTATTTAAGTTCTTTACTAAAGAGATGATGCTCTTCTATGAATACTTTTCATGTGAGTCATTGATCTAAAAAATAAATGACCTTCCTCTGTTCTCAATTCTCTTTTGAATTAAATTCAATTTGCTTTCCTAGAATTATTCCATAGGATCGCATCTTGCATGATCATTTGATAATAACCTAAAGTAGCAAACCTTAAATTCAATTCTCAAGAATAAAACAAGAGTCATAAGGGTATCTGATGAGGCTCTTCTCAACCTCAAGGGTCTCATACAATGTAAGATGAGATCTGGTGACTTCCATTAATCCCTTTTTGTGGTCAGTTGTTCACACATGGTACGAGTAGTATTTACCCACTTCGTTTAACTTGAACATTTTTCATTCAAGAAATACTGTATAGATGATATTTCAAACATACTCAATGTTTAACTTGAGTTCACTTTTTTACTTAAAACATGTTCAGAATTCACATCCAGTAATGTAAGACAAATATAGTGATTAACAAATCACGTTCAACCAATTTCCTTGCAGCATTTATGGTTTAAGTTTCTTGCTCTTAATTATCACCTAGATAATAAACTTTAAACATGACTCATCTCTAGCGAGCGTAAGCACCAAAGGTGATTTCCCTTGTGAGAGGGTCAATCTATAATCTGTCTCATATACTTGTGATTCATCCCAAAATATGTTTATGCAAAAAAACACATATAGTCATGAATCAAATGATACACAATGTATAATCTTCATCAAACATTATATCTAAAATATGACATTATAATGAGTGAACATACACAAAGAAATGTTATCAGTACATTTTAACATCTATGTAGTCCTTGTGACTTTACATCCCCAATGTATACATCTCTGGAAATTGGATTTGTCATTGGGTCTACTATCATATCTCACGTAGATATATATCTCATGTTCACTTCTCCTCATGTAATTATATCTTTCACATAATTAGACTTAGTATCTATGTGCTTTGTCTTACAATGAAATTTGGGGTCTTTAATATAGGCGATTACAGCTTGACTATCACAGTTAATGGTCATTAGATTAACTTCGCTTTTAATAACTCCCAAATGCACTAAGAATCAATGAAGTCACACATCCTCTTATACTACAGTTGAGAATGCTATAAATTCAACTTCCATTATAGATAATGCAACGTAAAATTGTTTCTTACTTTTCCATGATATTACTCCATAGTTTAGTAAGAATACATATCCTGAGGTAGATTTTCTCTCATTTAAATCTCCTCTCCAGTCTAAATCTGTGTACCCTTGTATACGTAGATTTTTGCCTTGATAACATAATGCATAGTCCCTTTAGATATCTCAATATTCTCTTTACTGCTTTCTAATGTGCTTGGCCTAGATTTGATTGATATCTACTTACCATCCCAACAGCGTAACAAATATCTGATCTTGTACACATCATTGCATACATAAGACTTCTAACTACACTATAGTAGGGAATATTCTTCATTTGTTCCCTTTCTTGTGACATTGACGGGAAATTTCTCTTACTAAGGCCTCCATTTTTAGCAATATGATTATCAATTGGTTTGGAATCTTGCATACGGAATTGTTCAAGAATTTTTTGAATATACATCGCTTGTGAAAGCGATAACAATCTCTTCAACGATCTCTTAAAATCTTGACTCTAAGATTGTATGCCGCTTCACCCGTGTCTTTCATTTCTAATTCAGATGATAACCAATCTTTGATTTGCGTAAGAAACACACAGTTATTACAAGTAATTAATATATCATCCATATATATAGATAAAATCACAAGTTTATCTTTAGATCTCTTAACATACACCTAATGGTCTTCATCAATAATTTGAAAATCATATGAATTTCATTATGAAAATGAATATACCATTGTCTGGAAGACTGCTTCAGGCCATAAATTAATTTTAATAATCGACTTACCTTATTTTCTTAACCTGCCTTAATAAAAATCTTCAGGTTGTTTCATATAGATTTCTTCATCTAATTCTCCATTGAGAAAAGCATTTTTTACACTCATTTGATGTAATTCAAGATCCATACTGGCTAGAATAAGACAAATTGAAGCAAACTTCACAATAGGTGAAAAGGTTTCCTTGTAATCAATTCTCTCCTGTTGTGTATATCCTTTTGCTACAAGACGTGCCTTATATCTTTTGATACTAACATTAGCTTTTCGCTTTATTTTAAGAACCCACTTGTTTCTAATTGCTTTACACTCTGCTGGGAGGTCAACCAAGTCCCATACTTGATTTGAGCTTAAAAAAGTCATTTCTTCTTTCATTGTTCTCATTCATTCTTCTTTAGTAGGGCTAATAAGAGCCTCATTTACATTCCATGACTCTTCTTCCTCTTACAGAACAATCATATTAATTTTCCTTCAATCTTAAAACGACATCGGGGAATTATTCCTCGATTACTTCGTCTTAAACAAGATTCATCGTAAACAAATTCATGATTGATCTGATTACTCCCACTCAGATCAGTCATTATAGAGAACATTTCTGTGGAATTGCTCCCACTTGGTTGAAGTTCCTCATCTTGATTCTTCATAACAAAATCATTCTGATCAAGCGACTTATATAACAATAGGCCTATCCATTTCACCTTGCTTGGGAAAATCATTCTCTAAGAATGTTACATCTCATGATTCAAATTTAGTTACACCTCCACTACCTTGTTCACCAATGAACACGTATCCTTTTGAGTGTTTTGAATATCTAATAAAAATATTTTTTCTCCCTTTTGGGCCTAATTTTTCATATTTGTGAGAGAGATCATAAACATAGGCTGCACACCCCCATGATCTAAGACTTAACACATCATGTCTCCTACCAATCCATAACTCATATGATGTGCTAGTAACCGATTTCATGGGCACTGGATTAAGTATACAGGTGGCTACTAGCAACACATCACCTCAAAAAGTGATTGGTAAATTTTCTTGGTTCATCATGGACCTAATCATTTCTAATAGCGTCCTATTTCATCTTTCAGTGACGCCATTTTGTTGTGGGGTTCTAGAAATTGTTAATTGTCTTTATATTCCTTTCTCATCATATAAAGCCTTGAACTTTTTTGACAAATATTCTTGTCCACGATCAGTTGGTAATGCTTTAATTTTCTTATTTAATTGATTCTCAACCAAGTTCATATATTTTATGAAACAATCGAATGCTTTTGATTTATGGGAAATAAAATAAACATGACTATGCCGAGTATAGTCATCTATAAAGGTGATGAAATAAGCTGCCCCACGTCTAGCCCTTATATTCATTGGACCACAAATGTTAGAATGAATTAATTAAAATATATATAAAGCTCGTGTTCCCTTTCCAAATGACTTTCTTATCATTTTACTAGCTAAATAATGCTCACATGTAGGTAGATCTACTTGACTTAGATTACTTAAAAGTCCATCTTTAGCTAATCGATTGATTAGATTTTGACCAATATGACATAGCCTAGCATGCTACAAAGTTTCAACATTATTGAAATTACTAGATGTAAATAATGAATAGCTAATATTATCATTTTTCTTTAACATATCCAGTACAATAAAACCATCATATAAAAAACCATGACCATAACTAATAGATCCAAGATACAAATCCATTCCACCACTGTGGAAATTTATGTTGAAACCAAGTCTAACTAACATCAACATAGATAAAAGATTTCTACGAATCTGTGGAGTAAATAATACTTCATGTAGGATGAGGGGTCATCATCCACACATGTCCAATTTACGTGTGTCAATCCCTTGTACTTCAACTATGGAATTGTCACCTACATAAAGCCATCGAATTCCACGTGGGAGTTTACGAAACTCAACGAAGGCATCTCTATCCTTCGCTACATGGTTGATTGCTCCTGAGTTTGCTATCCACAAAGGATGTGATTCAGTTAGAAAAACAGAACAAGAAACATTCACGGAACAAATGTTTGTACTATAAAGTTGTACCTTCTTGGGCTTGGTACAATCTCGAGCAAAGTGACCCTTATTGCTATAGCACTTTACATGTTTCATGTTTTTCTTTTTAAAGGGACGTTTTTCCTTTCCACATTGGTTCCATTTTACCTTCTTGGATTCCTGAGGAGAGTGGTTGAATCTCTTATTGTTCTTCCACTTGGGTCCATCATGATGCTTGCATTTCTTATTTATAGCTCTATGTGATCTAGAACTAACTGCATATGCCTTAGAAGACATCTTTGAGGCTTCAAGATGCTCCTCCTCCAAGATAAGATGCCTCATAGCATCTTCCATTGTCGTGATGTTCTCATTATGAGTTAGGTGCATCTTCGTATGCTTCCAACTCTAAGGCAGTAAACGAATCACAGCTTGCACTTGTTTTTTACCAGAAAGCTCATGACCAACATCATGTAACTCACTTACCATGTTTCACATTTACCTCAGATGCTTTTGCATTGTATCATCTGGGCACTTCTTATAAGTATCAAACTTAATTGTAAGTGATTTTACTTTGGTCACTAAAGCACCTCCAAAATGAGCAGCCAATGCAGATCACATGTCCTTTATAGTTTTGAATTTATGGAACTCTCGTATGACATCATTATCCATGCTACTCAGCAACATGATGAAAGCTAAAGAGTTCTTCTTTTTTCATAATTCATATGCATCATGGTCCCTCTTATGCTGGGCCTTATTGCCTTCCTCAGGAACTTCCATGGTTAGGTTTAATGGTTCATGAGCCTCTTACTCCTCCAGCACATATTGGATTTCATATTCCAGATTTCATGATTGTTACCATTGAGTTTCTCACTCCTATTGAGTTCAACAATAATATTCTACAATAAGAAAGAAATATATATGCACATTAATGTTATATTAATCGTTCATAGAATAAATAATTCGATCACAATTGCTTATGAAATCAAAAGTCCACTAATGTGTTCAATCATCATTCATACCACAATCAAATCCTAATTACTTTACTCTAGACGAATTATTATATGATATACATGTAAACATATTATATTTAAAAAAACAAGACTCTGTTCTTATTTCTAATCTATTCATATTCAAATATGAATAATTCAATAAAATTAGACACTTATTTCTAATTTAAATTATAATTGAACTAATCAATTTATCTTGGTTTAATTAGAAACTAATTTCTAATAAAATTCCTTTGTAATTTTAACTAAACAAATTAGTTTTGATTTTAATTAGAAACATATGTCTAATTTTAATTCAACAAAAATAATATAATTAAAAAACTCATTTCTTATTTTGTTGGTTTTTGAAACTTATTTGTAAGTTTATTTTAACTAAACAAATTAGTTTACTTGTATTAAAAAACTAATTTCTAATATTTTATATTAATTAGAAACTAATTTAACTAACTTAATTAGTTTTTATAAATTAGAAAAATGTATTTTTAATTCTTTATGTTACATTTAATTTAAAACATATATAAAAAACATTTGTTAAGTCTTTTGTTTTATTATACATACATACATACATACATACATACATACATACATACATACATACATACACACACACACACACACACACATACACACACACACACACACACATACATACATACATACATATGTATGTATGTATGTATGTATGTGTGTGTGTGTGTGTGTATATATATATAAATTCATGGTAGATGTACCACTGCTTATGAAACTCAAAAGTTACATCGTTAAACATATAATTATAATAAGAAAAAAGAGTTGTTTATGAATAAAAGCCACATATTTATGAAAAGTCACGTGCCTCTAGTCTTTTTCCTCTTTTTATTTTCGTTTTCTTATTTTAAATCTTTTCTATCTTGGCTTAAAGAGAGAGAAGAAACGACTCTTCTGGCTTAGTGAGAGAAGAAACAAAAACTCAACATTTTCTTGTTGAAGACCATTCATAAAAAAGTGAAAAAAAAAACAAAAACTCTCTTTCTGTTCTTAACGTTTTCGTAAGAACTATTTTCACTGTTGAAGACCATTCATTGTTCACTGTTGAAGACTTTCAACAATCATCTTCCCAATAGTCAAGAAAGATAAAAAAAAAAAAATGAAAAACGACATTTCTATGTGGGATTATTGGGAACAGAATGAGTAAAAAAAAAAAAAAACAAAAGCGTAAAACATATGATATAGCAAGAAATAGCATATCAACAATCATGATATTTGTAGATATGCATACTATTATTCATAAATCCAAAATGTAGATTTACGCATGCATATAACATAAAAAAAAATTTACCTGCTCTGATACCAATGTTAGGTATAATCAAGATAAAACACAGTTATAGAGATCATGTGAAACATGATCTTTGCATATGCATATATTAAACAAAAACACATACTTAGTTTATTGTTGTAGTTCCACCAATTAAAGAACTTTTACTGCCTTTCTCCTTCCACAAAAGTTTTCATTCGTTAGATAAGAACATATCTTTGTGTTCTTTTGTTTCTAAATACTAAACCTTAACTATCTTTGGTAGTTATGTAAAGTATAATAGCCATAATACCCCTCATGGATGTATTTGATTCATTAGGTCTTGTTTCAATAATTTCTACAATTCAACTAATTTATTTATATTAACTTAACATTGCTCCATTTCAACGAATTTAACTTTGTATTTCTGGGCTTCTGATAGAGGAAATTGTATTTGGAAATGATTGAACAGGGAAGCAAATTCTTCTCTGCTCGTCAAATTAATGCACTTTCTTTTCGTGTAAGTAAAAATGAAGGATGAAATTAAACATATATGTAGATGAGTTATATATGCTCTTAGTTCGCCCCTAATTTCAATGATTTATTGATAAGAATATTAAAGATAATTATTTTTAATATTAATTTTCTAATATTACATATGATTATTGATTTTATGTTAAAGTTTAGTTTATTTTTTGTATTCAGAAGACATTTAGCTAATGTAAAGATTAAACAAATCAAAACACCATAAAAAAAGGTGCATTTAGAAGGATAGAACTAATAATAGTGTTCTTTGAGGATTAGGCATGAGCATGTTCAACGAAATTTAGAACTTTTAGATTTTGAATTTAAAAGAAAATGTGATAGAAATTGTTTAAACCTTATATCGACCAAATCTGTATGAAAATAATTTTTAGAGCCAATGAATCATAACAAGAGTGTCTCAATACCACTAAAACTTGGGATTAAAGTGGCTATTAATAGGACCAATGTGACAAATTTTCATGTAATTCACTTTTCCTCTTTTTAATAGAAGTGAATGTAGTTTTTCTTTACTAGATGTTAGGAGTAGCTATGGTTAATTTCATTTAACTTTTTTTTTTTATATCTTGGTTGAAGAGAGTAGAAACCTTTAAAACTTTGTAGATTGGGGAATAACAAGGTTTTATTGTGAAGTGTTTTACCGATTCATATATTGAATTATTCTTTTTTGCTTTTATTTTCATGATTATTTTAATTGATTTATAATGTGTGTGATTAATTTAGTGATTGAAATAATTATAAGCTAGATAAAATATTGAATTGATAGAAGTTTAATCGCTTTAATCTTTTTAATGACTAGAAAATTTTAAATTGTTGCATTAGAAATTACTAACTTTTAGGAAGAATATTCAACTAAATTAAATGCAACTATAGATGTTATGTTATTTTGCTTCGATAGTCTTTCTTTTCTTAAAACTATTGTTTAATTAAATTTTATATCATTTACATGGTTATTAAGTAATAAGGGTTAATTGAATTTCATGATTTTGATTAACTAATCTTAAGGAAAGACATATATTTAATATCATATCCAATATATAAATGATGAAGTAATTATAATGATTTTTTTGTATTGATAATTAATTATAGTTTCAATAGCGAAGCGGCTGCAAACCAAAGTTTGATTTAATGATAGTTCTCTTTTTATTATTTACATAATTCAATTTAATTTCTTTATTATAAAATTTCATATCATCACAATGCACATTTCATTAAATATTTCATTCGTAGCTTTTGCCACCACCATTTACAAGATTTGAAAAGAAATAAATAGTAGACTTTACAAGCAAATAAAGGAAGACAAGCACCGGCAAGCAAACAAAATTCTGAATTAGATTCAAGCTGTTATTATTGCCAAAAAAGTTAATCATCTCCTATCCCCTAGGATGAAAGCTAAATGGAACTTATGAACAACTTTTTCTAAAGTGGTTTATATTTTTATATGTTAGCTCTATATGTAATTTTTACAAAGGAGCCTCCATTCATGTGAGTAAAAACTAGCCCTATGAGCTAGGAAAACATTGTAATGATGCAATTTTGAAATAGTTCTCCTATATTTAATATATATTTCATTCATTTTTGTAAAAAAATTAATAAATCATAATTCTTTGTGAGTTATGATAAACTCCCACTTTCTTACATTAAAATTATTTTATTGCAAGAACTTATAATTTACTTTAGGTGGAATGATATCAATGTGACTCCTCCAACTTAATACTCACTCAAGCTCATTTGAAAAGACTTTTAATGATGATTTTATGATGACCATTCATATTGTTCCTATCTTCACTTACTTATACTCTTATACTTTTCTTCCAATAATAGATATCTCTTTAATGAATTTTAATTTATATTTATTCCAATTACATTAACAAAGTTACGGGAAAATCTTTACTCCAATTGTTAATCTCATGATGACAATGGTCTAATGTTAAAATTGATAGACATAAGAATCAACCATATACATGTCTATCACAGTAAAAAAACGTAAATGTGAAATTTTAATCTCATACCTCCTGTCGTTGATGTTAAGATTCGAATAGGTGAGAGGGCTCTTCTAAGCTTTTAGCAAATTCAATCGGATGATGTGTGCAAAAAAATGCCAAGCTTAGGGACACAATACCATTTCACTGTTTTTATACTCCCTGTTGTCTTCCATCAAAACAACAGAAGGAGATGACAGTTCGTAGTGGAAAGTTATGAGGTTTTAAAATAAAAGCAATAGAGACGACCCATCAAAATGGTGAAACTACTGGGTAACTAATGGACAACAGTCTCCCACTTGGGTTGTATATGTAAGCTAAAAGTCATAAAATCTCTACGCAATGACAGAAATCAAATCCATGAATCATGGAGATAATTCCTCGAAATGTGAGTATTATTTTCAGATACATCTTATTTCTTATTCCACTTTAACCGGATGAATAAACCTTTTTGTTTATTCTAGTTCCATAGTAATTGTTATTCTCAAAATAAAAATGTATACACCAGAATGAGAAAACAACAAAATTAATAAGAGTTTCATGAAAGTACATACAATAAATCACATATGGAACCTAGTCTCATTCTAACAACATGATCCTTAAAACTCATTAGTGGTATGCCTTTTGTTAAAAAATCAGCAATCATTAATTTAGTGCTAATGTATTGAATGACCACTTTGTTCTCTTTGACACGTTCCCTAATGGCCAAATACTTTTTGACGATGTGCTTACTTCAACTACTACTCTTATTGTTTTTAGCCAAGAAAACTACAGCTAAATTGTTACAATACATTCTTAATGACTTAAAAAGCCCAGATATGATATTCTTCAACTATATACCATGTGAGGTAACCTCAAAACAAGAAACGAACTCAGCATCTATGGTAGAAATAGCAGTCAAAGTCTACTTTGAACTCCTTTAGGATACCACTCCACTAGCAAACATAAACACATATCTAGATGTTGACTTTCGTGAATCAGCACAACTAATGAAGTCCAAATTCGAGTAGCTGACTACCTCAAGATTGTCAATTCATCTATACATAAGCATGTAATCTTTGGTCCCTTGAAGGTACTTCATCACCTTTTTGACAACTCTCTGGTGATCTATACCTAGGTTGCTCTTATATCTTCCCAACATTCTAACAACAAATGTCATGTCAAGTCTTGTACAAACCTGCATATACATTAAGCTCCCTGCTGTAGAAGCATATGAAATATTTTTTATTTGTTCCCTTTTAAGCTTATTTTTTGAGCACTAATTTAAATTGAACTTATCACCCTTCACAATAGATGCTATACTTAGTGAACAATCTTTCATCCGAAATCTTTTAAGACCTTATTGATATAGGTTTTTTGGATAGACTCAAAATATATTGAGATCTGTCCCTATAGATCTTAATGCCCATGACATAAGATGTCTCATCCATATCTTTCATATCAACATTCTTAGAAAGAAATTGTTTCACCTCAAATAGCAAACCCTTGTCATTGGTGGTAAGTAGAATATCATCCATATATAGAACACGAAAACAAATTTTATTCCCACTAACTATCTAATATATGCATTGATCCATGATATTCTCTACAAAACTATATAAAGAGATGATATAATGGAATTTTAAATACCATTGACAGGACGCTTGTTTCAATCCATATATGAATTTCTTAAGTTTACATGCTAACGCTTACCATCACTAGAGAAGAATCCTTCCGGTTGTGTCATATAACCTTCTTCCTCTAAATCTCCATTTAGGAATGCTATTTTCACATCCATTTGATGTTGTTCCAAATCAAAATAGGCAACCAATGCCATAATCACTCGTAAGGAATCCTTCTTAGATATAGGAGAAAAGCTTTCTGTTTAACTGATTCCTTCTTGTTGAGTAAATTCTTTGGCAACAAGTCTAGCTTTATATATTTCAGTGTTGCCTAATGAGTCGCTTTTTGTCCTGAATACCCATTTACATCCAATGGCCTTTGCACCATTAGGCAACTTGATAAGATCCGAGACATTATTAGATGCCATAGAATTCATCTCATCTACCATGTCATTGTACCACTATAAAGATTCATTACATCTTACGGCTTATGAAAACGTTTCAGGGTCATTTTCGAGTCCAATATTATAGTCAGTTTCTTATAGATACTCAATGTAATCACTAGGTATTGTTGATTTCTTATCTCTAATGGATCTTCGTAATGTTATATTAGTGCCTTTCTAAGAAGTAGCTTATACAACTAGTTGCTCAATAACCTCTAGTGATTGCTGAATAATTGGATCTACTAGATTGTCATCAACAGCTTGTGGAACTTCAATGATTGGTTGTTTAACACCCGTTTGACTTTGAGGGATGCTATAAATGATAATCAATCTATTACTTAAAGAAGGAGTTTGTATTTCACAATGATCCTTCTCAAAAACTCAGTCCTGAGATTGATCACTACCACTGATCAAGTCATTCTCAAGAAACTTTGCATTTCTAGATTTCACAAACCTAGTACTATAAGATGGACAATAAAATTTTTACCTTTTGGACCTTTCAGCATATCCAATGAAATATCCACTTACAATCCTCGAATCCAGTTTCTTTTCTTGTGGATTATAAGCTCTCACTTTAGACGGGCATCCCCAAATACGTATATGTTGCAAAATCGGTTTCCAATCTTTCCATAACTCAAATGGTGTTTTTGAAAGAGCCTTGGATGGAACTTAATTTAATACATACAGTGTCGTTTTAAGAGCTTTAGTCCATAAGGATTTAGGAAGCTTAGAGATGCTAAGCATACTCTGCAACATGTCTAATAATGTTCGATTTCTTCTTTTTGTTACACCATTTTGATCCGAAGACCCAGGCATGGTGTATTGAGCTATTATCCCATGCTCCTGAAGAAACTTCACAAATGGACCAATGTTTGTCCATCCTCAGCGTATCTACCATAAATTCTCTACCTCTATTTGAACTCACAATCTTTATTTGCTTACCGATTATCTCTCTACTTTCGTTTTAAATACCTTAAAGGCATCTAATGCTTCGTTCTAATTATGAAGCAGGTAGAGTTACATATATCGCAAGTAATCATCTATAAATG
>JANVCQ010000001.1:16373821-16392595 GCA_025531925.1 Erythroxylum plowmanianum
CTCATTTTGGACATCATTCGGAGGAGAATCACTGGGCATGAGTGTGGTAAGTGTGGTACTGAGTTCTTGAGAATCTTACTCAACCGGATCCATATAGCTCAACCAGCTCAGAGAATCACTGTTCTTAAAGGCATCTAATGCTTCGTTCTAATTATGAAGCAGGTAGAGTTACATATATCGCAAGTAATCATCTATAAATGAGATGAAATATTTATGACCATACGAGTCCATTTCTGGACTACAAATGTCTGTATATATGATATCTAATATGTTTGAACTCCTTTTGGTACCTTTTTTCATGTTAATCTATTTTCCCTTTACGTAGTCCATACAAACATTAGTTAGTAAAATCCAGAGTATTAAGTACTCGATCATTCATTAATTTTTTAATTCTTTCAAGGGAAATATGTCTCAATCTTCAATGCCACAATATAGAGAATTGTTCATTCATAACACATCTTTTAATATCAGCATTATTATGGACATGCATTGTATTGTGAAAAGCATTTTCTTGCAAATTAATTTGGAAAAGACCATCTATTATTATATCATTCCCAACAAGATTCGATCCATGATATAAACCAAATGATATATTTGAAAAGTTAAAGGAATATCCTAAAGATACAAGTCTTGAAACTGAAATCAAATTTCTAGAAGAACTTGCAATATAAAATGTTCTTTCCAAATTCAAAACAAAATTAGAATTTAAAAATAATTTGCATGTCCCAACAGCTTCCACATGTGAACGCATCTTGTTGCCTGAATAGATGCACTGTTCACTACTCACTAGCTTCCTGTGGTTTAGAAAATCCTGTAAGGTGTTGGAAATATGGATTATAGAACCAAAATCAATCCACCAAGAGTTATGACAAACATCAACTATATTAGATTCATAAAAAATAAGTGACATTGAAATACCTTTCTTTATAAGCCAAGTCTTAAATTTGGCACAATCCTTCTTTATTTGCCCTTTCTTTTTGCAGAAGTGACACTTGCGATTGAAATCATTTTTTTATCTTAGTATGGACTGGTATTTTACCCCTTTCCTTTTTTTTGGCTTGCACTCTATTCCTTCCTTCTGTAGCCATATGTGCACTCAGGGACGGATCCAGGAATTTTTTTGAGTGGAGGTAAAATTTTTATGGGAGCAAAATTTTATTTTTTATAGGATCAAAACTTAAAATAATTATTTTTTATATGAAATTTTTTGGAGGCAGTGGGGGCAAGCCCGTCCCTGTGTCCACTTTCACTCAATTTTATTACCAACTTCCCTTCCTCTTAAACACACATGGTCAGTAGGTCATTAATAGACCATTTATCCTTATGTATATTGTAAGAGATTTTAAAAGGTCCATATTGAGGTGGAAGGGAATTAAGTATGTAATGCACAAGGAAATACTCCGACATCTCAACCTTAAGAGACTTTAACTGAGCCGTTATGTCCCTTATTTACATGATGTGCTCACGCACACCTCTAACACTTGTGAGCTTCATTAATGATAACTTGGTCATTAAGGTGCTAGTTAGGGCTTTATATAAAGACTCAAATTGTTCATTAATAGCCTTCAGTAGATCCTTAACATGTTCACATTCCCTAACCATGAATACTGGCCTGAATTTTGGTCTTTATGTACATCATACTGAAACAATTAGATCGCTCTCAACATTCATATAGAGCAATTTCAACCTAAGTGCTAGTTTCAATAGGTACAGATGGTTCATCTTTTCGGATAGCATAATCAATATCCATCCACCCTAATTTGAGGAGAATCCTCTCTTTTCATAAGTGATCATCATTCAATTTGAGAATATCACATTGAATATTAAAAAATTTCACAAGTTGAATAACTGCACAAAATCCAAATAAACATGCTTATTTCATTAACTGATGAAGCAAATAACCATATATCATATTTTACCAATGTTAAAACATATAATCATATTTCAAATGTGAATCATATAATAATTAAAACTGCCTGTGGGCTAAGCTTTAATTAAAAGATTCATACATAATCTTTACGATGAAACTATCAAATTATATTTCTTTTCTTAATACATGTGGGTAAATTAAGAAAAAAGATAATTTGCTATTCCATTCTAATTAACCATGCAAATATAATAAATCTTCCTGTGAGATAAAATTTATTATATTTAAATATGATTAATTACAATTTGTGTCATTTTACTATATGTGATCTATAACACTTAATATATAATTTCTCTTAATCAAAGATGTTGTGGCTAATCTTCAAATAATTAAAATTATAATAATCATATGACATCTCATTTTATGCAAAATATTAATAATAGAGTTTCCACATGATCCTTTAAAACCTATTAATCATGCATCAATATCATATATTTGCATAAAAACAAACATATACATGAATTTAAAATTAAATCATGTAATTTAATGAAATTGGACCAATATGTCAAAGCAGAAATATTTATAGGTCCAAAATGTCAATACAATATAAAGATGGACCACTTTCAATCCAAATTATATACAATTTATTCTTTACAAGTATGAAATTAAAGCTTTTATGATGCCCCACGTTATAAGTGTTAGTTCTAGAGATGATGCTTATGCTTTACATATAAAGCTTACATTGATGGGCTAAGTGGGAGACTGTTGTCCTTTGGTTACCTGATAGTTTCACCATTTGGAACCTTTACCAATTTAATGTAAAGACTATGTTTGACTTTTAAGAAAAATTTGATTTGATGTTCCTTTAAGGCTAACTTAAAAAGATGGGTTAATCACGCACTTCAAACTGGGTTTGCTAAGTTCATTCATACACTTCAAATTCATTCGTACCACTTCAAAATTGCTTTAACCTAAGTTTATAAACAAATTTTGTTAAAATAATGTAATAGAAATTTAGTAAAATATTTGCCTAATATCTAAATTGAAAATCATTGATTATGCCACCTCTTTGTTCATGATTAAAACCTTTCAAGATTCTTCTTGACCAAACTGTTTCACAAGCACATAAAACTCAACTTCAGTGGTATACAAGGAGCCTATTGGTTGTTTCTTGAATAACCATTGAGAAAAAATGTGCTAAATTTGAGTTTCTTAGGTTAGTTCCTTGTTTACTACTGGAGATTTACAAGCTAAAGAAGATTATTTATTTTATTTGTAAAAAGAGACATGCCCACAAGGTGTAGAAAGATTAGATATGGACAAGTGCGTTTCATTTCATAATCTAGTTATTCCAAGTTGGAAATTCACATATTGTGCCACAGAGTTTCTTTCGGTTCATGCCTTACAACCAATCGCTTTGGTAGTAGTTTAGTGACAAAATAATTTAAAGACATTATTTATCTTATACATGTTTAGGTGTCTATGATAAAATTCATGAGATATTTATACATTGCAAATAAAATTATAATAAGATTATAATTATGAGATTTATATTGCATTTATATATATATTATACCTAAATTGTTCATAGTCATTGTTTTATTAAGAGTCGACATTATTATAACATAAAAAGACTAGCATACGCAATTTTTTTTATAAAAAAAGTAGTCGATCTCATAGGCTAAAAGTATGGAGATATTTAAACAAAAATGTAAGTGCTTGTTAGAGAACAAGTTAACTTAATAGATTCGATATAAGAAATCTATTTGAAACATTACTTATATGTCTATAGAATTCTCATTGTGATGATTGTCTAAGTGATCATTTAACTTGAGAACTCTAAAGTTATCTTTTATAAGACTTGTTATATTTTGATACTATTTATGACCTATTTAATTATGAATTGTTCAATTGGTAATCATTAAATTATATAGAAATAATTGTGTAATCAAGATAAGATTTATGACACTAAAGCAATTAGGGAGAATGTTTTGTTATTCTCGATTAGTATTGATTCAATAAATCTTTGGCGAAGGTCGAATGACATTTTCAAATAGTTTACAAATGTTATTAACTGAACTGATAACTAATGACGGAGAACTAATATGATTGGATTCAAAATAGAGTAGATATTAGTTTCATATTATATGTTTAACCGGAACATTATATGATGAAATGATTGAATTATATAGAAAAATGATGCACGAAAGGGTTAGTTAAAATCACTTTGATATTCTTAAATATTTCGGTGGTCAAGATGCGTTACTAGATATTAATATTGATCTATGATTATATATTATTTAATTGAAAATTTAAAGATTAATTAAAAAGAGTTTTAATTTATCTAATTCTAATTATGAATTATAATTATAATTATAATTTATATTTGAGAACTTAATGGGTCTCATAGAAAGAATGAGTTGAAGAAAGCAAAGATATTTTAATCAAGTTGAACTTAATTATAAATTTTGAAAAACTTTATCATTAAATATAAGATATTGAATAAATAAAGATCAATATGAAATATTAAATCTTATTTTATCATTATTGGACTTCAACTAGAATTATGTGTAATTCTAATTAAAGTTTAACTGAAGTTAGAATTTAATTTCAATCAAATTACTGAAATGTCTAAAATTTATTATAAATAAACTTAAGCTCTAATAAAGCTAACACTTCTTGTTTAAATCTCTCCGTAAGAGTTACATAATTCTCTCAACATTTTCTGTAGATACTATTAGAAGTTGAATCCTTGTATGATTACTATGGTTAAGATAGAACGATTCACAAAATACGATAAGAAAATGATCAAGTTTCGAAATAAAGTATAAATTAATATTCATATTTTAATTTATGTGTTAATTTTTTTATAAAATTAAAGTGATCTTGATTTTCAAAAAATTAAAATACAAAAAAATTTCATAATTATTCTGCTATAACCTGAATTAGATCTCGTCTCAGTTTCCTAACACGACCATCAAGAGAGTGTAAAAGATATTGAAAAGGAAATCTTGAATTTGGGATTTTCTACTGACCGGGAGGAGATGAGAAGCTGGTTGTTTATATTGAAAGTGATTATAGTAGCGAAAACTCTAATTATGCATACATAAATGTGGCTTGTAGATTCAGATTCCTATTTGTTTAACATTCGGAAAAGATATGACTTACAACGTACGTTTCAGGCCTGTGAATCTGTGATTGTGTGTTTTTCTTTGGAATTACGTCTGAAAAGTAAAAAAGGTGAGACCAATATTCTAGAATGAGTTAAATGGTTAGAACACTGTATTCTGTTTGAGTAACACTAAAAGCAACAGATCTTTTATTCCGTTTATGCTGCTCCTAGTCTTCCACTAGGTTTAAGCTGTTTAATAAATAAGAGAGAGAGAAAGGAAATGAATAGATATCAGTACTTATTTCCATGAAATTCCTGCAACAAGAAAATGTATAGTCAATGTTCTCCTGTATATCAGAAACATGGAAGCAAATTGAATTTCTTCTTAGTATCTTTAGAAGAATGAAGTGAATGGAAAACCAATGACTTGAACAGAAGCAAAACTGTAGTACTTATACATGAAATTATTGCCTGCTAAATCAGCGGGAAGGAAACAAAGCTCTTGTGAACTCACCTAGAAACTCCGGGGGAAAAGATTAGACATGCCAAATGCCAATGCAGCCTGTAAGAATATATAGCTAATTGCCAATCTTGTTTATCCACCGATTCTTGAGTTCCAGAGTCTTTAAGTACAGAGGCTAATTATCTCAGTAACTACCCTGCCGTGTGCTGCTTGCAGCCCTTGGGTCCGTAATGCTCAGAGCTACGCTTTACAAGCTTCTTGCATAAGTAACAATAGTGCTTTTGGCATGCCCAGCAAAATATGTGATTGTTATTTCCAATCTGTGGAAAACATCAAATCAGTGAGTTGGTGGAGCTCAGCAATGCCAAGTCTTCGGTAGGTCTGAGGATGAGTAGAGATTTGAACATAGGCTTAAAGAAAACACATTCTTTAGGTCAAGTTCCAGCACTCAGGGTTGGCATCATAGTGCCAACAGCATTTTCCAGCTTTATTTGTCAACAATGGAACTCGATATGACCTGACAACTAATACGAATAGTAGTTTGAATTATTATTCCATTTTTTACCATTTTGAGTTGTGACCTTTTATTGGGAAGGAGAAGTATTTTGGAAGTACATACGCATGACTAAAAGGAGAAAACACACAATTGTTTTTTGTCATAACAAGAAAATAACACTCAATAATCACAGATGTCAATATTATTTAGCCATTCAACATGTCAGAACCCATAGTGAATGTTATGATAGATAGGGACTTTTCAAATCAATTCAAGTAATACTACATCTAATAGAAGACAAATGTTGAATCACCTTGGCATTAAGTTGACCACAATTAGGGCATGATTTGGCATGTTCAACAAAGAGTTCAGCTTGATACTGAGCCACAGCCCGTCGCTGATTCATGTTTTCTTCCCATTCCTCAACCATTTGTTGTGGGAATAGTTCACAAGTCCCGGTTCTTTGATAAAGCACGGGTCAGTTTTGTAGAAAGATAATCAACACACGCAAATCTTCACTTGAAATTGTTTTAACAAATGATTTACCTAAAATGATCATATCCACTTATTGCTTTGTTGCAGCGGTAGCAGAAGTACTGGCCGCAATTGTTACATACCATCTTGTTACAGCCTTCAGTCTTTGATATTGCCATCTTACAAGATGGACATTGCTTGGAATCACGAAATATTTCCTTGACACTAAGAAGTTCATTAATCATTTCCTGCTCCCTACGCTTTTGACCGTCCTTTAAATTAGATGAATTCTGGCGTTCCTGTAATCATTAGCTAAGCATCATTAGAGAATTATTTTTCACTGTAAAATATCCAATTATACAGCACTATATTTCCAAGTATCAAAAAGATCAATACAAGATGTAAGAAGAAACTGTAATAGAAAACTCAACTTAGACTGCAAAGTAGCAACAAGGAATTGACTATATGAACAATTGATTGGTACTAACGACAAAATTATCAAGTTATGCCAGAAGGAAATGGCAAAGTTCCTCACAAGACTGCACTAACAATCCCATGTGCCATTCACCGTTAAATATACTTTTACATAGCATTTGTATGATGACTTCTTCACCATAACCAAATAAGGTTCAATGGCAGTATTGGAATAAAGCTCAGATAGATCGTGCATTGTTCAGTTGTTGCTTGTGAAGTATGTTTTTTATAATTCAGAAAACCTCAACCATAAAAGCATAAGCACATGGTAAAAGAAATATTCCATCTGCAATCTTCATTGTAAAGCAAAGCTATTCCATGTGGAGGACCATGTTTAATAACAATCATACATTTGCAAATCTTGGAAGATATGCAGAAGAACAGAGTTGACAGATAGCCAGTTAATGGTCGAGAAGGCAGCTGAAGAAAAGATATTTTAAACAAATTAAGAAACTTTCCTCCAAGACCCGCAGCTTCATCTCTGGTGTAAGACATTCCATCCCTACATGGCGTCGCTCCCTACATAGTGTACAGAAGTTAAAATAGCACTTGGAGCATTGAGCATGATTGTCTTTATCTTCTATGCAGGCCATTTCACATCTTGGGCAATAAGCAACATCAGACATAGAGTCAAGTGTCTTCTCCAGCATTAACGATTCCCAGTGTTCATACTCTTGATCACCCAGCAACCGTCTCAATAAACCAGGTGGTATCATGCCATCACATTTTGCCTCTGGACACTTAAGTTTATTCACAGTACCTTCTGAAACATGTACGTCAGAATATGTCTTCATGCACTTTGCACAGAAGAAATGATGGCATGGTAGCCTGATAAAGTCAGTGCCTGGTAAGATAAATTTATAAGTAACTAGTACAAATAGAGAGTACACCAGCCATCTAACAGTAAATGGAAAATACTACAACCATCTACAGTAAGGGAATTAATGAACAAAGAACTAGTTAAGAGAGCTTATATGAAAAGGCCCATTTATTTGTTCACTTTATTTATGGTCCTCTTCAAGAATATTCTTTTAGATGGTATTCAAAACTCAAGTTCCCTTTACACTCACTGAAGGAAGAAGGCTTCACGTGTCTGAATTATTAACCAACCTAAACTGTAACGCAAGTTCCTACAACTTGGCTACTGGCCTACTAGCTTTTAGTCCATAAATAGCCTTCCATTTTTCTTTCTTTTTTGTTGTTACCATGAATTAATACTAGTTCAACGAAATTTTAATCATCCTGGGCCTGTGCTTGGATGCTTGAGTGCAATCTCCCTTACATATCCTCTCTTTTACTCTGCCACAACAATCTTCGATTCCATGTTCTCCAAACTAATCCCCAGTGTTAGTATCCCATAAATCAAAATTTCATTTTTGAAGACTACTTCCTCCTACCACATCCTTTGTTTTCAAGGAGGAATATAATTGCAAACCCAATGATGCAGGAGCATGTAAGAATCTAAATCTGTTTTACGATGTTTTCCTATTTGGTTATTTTCTTACTTCGGTTCCGCTTTTATTCTGTTTCTCTGTATATATTAGATGTCTATTTCAGCATGCTTTATTGAAAGCTAGACTTTCTATTTCCTATTGCGAGTAGGACTTTTGTCTAGAGTAAGGTTTCTACTGGACAGTAACAGCAGCCCTTATATTCAGAATTTTATTAAAGAAGGTTTTGTTATAAACACTAATTGTTCCAGTCACAACTAACCCCACCATAACCTTAATTTGTTGAAACTTGCTGCCATAGTCTCCTTTTTCAACATCACCTGACCAATAGTGACCAAGATAGGGATTTTATTGATAATCTAAAGAGATTAAGCTTTATATAACAGTACAGAATGAGTCCCCAAACACTCCAAAAGCTAACCACTATAAAGAATTGGAGGCCATGATGTTTACCTATACAGCATAAATGCCTTGTTCAGTTTAGAAAGCGCCATGGACCCAATATCCACATTCCAATCACAAGAGAGACTATGTAATAGAAAAAGAGGATGGAACACATTACATTAAACCCAAATTCTAGTTGGAACTGTATGACTATAGGAAATGAGCCTTGTTAAGCCAGAGTCTAATACTGAAATTTCGGATGTGCTTCAAATTTCAAAACAAGCCAAAAGAGAACAAAATGAAAGAGTGAAATAGTGATGTTACTAGCTAAAACATTTCAAGGCTAGATTTAATCTTCTAATGATATAAGCTCCAACATTTTACCAAACCTTGTATCACAGTGGTATTGGAGGCCTTAGTGCCTCTTCCATTGCAGGAATCAAATCCTAAGAAGGTTTTCATGGGGGAACAAGCATGGGACATTCGAGTCCAAGTAAGTACATCTACCATGTACGAAAAAAAAAGGTTTCAGTTTGTACCTGTGTACTCATTGTAACAGATGCAGCATTCATGCAAGCTATTTTGGAAGTTCTCATGGCATTGCTCCTCATTGTAACTCCTCAATGATGGAACATCAATGTCAGGGCTGACAATCCCTGAAATTGCACGTATATCTACGGCTTTCTTTAAATCATATGGACCAAGCGTTATCTCTCTATTAACCCTAAGATAAGAAAAAGAAGAATTCTGTAACCATTCAGCCCATTGATAAATAATTTCCAGTCCTGCTTGGTCTTTCCATATTGAGTCCAACATGGAACAAAGACTTGAAATCCTGTTGGAATCCAACCACTGAACTGAGATGGTAAAACAAGGAGGTAGGTGGCTTGGGTACGATTTAGGCAACAAGCAAGTCAATACAATTGGCGGAAGATGCTGCACACTGAATGAGTATGAAAAGTCATTCGAGTATTCATGGTCCACCTGGTCAGCAAATGAAGTAAGTTTTGCAGTTATTGTAAATGCACCAGGAGCCTCAATATGTAAGTGAAGCTGCAAAGAAGCAAACAATATTGGTTTGTCAACTTGTTTAAACATAGAAACAAATTTTGAATTGATGTGCTTATGAGATAACCTGGAAAGATCTTAGGCCAATATGTCTGTCAAGAATAAATGCATTGTCTCCATAAATTGACTCCATTGCAAGCAACTGCAAATGTAACGGACGAAAGAAGGAACAAAGATATAGCATGCCTTAAGAATTTACCCAATGTAATTCAACCAGCAGAAAACTAAATTGAGCAAATCAAGGATTAATTGTAGATGCCAAGGAAATCATCTATTTGTAAGCAGTTTAATTTTTTTTTGTATTTAGTAATGCCTAAGTTCAGCAATTCTTTTCTGAAACAGACCAAACAGAATTAAGAAAGCGGTTCAAATAGAATTTAGTTCTCATATGAAAAATATATCCACTGGCAACTAAAATCTAAATGTATAGTTGACCCAAAGACAACATAGTAGAGACTGGAACTCGTGAACGGAAGCACATAAAAAGCCAAAAGTGTTAATATTATTGGACAAACATAAATTGCAACTCTGCAACATCTTACAGAGGCTGAGGTAGTAGAAAACAAGTAGAACACGGCAAATTGGCAGCAAAACTAAATATGTTCAAATCCTTGTTGCAAAATAGTACTAGAAAATGCCAATTGTTGTCAAGTACTACAAAATACTCTAATATTAAAAGCTAAGCATGGAGCTATAAGGTCTACATCAAATTTATGACCAAGATGAAAAACAAAAAGCATCTTACAACATCAATGAGCCAACTTTATCACGCAGTTGAACCTTTTCAACTGATTTAGATTACTTTTCTATGCATCTACAAGCAACACGGACATCATTTGGAACTAGCAACGTAAAGACTGAATCAGGAGCTTGTGAATGTATTTTGTACATCTAAAGTACCAGTTTAATGGCACTACAATCCTTACAAAGTCACACTTCTATGTTGTTTAACTTCTTTTATTATAGCAGCATCTAATCTGCACATACATTATTTAGGAAGGGAGTATTCCTTGACTTAAGGAGTCCAGGCTATAAATCCAAGTTATTCGGTATACCCTGAAGGACTGATGCTTTGTTCCTGATGAATGATTACAAATCCTAGAAGTGTGATGTTATTAGTTTGCCAACTCTACTAGTCAAAGTTCAATAGCTCCCTTGTGATTATCCTATTAGTCAGTTTAACACCTTAAGATCCATATTGTAGTTTAAAATCTAATCTAATCTAAAAAGCTTGAAATTGAAATCAATCAACATATCATTTCTCGCACATCCTATAGCAAGTTTGATGCTTCTTGACCAAATAGAACTAAAACAACGTTAAAACTAGGATCGAGAAGTTCAGTACCTCTACGTTAAATTTATTAATGTACTCCTAAGTGGATTACAATGATGCAATTAAAATTCAGAATCATCCAATTCTAGCTTATTACAACATTACAAAGACCGTGAATACACAGAAAACTTCAAGGTTGTTAAGTGCAACAGTTATTGCGTTAACGGTAGAAATTTATCCATGTTCAGTGCCAAATTACCTCATCTTCCTGTTGTTGATCGTTGATCCTCAGTTGCTCTTCAGACAACTCCGGCTCCTCCAAACCCGAATACAGCTCTACCAATCGAGTTTCCACATTTTCAATCACTTTCTCAGGCTCACAACTATTGTCAGTGTTAAGACTCTCTTGGTTTTTTGAGTCAAAGCCATCAAGTTTCCTACTTTCTAGCTCCACAGAACTTGGTTCCGTATTGGGAGAAGATACTTCAGAATCCAACGAACCAACCTGAAAATTCGACGGATTGAACTTTGACTTCTCAACAAAAACTTGCTTGGGACCATGCTTCTGTGAATTATGTGATGCCCACTTTGTATTTCGCCGAGCTTTCGATGATTTTGGTCGCGAAGCTTTCGGGTGACAAAAAGACGGTGAGACGGAAGAGTCTTGAAAATGAAAGTCTTGTTCTTGTTGAGTCCGTACTTGATCTTTTGGTTGCTCAGGAACGTGGTGATTTGATTTACAATCCCCTCTTCTCATATTTCTCATGGCGGTGGTTTAACAGAAAGAGAGGTGCAGGGCTTTGATGTATCTTAAACAAGATGCTTCAATGGAGAATCCATATTGAATCGATTCCTTTATTATTTTTTCTTTCTGGATGCGCTTATTACTTGGCATGGAATCTACGGTACAGTTGGTAAGAACTCTAAACCAGTGAAATCGCAGGTTTAAATCATCTCCGTTTAGACTGCTGTTTAGAACTTATGGTTAGAGTTTTATCTCTAGTAAAGTATCTATTCAATTCAAACGAAAACTAATTTGAGTATAAATAATTTAAAAGTACTTTCTTATAATTAAAATCTTCTAAAATATCTCATCGGTTAAAAAAAATTTATTTGGCATGTTTAACAAATCATTGGGAAAAACGTAATAATGTGCAATGAAATGATGAAGCATATCTCTTCGGCTCTAGTTATAGAGGGCTTTTGTAATATTGAAGATTTTTAAAGCTGGAAAACATTTTTCTACATATGACCAACGTTTTTCAAATATGATCAACATTTTGAATTCCTAATAAAGACTCCAAATCTCGTACATGACCAACCTCTAGAATTATTCATAAGAGATTCCAAGTTAACTAAATATTTGTTGGTTCACAATTATAGAAGGACATAATGATTCTTGACTTAATTGGAGGGCAATGCCATATTAGCTCTTTAATAACAATCTTCCAACTTCCTTTCCAACATTGCTTTGGTCATCATATTGGACCAATTGTCGTTAGTATGAATTTTATCAAGTTGTAAATGCTTTTCTTCTAATCTTTTTTTTTTAAGTGAATAACATTATAATTGTCGCAAGGCAACACATACTTTTTGTACTCTTGGCCTAATTCAATAAGAAAGTTTTCATCTAAAGCATCTCCTTGGAAGCTTCAATGGTTGTGATATATTCAACTTCACTTATTGACAAGGTAACACATTTTGTAGTTTTGAATGTTGTGAGACAACTTTCTCTTCATGAAGTTGATTTTTTAGGACTAGTGTCTCCAACTAAATCTCCATCTGTGTATCCTTTAAAGTTTATTCATGTTTTCCTTTACCGAAACAGAAACATCTCTTGGTTGCTTTTAGAAAATATCAAAGATTCTTAGTTACTTCTATTCTTTTACTAGGTCAGATAGGAATACATTGATCAATGTTTTGAATTTTGTACCATACCGACTAAAAAAGGTACGAAATTATATTCATCGATACCACTTGATACCGATAATTTTGTATAGTACCAGTCAGTATCAACCTGTATTTGAAATATTGGTGGGTACCATAAAATTTAAAAATTTGAGAGACTAAATTGAATAAAATTTCATCTAATAACTTGTTAACTATAAATCTACCCCCATCGCCAACTTGCTTCAAATGAGTCACAACTCAGAAGATTCAAAACTCACTCAAATTTATCGTCCTCACTCTCCCCCCCTCCCATACTCGCTCCTCTATTAATAGTGTTAGCGCTCTAGTAAGACCCTTACACTGCCATAGCCTTCGTCGTCACTAGTGGCATAGATGCATTTGTTCTGTCGCTCATAGGTCTTACACCACCGTAGCACAGCCCTCGCCCAGTTGCCCCCCTTGCATAGTTACACACTCACATTACCTATCGTCACTTATAACTTATTGTCCTCACCCACAATTGTCGCTTGCTGCCACTATCAACCTTTGCTTTCGTTGGTTTGTCCTCCATTAATTTACCATCGTCCTCCGAGGCTGAATCGTGTTCACTGTCACTGGGTTGCCATGTGTTCACCACTTTACTGTGTTAGACTTGGACGCTTGGATTGTTGTTCATTGTTTGTGCTTGAATGAACGAAATAATGATGTTGATATTGAGCTAATGAAATTTTGTTTTGTGATGTGTTTTTATCTTTATGGGATTATGGATTAGTATTTGTGTTTGGGAAATTGAGGGATTATTTTGAAATTTTAAAAAAAATTAAGAACTATTTCATAAATTTAAAAAATTGTCCCAAAAGATATCCAGTATTAACCGATACTGATACAGTACCGTACCAGAACCTAATCCAGTATTAGGACCAATAAGGTATTCATAACATTGCTATTGATGACACCATCAGTGTAGGCAATATCAAACCTAATGCATTTCATGGCATACAAATGGTTGACTACAATGAGAAAGGAATTTCCTTCATTTCTCTTTCATTTGTACTTGGTTTTAAATTTAATTTAAAATGTGCAACAAGAGGTATGTAGGTAGGTTTGGCTTTGTGTATATAAATCTCCCAATTATCTTTTCAATATATTTCTCATAGGATAACCATATTAACTTTTTCAACTTATCTCTAGTGATCTTTATTATGAGAATTTATCTTGTTGGTCCTAAATTTTTCACACCAAAGAATTTGCTCAAAGCTTTTTTCAAAGCAATAATCTTCTTATTATTATGTCTATTAATCAACATATCATCTATATAAATAGGGAATATAATGAAATCACCTTCACATATTTCCTCACAAAGATGCAATGGTTGGTGAGAGATTTCTTGAAATCATGCTTAGCAATGAATTAATCAAACTTTTGTATCATTGCATTGGTACTTGCTTTAGATCATAAATACTTTTCTTTAATTAGTATACCATCATTTTTTCCTAGAACTTAAAACTCTTTATATTGTTCCATATTGATCGCTTCTTCAAGATCACCATGCAGGCAGATATTTTAACATCGAGTTATTAGATCTCCAATTCTAAACTAGTTGCTAGACTAGTTACTACTCAAATGGATGACATTTTTACCATTAGAGATAATAATTTCTTCAAAATTGATGCCCTTTTTTTATTGTCCCTTTATAATCAATTTGGCTTTGTACCTTGATCGTGGACTATTCTCTTCTATTTTAAATGTATATACCCCTTTATTTTCAAAGTTTTTCTTCTTTTAGGTAATTATACTAGATCATATGTTTCATTATAGTGCAAGGACTTCATCTCCTCTTACATAACTTTATCCCATTCTATCTTGTAGTTCTCAGTTACAACTTCTTCATAATTTTGAGTCCCCCTTCGTTAGTGATAGTCACATACTCATTTGGAGAATATCTAGTGGAGGATTGTCTCTTCCTAGTAGATAATCTAAACTAAGCATCTACAAATTTGGCGAGTTCAATCTCTTCTTTGATTTACTCACTTTGATCTCCCTCTTGATCATTTTTTACTGTCGATGGTGAAGCAAGATTATTAATACTAGCAGGATTATTGATAATAGTATTATCTTCTTATATCATAAAGAATGGACAAGAAATAAAATGATTGACAATTATGGGTTTAAGCTTTTCTATCTTCTTTATATCTTCAATGGTTTGGTTCTAGAAAAACTCTACATCTTATAATCTTTATATTGTTAGGATCCCAAAATCAAAGGCCAATTTCATCTTTTAGTGTCCCAAGATAAATACATTGCTTGATCTTTACATCAAGCTTTATTTGTTGACCTCTTAGGAATATGAATAAATGTTTGACACCTAAATACTTTTAAATGACTGTAAGAAACCTTCTTTCCATACCAAACTACCTCTATGATATTTCCATCCAAATGGAATGGTGATGAAAGATTGAAAATGTCAATGACATTCTTTATGACCTTAACCATGAATAACTTGGATAGCTTGATGTGAGAAAACATACATTAAACCCTTTTTTCAATAATGAGGTTCATTCTTTTAACTATACCATTCAATTGTAGTGTCTTGGATGATATCTTCTCAAGCCTGATGCTATAGGATCTACAATATTCATCAAAGGGACCCTGATACTCTCCACCATGATCAACTTATACACACTTTAATTTCTGACTAATCTCTATTCTACTCTAGCATAGAACTCCTTGAATGTTTCAATTACTCGATCCTTTAATTTCAATAAGAATATCCAAATTTTTCTTGAGAATTCATCAATAAAAGTAACAAAGTATAAAGCATCACCAAGTGATTTTTTTATTATTGAACAAACATTAGTATAAACATATTTTTAAGAACATATTTTTTCTTCTGGGATGTACAAGTTTACAAAATGAAACCCTATGATGTTTTCAAGATAAACAATCAATCTATGTATCAAGAATTTTACATCTAATATCAATGAGATGTTACTTTCGAGCAAGGATTTGTAATCCTTTTTTGCTTATATGTTCAAACCTTTTATGCCATAACTCAAAGTCTTTATATTCCACAATAATATTTATCTTTTTTTTTGCACAGTTTTCGTTTCCTTGTATACAAGGTTCCTTTCTTTTTTCCTTAAGCCACAATCAAAATATCTATATTGAACTTCCATTTATTATTTTCATGATGACTCTCAAAATAATCACCATTGAACTTTCCTACTAAGATAAGATTGAGTTGTATATTTAGAGCATGCCTCACATCCTTCAGTATAAGCTCACAACTCACATTTGTTGTTAAGATGACGTTGCATATGCAAGTATTTCTCTTTATTTCCCATTTTATCAAATCTCTATGTTATAGGATGAGAAGAAAGGCTCTGAAAAGATCACTAAGGAAATCCTGCATCTAAAAGCTCATTTATTTCGGAATTTAGACAAAAATGGAGTTGTGATGCTGGGATCTTGGGTAGAGACGGGTGATATTTTAGTTGGTAAATTAACGCCTCAAATGATGAAAGAATTGTCGTATGCTCTGGAGGATAGATTATTACAAGCCATACTTGGCATTAAGGTATCTACTTCAAAGGAAACTTGTCTCAAACTACCTATAGGTGGTCGGGTGAGATGGGTCCAGAAAAAGGGTGGTTCCAGTTATAATTCAAAAACGATTCGTGTATATATTTTACAGAAATGAGACATCAAAGTAGGTGATAAAGTCGCTGAAAGACATGGAAATAAAGGCATCATTTCAAAAATTTTGAGGCACCAGAATTAATAACCTATAAATTATCGTTATCAATCAGATCAAGTTAATTTTCAATATTAATTAAAAACATTTTCAGTGGTATTGTTGTCTTATTCTTTCTTTTGTTTAGTTTGATGTAGATTAATTTTTCCAACCTTTTAGTCTCTATTAAAGATTCGACATTCAATTTTTTTGTGATTTGGTTTTTTTATAGTAATAGCAAATAAGTTTGGAATAGGACTTTGATCTTTCTCTTAACTGATCTCGAGCTTTATTTCTTCATCAGTTTTTTATGACATTTATGTTCGAATGCCTTTTGGAACCATTAAAGATGGCAATAAAGCTTGGGCCCAACTAGACTTGACCTAGATGGCCCCATAATTTTTTGAAATTTTGGAGCTTCAAATTAGGCCAGACCCAAGTAAGTTATAGAAAACGACATTGTTTTGAGTAAAACGACGTTATTTCTATTTGAGTCAGGCATGGGCCGGGCCTATTACCATCCACAGGAACCACATTCTTTTCTTCTGGCATCTTTATTCAAAAGATTATCACTTACATTATCTACTGTAAGTTTTCCATCAGGGACAAAGTTACTGAGAGGGACAAGAAGTCTATCCCAACTCTCAAATAATGAACTGAAAAGAAGTAGCAACGACAACTAATCATTAATAGTCATTTCTACCTTTGATAACTTAATGGCAATTTGAAACTACTGAAATTCTTAGTCATATTTTGACCATCTTTGTGTTCCAACTTTGCCAATTGTCTTATGAGATGCACCTTATTGTATGAGGTCTTCTTTTAAATCATAGATTCAAACTTTACTATAATTCAAAAGCATTCGTGTAATTTGACAAGTGTTTGAACAAACTTCGATCCATGTATTTTTTTTAATTATAGTCGTCATTTTTTGATTTAATTGTGTCCATTCATTGTTATTCTTTTCCTCTTACTTATTGGCATTAGTAGTTGGCTCATGTAAATTTTTACAATGCAAATTATCCTTCATCATTGGCTTCTAATTGGAATAATTTTTTATCGTTATCTTGAATATGTTGAATATGTCACCATTACGAGTGATTGAACTCTCTATTTTGTATCAAACAAAAAAAAACTCATTAAAACTAAAGCTTTGATACTATTATTGGAAAAAAAATACTATGAAAGCTATACTTTTCTTCCTCTGAATAATTGAAATGGAAACTTAAAATAATGTGAAAGTAAATAAGCAAAAGGAGAACACTAAAATTTTTACATGAAAAATATCTCAAATAAAGGAAAAAACTCATAAGACTGTAGTTTTGAAATTTTTTATTATATTAAAGCGTGATTACAATGAGAATCTTTCTCACACAAATTCTGCGAAGCATACACTCAGTAAACACCTTCTCTAGCTTCCTCATTCTTATATTTCTGTCTTGGTTGAAATGAATTGATAAAACACATATCTTCTCCACTTGTGAAGTCTTTCAAAGGTCTTCAATAAATAAAAATTTATAATGTTTGAAAAAATTTTCTAAGCATGATCAAACAATTTTTTATGCTTGATCAATCTTGTGAATTCTTAACAAGAATTCCAATTTCCATACATGACCAACCTTAAGATTCTTGTTAAAGAGATTACAAGACAAATAGTATTTATTAACTCACAATTATAGAAGAATCCAATACAAAATTTGGAGACGTAAAATTCCTAAGTAATATGAACAGCTTACTAGGATTTTATGAATATATCACATATTAATATTACATATAAAATTTGATGAAAATGCACTTATTATCATTATATGTATATTACGAAACTTTAGCTTGGTTTATTTGACCTTCAACCTTCATAAATGATCAATTAAATAATTATTACTTGTTGGGCCCCAAACTTTTTCTTGAAAAATTTGAATTATTAAATGCAATTAAATGAGGAATTGGTGGTTTTATTTTCATGTGCAAAAAAAAAGGGGAAATTCAAGAATGTGAAATGATATTGTGAGGTTAAAGCATGAACATTTATTTTGGTTGGAAATGGGTGTTTGTGTAGGTTTGTGTGGTGGGTGATGAAAAGAGTTGAATT
>JANVCQ010000001.1:16402091-16418316 GCA_025531925.1 Erythroxylum plowmanianum
AAATGAAACCAGGAGGCATTTTCATATACACCTCTTCATCCAAGTCACCATGCAAAAATGCATTTTGTACATCCATCTGATGAAGTTCCCAACCTTTCGCAGCAGCAATAGCAAGAAAAGTGCGAATCGTAGTCATCTTTGCTATTGGACCGAACATTTCATGATAATCAATTCCTTCAACTTGATTATTTCCAAGTATCACTAAACATGCTTTATAACGTTCAACACTTCCATCCGAGTTATACTTAACTTTATAGACCCACTTGCTGCCAATTGCTTTCTTTCCAGGAGGCAGGTCTTCTATTGTCCGTGTATCGTTGTCCTTTACAGCTTGTATCTCCTTTTTCATTGCCTCTCTCCAACATTCCTTTTTCATTGCCTCTGCATAAGTATTAGGTTCATGACCTGCAGTAATACTAGCCAAAAACGACCGATGTTGCATGGAGAATTTATCATAATTCACAAAATGTGCTATAGGATAAGAAATACCTGAGGAGTTTGATTGGAACAAAGAACTCGGTAAGGGGCTTACTTGAACAGCATGAGTCACATAATCCTTCAAATGAACTAAGAGTTGCCTTATTCTATGTCCCCTACCAAGATGCTCCTCTAAACCATTAGTCTAACCTATGCCATCACCATCACTATTTCTAGTTTCCTCATTGACAAGAATATTGACTTCCTCTTTCTCACTTTGCTCCTCTTGATCCTCAACAACATCAAAACCCAAAGTGATATCTTTAGTTAGATCCATATCTGTAATAGTCTTTTCTTCTCAAAAGGATACCCGACAAAAACACACTTTCTACTTCTACTTGCAAACTTATCATTTTTCCGATTCAAATTATACGCATAGCATAGGCAACCAAAGATTTTAAGATGCTTATAAGAAGGGAGAGCTCCAAAAAGAATTTCATATGGTGTTTTACCATTCAACACTGTAGAGGGGATTTGGTTAATTAAGTAACCGGCTGTAAGTACACACTCACCCCAAAATTCAATCGGCAAATTTGCTTGAAATTGCAAGGCCTCGCCACATTAAGAATATGACGATGTTTTCTTTCAACTCGCCCATTCTGTTGAGGTGTACTGACACATGATGTCTGATGCAATATACCATTCTCCTTAAAATATTTCTTCAAACATACGAATTCACTTCCATTGTCACTTCTAACAATTTTCACATTTTTCTTAAATTGTCTCTTAATCATCACAATAAATTGCCTAAGAACATAAGCAACCTTATCTTTCTCATTCAGCAAGTATATCCAAACAACACGAGAACAATCATCAGCTATTGTTAAAAAATAAATTGCACCACAAGATGCAGGAACTCTATAAGGTCCCTATAAATCACAATGTATCAAATCAAAACACTCTTTGGCTTTATTGTCACTAGAAAAGAACATTTCCCTGGTTTGTTTTGCTCTAAAACAGACATCACAAGCCTTATTACAATTGCTAGCTGAACTACCAACTTCAGAAATCAACTTTACCACCTTTGGAGAAGGATGACCCAACCTCCTATGACATAGCTCAAAAGGACGCGTCATCTGTGGTTTTGCATGCGTGAGCTGAAGCCACTCCCTTGAGAAAATAAAGCCCCTCACGTTGTTCACGTGCTCCAATCAGCCTCCTTGAATCTAGGTCTTGTATAGAACAAAATTTGTCAGTAATATGAGTTACCAAACTCGAATCATATAGAAGCTTTGACACAGATATTAAATTGCAGTTTAAGTTGGGAACAAAGAGAACATGTTGCAGCTTTAAATCCTTTCTAAGGACAACACTTCCTTCTTTGACCGCCATTGTCTTATCTCCATTAGGTAAACCAACAGACCAAGGTTCGATATCACGGACTTCTTTAAGGTAAGCATATGTTCCTGTCATATGATGGGAAGCGCCAGTGTCAATAATCTAAGACAAAATATTTTGCTTACCCGACAACCTCTCACTACTACTGTTCTTGGTCGAGCTCAACATTCCCATCAATTTGTTCCATTGTTCATCACTCAGCCCAATAAAACCCTTCCTGTCAGTATCAGTCACATTTCCTTGTTCTCCTTCACTTCCAGGTACGTGCACAGCATTGGCTCGTGAGTTGGTTCCCTTGTTACGACTTCCAGTCTGGCGTTTGTGTCCACCACCCCGTCCAGACATACTGGAGCAAGGTCTATTCCCCCACCACTCTGGGTATCCTGTTAATTGAAAGCAAGACTCAGCATCATGTCCTCCTTGCTTGCAGTGTGAACAAACTGCACTTTTATCCTTTCCTGAACTTCGACTGCTAACTTGTATTGCAAAGCTCATGGGGCTACCTTATTTTTCCCTTCTTCGTGTCATGTTCCTCACCCGCTCCTGCTGAACAATTGTTGAGTAAACCCGATTCAGGTTTGGCAGTGGTTCTGTACTCAATATATTGGAACATACTGTTCCATACCCTTCATCATCTAAGCCCATAAAAAATTGATGAACTTTTTCCTCTTCACGTTTCTTTTCCAATTCCGTTGTAAGATTGCATTTGCATCCACTACATTTACACACCGATATCTGGTCATAATTGTTCAATTCATCCCAAATTGTTTTGAGTCGACCATAATATGTGACTATGGCATGCCCGTCCTGCTTGCAATTCGCAAGATCTGACTTCAATTATTGCACTCTTGGTCCGTTTCCTATAGAAAATCTCTGCTTGATAACTTCCCACAACTCCTTCATGTTCTCCATATGAGATATGGTCGAATGAAACGTGGGCTCAATGGTGTTGAAAATCCAAGCCACAAGCATTGAATTAACTGTCCACCAATCTTCAATTTCGACAGAACCTTCTTCTGGCTGTTTAACAGTTCCATCAATGAAACCATGCTTCTTTTTGGCTCGCAGAGCAGTCCGAATTGCCCGTGCCCATTCATCGTATTTTTCCCCTATCAGCTGAACTTGGGTAATAATATTACCTGGGTTATCATTCGTGTTCAGCGTATAAGGATTTGAAAACACCTTTGTAGAAGCTGATGGCATAACGATTTCTTTCCCATCATTAGCCATGGCTCTGATACCATGTAAAGTCTAAAGAAAGTTTTGAAGAAAAATGATCACCTCCTTTGCATTCCTCGTATATCATATATCCAGAAAATCCTAAATAGGAGACCCTTCTAAAGATGGAAAAACTCCCATAAATCTACTGCTAGAAAAACTCCTATACCGAAGTAAACCTTTGTACAAAAGGAAAGATCCAAAATTATAGATTTATACTAGCTATAGTAGGAAAGACCGATAATAGCGTCCAATAATTTACTGTGTAGTATTTCTTTATTTTCTTCTTCTTTTCTTACAACAAATTCTCATGAGGTGAAGATCTCACTCTCTGATCGGATGAAGATGCACATGGATGTAAAGGTGACTGGCTGGCTTGAGAATTTGAACTCGTAATTGCAGGATTGCCTCGTATTAAATAATAAAAACAAATGTTGGGAGAGGATTAAGAAACCAAAAAGAGTAAATGTATTTATAAGGTTTTGGGATTTTATTGGTTTTATATCATATTAGTAGACCTATGCGGATGACATGGTAGACTATTGAACAGCCGAAACTCAGGTAAGCAAGAAGCAACCCATAGTCTGAAGCTACTGTGCGCCTGCTTTCACCACTTCTAGATCGTAAGCTCATTCCATGAACCTAGGCCTCAAACAGGTTCTATTCTTAGTTTAAGCATGTTCGGGCCACTTCGAAAGGATTAGCGTTCATTAGATTATGTTTATGCATTCTCGACCCAAGTTCCACCTAAACTCGGCGGAAGGACATAAAATTGGAACTGCACGTTCAAGAAGGGTATGAAATAATTAACAAATTATATATATATATATTCTAGACTTTGGAATTACAATTGGCTTTGAACCCGAATTTTAATAAAGATTTGAGAATGTGAGCGTTTTAAATTTATTTAGCTTATTATAATATTGATAAAAAAGTCAAATCCAGCCATAACTTTTTTTATTAAATTTTAATTTAAAGCTAAACCTTTCCATATTGACGTTTCATAAACTTTCAGTTTAAACCCTAATTTAATTTTCTCTTATCAAATACATTTTCTACCTAAAAAATAAGGTCAAAATTTTTATAAAAAATACAAAATTTCTTTTTCTCTTCGTTCATCTCTCTTATCTCCTCTCTGTCTCTCACTATCTTTCTTAACTCTACTGTAGTAGATTGTTTAGCAGATTAAAGAAAGAGAACGGGGACTAGTAATACATCATTCTATCGTAAGTGCCATGAATTGAAGTTAAAATTTGTAAAAATAAATAAGAGAGTTAATTGAATGACATGCTTTGACGTAATATAATAGATTATTGGAATTGCCTACCAAAAAAAGCGTTGACTAAAACTCTAGACTCTTGTAAAATTAGTAGCAAATACACAAACTAGTTATTTGTAGTAAAATATAAATCAGTGAATTGCTTTGTTTTATTTTTTTTCCTCCTATTTTTCCAGTATCAGATCCTGTTTTTAGGAGCAGTTCATAATTGAGTCAACTAGTGTGCATTGTTTGTTGGTATTTTCTGTTATGATTTGTGAGATAGTGGATGCTCGTCTTTCATTATTCTTGGATCAGTTGCAGAATTTTTGGTTGATTAGAACACTTGTAAGTCTATATATTAGGCCTTGGTATAGTTGGTTTTTATAATGCACTGAAGTAAAAGTGTTTCTCTCACAAAATAGCTATGTTTCCTTTTGTTTATTTCTGTTTTTTACTTTATTCCCCAATAATTTTCTAGTATCAGGGTGGTTGAGAGAGGAAGAGCACGTGCAACCTCTTTTCCTTCTCCCATAACTAGGTCAGGTGCACTTAAAAAAAAAGGAAAAGGTATGGCGAATTAGTAAAGTAAAAGTGAGAAAGTGAGGGTAAAAAAGACTTGAGTTCAGCCCACAAGTAAGAGAAACAAAATCTTAAGCCCCTAGTTTCTTTCCACCTCACGAACCAGAGAGAGCCAAATACAAAGTGAAACACTAACAAGGAGAGAGAGAAAAAGTCAGCCATGACTACAAATGGCACTACGACAATATCATAGCCCCCAATTCCAATTTTTAAAGGGTTGAATTATCATTTATGGAGTTTGAAAATGCAAACCATGCTCAAGTCTCAAGAACTTTGGGATTTGGTAGAGAAGGGGTTTGAAGATACTAATTCGGAATAGCCCAACCAACAATTAAGGGACAACTGAAAGAAGGATGCAAAGGCCTTGTTCCTCATTTAACAAGCTCTTGATGATAGTCTTTTTTTCATAATCACAGCAGCTAGTACCTCCAAACAAGCATGGGAAATTCTCAAACAAATGTACTTGGGAGATAAGAAAATAATTATCATAAAACTGCAAACAGTTCACTGTGATTTTAAGTTGTTGTCAATGCAAGAAAAAGAGTTTGTGCTAGATTATCGCTCTAGGGCATTTGGAATTGTCAATTGTATGAAGTCATATGGTGACAATATGAGTAATGAAATTGTTGTGGGCAAGGTTTTGAGGAGCTTAATCTCAAAATTCAATCATATTATTGAAGCCATTAAGGAGACTAAGGACCTAGCTACCTACACATTTGATGAATTGATAGGTTCTTTATTAGCACATGAAGATAGGTTGAATAGGTCTAGAGGAAAATCTAAAGAGAAGGCTTTCCAAGTAAGGGGGAGTCTTATCCTAAAGGCAAGTCAGAAACTTCAGCATGTGGAAAGTCAGACAATATAGGAGGTAGAGGAGGTTATCGTAACTGAGGTTATGGTTGTGATAGAGGAAGAGGTCAATATGTTGGTGAATGTTGCTAATGCAAGAGATGTAGGCACAAGGAGGCTGACTGTTGAGTTAAATAAAAAAAATGAATAGAAGCATGCCAACTTCACCGATACATCGCAAAAGGAAAGCAATATGTTCATGGCCTACTACACTATAGATGTTATGACCAATGGTATTTGGGTTATTATTGCTCTAGCCATACATGTGCGAGAGGCTATTGCTCAAGGAACTTGAATAGACGAAGAGATCAGAAGTTTGATTCAGAGATAACGAACCAGTCAAAGTTGAAGGTAGAGGTATGATTGCTATCAAAATTGCAAATAATAACATAAAGCTTCTTTATGATGTGCATTATGTTCCCTCTTTAGGTAATAATCTATTAAGCATTGGACAATTGTTGATTGGTGGCTATTTTGTTATGTTTGATAACGATTCCTATAGTATCCATGATAAGAAATATGGTAGAAAAATTTTTGATGTTCAAATGACCTCAAATAGAATGTTTCCATTAGATGTATCACTTTATGGTGAAAGTTGTGCATTGGTTGCTAAGGAAAGTGCAGAAGCTAAGTTATAGCATTTGAGAGATGATCATTTGACTATCAAAGGATTACAATTTTAGGGAATAAAGACATGGTAGTTGGGTTACCTAAAATTAATAATCTTGCTTTTGTGAAGAATTGGTGTATGGAAAACAAAGTAGGTCATCATTTCCTGTAAGTAAGGCTTGGAGGGCCTCAATTTGCCTTGAACTTGTATATGTTGATTTATGTGGTCCCATATCAGTTGAATCCTTAGGAGGGAGTCAATATTTTTTTGTTATTTATTAAAGACTGTAGTCGCATGAGTTGAGTATATCTTTTGAGATTCAAATCTAAAGCTTTTGAAATTTTCAAGATATTTAAGTCCCTAGAGCAGAAGCAAAGTGGGTGTCAAGTTAAGACACTTTAAACAGACTGAGGTGGTTAGTTTTTTTCAGATGAATTTAATGCTTTCTGCGAGGAGAACGACATCTATAGAGAAATTAAAACACCTTATAAACTGGAGCAAAATGGTGTGGAAGAATGGAAAAATCATACCAATGTCGAGATGGGCAGAAGCATAATAAAGGCAATAGATATCCCAAAGTGATTTTGGGTAGAGGTAGTGGCTACAACTGTCTATATCTTGAATATCTTTCCCACAAAGGTAGTATACAATTGAACTTCATATGAGGCATGGAAAGGTCATAAGCCTAAGGTAAGCCACTTACGAATTTTTGGTTGTGTAGCATATACATTGGTGAAATCTTAATCTAAACTTGATGAAAAATTAGAAAATGTGTTTTTATGTGCTATAACACTTAGACTAAGGCATGTAAGCTATATAACCTTGTGAGTGGAAAGGTGACTATTAGTAGGGATGTCAAATTTAATGAAGTAGCAAGCTAAACATGGGAGAAAAGTAACGAAGCAACAACAATAGTACCTCAGGAAGACACTCCTACAATGATAGAATCTCATGAATTGACAACTCCAGAAACTCTTCTAGTGGCACTAACTCTCATGCATCTCTAATTAGTAAGTCATCTTTTTCAACAGGCAACAATCCTACTCCACATAGCAACAACAATAGTTCACCGCCATTAAGCTCTCCATGCAGCTCTATATATCACTCTAAAGAGGTTTCAATTGTTGGTTGAAATTTATGAAAACTGTAGCTTTGTTTTATACATGACAGAGCTCACACTCTTTGAGGAATCTGTTGAAAATAAGAAATGACAAGCTACAATGATGGAATAAATGAGGGCAATTGAGCACCATTAAACATGAGAATTGGTTGATTTACTAGAGGGGAAGACTCATATTAGATTGAAGTGGGCGTTCAAAATAAAGTATCATGCATATGGCAACATATAGAGGTTCAAAGAAAGGATGGTGGCAAAAGGATATGCACAACGTCAAGGTACTGACTTTTACAAGACCTTCTCACCTGTTGCTCGCTTTGAAATAGTAAGAATTCTTCTATCGTTATTACTTATATTGAATTTGCCCATTTATCAATTTGATGAGAAGTCTGTGTTTTTAAATGGGGACTTAACAAAGGAAGTCTATGTGTGCCAACCTAATGACCTTGTTATTAGTGGGTATGAACACAAAGTTTACAAGCTCAAGAAAGCTCTTTATGGGCTAAAACAAGCATATCAGGCATGGTACAAATGAGTTTATTCATATTTCTTGAAAAATGGAATTGTTAGGAGTGAAAATGATCCCAAATTGTATGTGGAGAACCATGATAATGGTGAATTCTTAGTTGTAACCCTTTGATTGCCGAATTTAAATCTTACATCCAAAGAGAGTTTGAAATGACAGATTTGGGGATCCTGCAATATTTCCTTGGATTAGAAGTGAAGCAAGCCCAATATGGGATATTTCTCTCACAGAGAAAATATGCGAAAGACCTTCTATTCAGATTTGGTATGCATAATTGTAAAGTGGAAGCTAAACCTATTAATACAAATGAAAAATTGCAACTTGAAGATGGTACAAAGGTTGTTAACCCGAGTTACTACAAAAACTTACTAGGTGGGTTGAATTATTTGACTCATACTTGACCAAATATTATGTATTATGCGAGTTTACTATCTAGGTACATGTATAATCCTACCGGGAAACATCAAGGTGCACCAAGAAGGGTGCTATTTTACATAGCCTGAACCATTGATTTTAGGCTTTAGTATTCAAAGAAAGCGAAATTTAGCTAGTAAGCATATAGTGACAGTGATTGGGTAGAATGTGTAGATGACAGAAGCACCTCTAGCCACGCTTTCAGCTTAGGATCTGTAACAATTTCTTGGAGTTCAAAGAAGCAAGATGTTGTGGCATCATCATCATTGAAAGCAGAGTACATTGTTATAGCCTCTGCAACATGTTAGGCTTTGGTTGTAAAGGTTGTTGGTTGATATTCATCATCTTCAAGACATAGCAACAAAAATATTTTGTGACAATAAGGCAACCATTACAATGACAAAATTCTACCATTTTATAGCCGGAAAAAACATATCGACATCCGGTATCATTTTATTCGCAGCCTCAACACAAAATGAGAAATATAGTTGAAGTTTTATCAGACCAATGAGAAAATTGCAAATGTCTTGACCAAAGCACTTCTATTGGCCATGCATAATTGCTTTTGACAGAAACTTGGAGTATGCAATTTTAAAGCAAAGGGGAGTGTTGAATAATGCTCTAAAATCAGTGGCTTACTTTGTTTTATTTTTCCTCCTATTTTATTAGTATTAGTTCCTATTTTTTGGAGCAGATAGTAAGTGGATCAACTAGTATGCATTGTTTGTTGGTATTTTCTATTATGATTTTTGAGATAGTGGATGCACATCTTCTATTATTCTTAGGTCAGTTGTAGATTTTTTGGTTAATTAGTTCACTTGAAAGCGTATATATTAGGTCTTGATGTGGTTGGTTTTTTCAATGTAGTGAAGTAAAAGTCTTTCTCCCACAATATACCTTTGCTGCCTTCTGTTCTCTACTTTATTCCCCAACCCATTGAAACATCTTCTCTGAGAGAATAATAATATTAGTTTACGCAGTTGTTTCTCAGGAATCTTAGTCCTAGTACACCAAATCCCACATCTTTAAAGGAAAGAAATCATAAATAGTAATTTACAACAGTAAAGCAGGCAACATAAAATTAAGCATCGATAAATCAAATATCAAAGGTTCGAGGATGTTTGTGCTACACATTCAAGGCTACATACTCCAAGCATTCTTTCAACTGAGCTTCACTATATCCCTATTTGGTACCGAGCAATTATAAGAATCAATCACACAACTATTATAACTTGGAAAAGCAATACCCAATACAAGTTTAAAAATTGTCTTAACTATCTAAAGATCCAATTTAGTACATGTGCGTAGTTCAAACCCATGAAGTTAGCCTTTGACGACATCTGCATTAACGTTAGAGCTTTATACACATCACTAAGCCAATGTTTCTAAGAATTGGAATCTTGCTAAAACCTGCCAAAATAGAAACAATAAACTATTACTCCACCTTTTTTTTGACATGGAGCAATTTTCATGAACTAAAACCAAGTTAGAAAGGGGAAAGGTAAATAAAAGACATACAACTGATATATGGAGAATGCTGAGTAGAGGTTTAATAGTTGTGTGGGAATAAGGAGCATTGAATTTAGCTTCCTCTTATCAAATGTTCGAGTATGCTACAACTATATATATTCCTCTAGCTCCCTCCGAACACAAGGCGCCAATCATCTTGCAGTAGAAATATATGCTCTAGAATTTAAAAATGATAATAACCTTTAAGGCCTTTACCTCAATAATCAACATTTGAGCCATAGATGAAAGACATTTATCATATAAGTCATATATTCTTGTTCTCAAAATTTAGAGAAAAAGAAAAAGTTTCCCAATAACAAATGAAAACATTTTTTTTTGGATATAGAGAGCTTCAGTGTCATGAACCATTTTTCAGTTTATTAACAAACATAAGTTCTTCAAGAAATAGTATAGGCATCAAGTCCATAAAAGTAATAGATCATATAAAAGTAAATACTTGGATATATGATAATTCTCTTTCTTATTTACTTTCTTAATAGGCATCCTAGTTATGTTCAGGACTTAGAACAGTAAGCCTATAAAGTATATGCAGTTACTGAAGGTGGACATTATATCATCGAAAGTTATCTTAGATATTCAGTCTCCAATGGTTTGTTATATTTTCCTTCCATCTTTTTTATTTCCCAGGCAATGGTCAGGTACATTTTGGCTTCCATTATGCTTATCTAAAGGTTATGAAAAGAGCTACACTATGTTAAGAGATTAAAAATTCACTTTTTTAAAGGTAGATATTTCCTTAAAATTAGATAGAGAAATAAGGTTGTGTGATAGATCCTGAACCCTTCTTTGATAGATAAATTTGCATTTGGCTTATGGTACATTCATGATCTGAAATAATAAGTGTGTTATCTATTAACCATTGGATTGGACTGAAAATCTAAATAATTTATAAAATCTTGGATTACCAATATATTAAGAGGGTTGTAAAAGAATCTCTAGTAGAGCTGAGGAAGAAAGTGAGAGAAGGGAGACAAGAGAGAGGAAAGAAGAGAGAAAGATAAATTATTTTTTAATATATGAGCCCAATTTCCATATTGACGTATATTTGGCTAAAATAAGATGATATGCATATTTTGTGTAATAGAAGATTAACGGAGAAGTTGAGGTTCATATTCAAAGTTCATGAAACATTAATTTTTTTCTTAATGTATTGAAAGTTTTAAGTTTAAATTGAATTCTAATAAAAAGTTAGGGTTTAATTTGACCCTTTTGCTTATAATATTTAATATGATTCGCTAATATTAAAGTAATGACCATATTTGTTATTAGGGGTGTACAGTTAGGCATATATTGTGGCTACACACACACACACACATATTGGTGTATTAATCTTACCTTTTTTTAGGACTTTTGAGATTATTATTTTACATTATTTTGTGAGAGAAGGTGGTATTTAAAGATTGTAAAATTATCTACATCTCTGTTGTGCCTATATGAAGATGTAAAAACTTGTGTTATATATTTCATTATATTTACAGAAGGTTAAAAAACCCTAATATACACAATTGGAGATACATAAGATAAGGTGTAATATAAAATGAAAAGATTAAAGCATATTGAATATAATGTTTATCTCTAAGTAATGTTAATTTACATCTCTAAGTAATAGAGTTTATCTCTAGTTAACCAAAAAATAAGATAGCTATGATTAACAGATAATCATATGTTATTAGCCCCCTCAAATTCAAAGAGATGTGTGATTATGAGTTTGTCTTAAAGATGTCAGAACATAGACAAAGAGAGAGATTTTGTCATAAATCAGCAATATGATAAGTAAAAAAGATATGTCAAATATAGAGTGATTTGTTTACTACCACATCTCAAATAAAGTGAACATCGATCTCAATGTGCTTTGTGTGAGCATAAGAGACTAGATCAGAAGAAAGAAAAGTAACACCATGGTTATCACACCAAATAATAGGTTTGATGTGAGAGAAGTCGATTTCACTAAGAAGTGAAGTGATCCAACAAAGTTCTACGACCGTAAGAGCAATTCTTTTTTATTCTGCCTTAGTACTAGATCGAGCAAATGTTGACTTTTTCTTAGCACTCCAAGAGATAAAGATTGGAACTAAGAAAGATGCAATAGCTAGATGTAAAACGACGATTATCAGGACAACCAACCCAATCAACATCACAATAAGCATGGAGATTGAGAGAGGATGATTTAGTAAGCTGAATGCCATAAGAAGATGCAGGGTGAAGATATCGAAGAATTCGTTTGACCGCAGTCTAGAGAACATCGATAGGAGAGTGTAAGAACTGAGAGACTTTTTTTGACAATAAGTAGATGTTAGGGTGAGTGAGGCAATGATATTGTAGAGCACTAACAGTGTTATGGTACTCAGTAGCATTAGGAAGGGGATGACCATAATTTTTAGATAAAGGAAGGGTAGGGGTAATGGGTGAGTTGACAGGTTTAGAATTATGGAGACCAACCCAAAAAAGAAGATCTTTGATGTATGTAGTTTGAGTGAGTAAAAGACCAATAAGCATAGTAATGGCCTCAATACTAAGGAAGTGATGAATTAGACCTAAGTCTTTAATACAAAAAGTGGCATTCAGATTATGAATAAGAGATGTAATCAATGATGATGAAGAATCTGTAACCAAGATATCATCCACATAAACCAAGAAAAATGTTGTGTGACCTGAGGTGTTATGAATAAACAAAGAAGTGTTAGACTTGGATGAGATAAAGTCAAGGTCAAGAAGTTTCTTACTCAACCTAGAAAACTAGGCTCAAGGACCCTATTTCAAGCTATACAAAGCTTTATAGAGATGACAAACATGGCAAGGATAATAGGGATCTATGAATCCAGGAGGTTGAGACATAAAGACTTATTCTTGGAGATGACTATGAAGGAACGCATTGTTGACATCAAGTTGGCGAATAGTCCAGTTATGATATAAGGCAAGAGTGAGAACAATGCGAATGGTGATGGGTTTGACAACAAGACTAAAGTTATCAATGTAGCTAATGCCTGAAGTTTGATGATAACCTTTAGCCACTAGTTGAGCCTTATGATGTTGAATAGAGCCATTAAGATTTTGCTCAGTACAAAAAACCCATTTATAACCAACAATGTTAGCCTTTGGGGTAGGAGGAATAAAAGTCCAAGTATGACTAGGAAGGAGAACAATTAACTCATCAAGTATGGTTTGAAACCAGTATGGAAATTTATTGGCTTAAGTGAAAGATATGGGGTTAGAAGTGCAACAAGAGTAGAATAGGTGATATAATCATGAAAAAATCGCGGGATGCAGGTATGATGATGTCCGGGTGAACATAGGATGATAGGATAGTGGTGGAGGAGTCGGTGAAGGTGAAGAAGCAGTGTGAGTAAAGGAATGGTTAAAAGATAAAGGTAAGGAGAAAATAGAAGTAGAAGGGGAAGGGGAAGGGGAGAGGGAAGCATTAGAAGAGAGGGTGGAATAATGAAAATCATATTCAAAGAAATGCATATGATGAGAGATAAAACGTTTAAATGTTTGAGGATCCAAACAATGGTATCCTTTATACTTAGAGTAGTAGTTGAGAAAAGAATAGGGAGTAGTTAAGGTATGAGTTTATCAGCACAGGTAGAGCCTAAAAATGGAAAACATGTGCATCCGAAGACTCAAAAGTGAGAGAGAGTAGGTTTAATATGGAAAAGTGTTTCATAAGGAGACTGATCATTAAGAACAAGTGTAGGTAAAAGGTTAATGCGATAAACAACAATAGAAAAGGCTTCAAACTAAAAAGATTTAGAAAGAGAGGCATGCGAAAGAAGGGTAAACCATGTTTCAGTGATTTGGAAAATTTTGCATTCTATAAGATCATTTTGTTAAGGAGTATAGGCACAAGAGATATGATAAGTGATGCTATGGGTAACACGATATTGAGTGAAGACACCATTAATAAGTCCAGGAGCTCCATAGCATTGAAATTTTTTTTATAGTAGTAGGAAATTTTTTTCAATTGTTGTTTTAAAAGTTTGAAAATAGAGTAGAGCATGAGACTTTGAACTAAGGGAAGAAAACCAAACAAATCAATTGAAATCATCAACAAAGATAATAAAGTACTGATAACCATATAAAAAAAGAGATGAAGAAGGTCCATAATTATCACAATGAATGAGTTGCAAGGGTTTTGTAAATATACGAGATGATAGTGGAAATGAAAAACAAACATTTTTTCCCTTAAGGCAAGAAGTATAATAATTAATGACATTGGATTTAACGGGTAAACCATAAGATAAACTATATAATGTAGAGCGATATGGACGACCAAGATGTTGATGCCACAGATCTACAGAAGCAGTAGTAGCATTAAGAGAAATATAACTGAAAAAATGTGATGAAATATTTAAGGGATAAAGGTTATTATAGATGGAACCTGCAAGGAGCGATATCTTGGTTTGAAGATCCTTAATAATGTAAACAAATGGATTAAATTCTATGAGACACGAATTATTATAAACAAATTTGGCAGTAGATAACAGATTTGTGGTAGGAGCAGGAACAATCAAAATATCATAAAGATGGAGAAGGTGAGGGGAATTATATATAGTTAATGTACCAGTAGAGGAAATGAGAAGAGTTTGTCTATTACTGATGACTACTTGATTAGACCTATTATACAGTGAAACATATTCCACAATAAAAGAACTATGAATCATGTGGGCGGTGGCGACATTATCCAGTAACCATTTAGAAACAGTACTAGACTTGAAATGTGAAATTTCTGGTTCAAGTGGAATGTTCATGGCAATAAATGTTGCAGAAAGATTGTTAATAATATGTCGAGAATCATATTGATGATTATGAGACTCAAAATATCGAAAATGATAGTGAGCAACAATGTGCCCATTTCCAATAGATTTGAAATTGTGTTAGTGGTGTTAGAGAAGTGCTCTAAAGGCAATCACCTTTAACACTTATTGTACAAATCATTTTATGATTAACAAAGACATTTTTCATTATTTCGATGTTCATACATTTATGGATTTGATATTGATCTTAAATTAATTTAATGAAGTCCTTGATGCAAAACATAGCATGGAGGAAATAATGATGAGTTCATGATAATAAGATTCCTATCATGTGCAATTATGTCAGCATCTAAACTTTCCCTAGTCATAGGATTAATGAGATGGGATATCATTAATTCGAATAGACTAGCACATGTTCTACTCCTTTATTGGATCAAGTTGTAGATCTCATAAGTTGTAAACATGAGTTATTTAGAGTTAACATGTTGATGCTTACTAAGGGTAGTAAGTGCATTGGATTGACCTACTATGAGACAATCATATGGATATTTTATTCCAGTGTCAATGATAGTCTCATTATAGCAATGGTGCAAGTATCCTTTGACTTGAGATGTTTAAGGATATCTCGGATACTAATCCTGTGCTTTGTATCCATTCATCGGTGCCTTTCAGGGGTTACTCATAGGGTAGTGATTGGGTATAGCTTGAGGTATTCGGAGGTAATTGAGTAGTTAATAAAGGATTCACTACTCCTGATAGAAGGATATAGTACCAGCGACCTCTTATCGGGGTCATTACTTGGGAGTCTCTGTCTAGAGTAGATATATGTTATGAAGAGAGTCTTCAATGATATATAGAGTAATGAGATCCTAAGACAAGATCTAATGTCGCTTGAACTAGATGTGATGTAGTCAGTCTAGTGGGAGTTGACACTTTGACCATACTATAAACCAAGTGGGGTATAGATGGTGAAAGGACGAATTGCATGGTAACATTGCATATGGAAGGGTTTTTGTTAAACCACTGACTTTATGGTCAATTGGGATTCATGACATGTTGCTAGATATCGCCCTTGACTTGAACTAAGTGTTAATACAAGTGACCAACATAACGGGGAGCCTAATGGGTCACACACATAGGAGATCCGAAGGATGAGTAAAATGGTCTTGAATGGTGATTAAAGATATGAGAGAGTGTTTCGGGATTGTATCCTGATCATGGTAGAAAATGTTGCATGGAATGGATTACAAACAAGTCTTTGTTGGTTGCCAATTTGGTCACTAACTTCCCAAACTTCCATTAATGCATGCTATTTATGATTATTAACTTCCCATAACTTCCATTAATGCATGTTATTCATGAACATTAACTTCCCATAACTCTCTATTAGTGACAGGAGTTATGGAAGGCCAAGTGGTGAAAAAAATGAAGATGATTTTCGTGCATCTTGTGTAAGATACAAGTAAGAAAGAAAGGTTCTTTCTTACACACACACTCTTTTTCTCTCTAACTCTCACAAGAGTTCTTGTCTTTGCTAGCACAAAGAAAGAAT
>JANVCQ010000001.1:16421397-16440801 GCA_025531925.1 Erythroxylum plowmanianum
CTCGATCACAATTTGAGCACTAACCACTCTACACTCATAACACTGTACTCATCGCATTGGTAATGGGATGTTACACCATATCATGCCATGTAGTTATAATAACTATATGTATATATATGTATGAGTTATATGTAGAAGACCATCTAAGTTAAATGAGACCTTAGTCAAACCCCTCACTTAGAATATTAAAACTAATGCCTTCCTTTCATATGGCGAAAACCAGAGTTCTTTTAAAGTTAGGGTTAGGCAAACTCAAGCCTACTTTACACGGATATGTTTGAACCATGGAAGTAGGATTTTTGGATTAATAGGTCGATTTTAACTAGAAGCATTGGTTTGTTGGGCAAACACAAGATCAACATGGATAGAGGTGAAGTTGGGTAGTATACATTAGATGTACACGTGTCAAGAGTTGATATCCCAATGAGTATGCACATATTAACAGTTGATAGCACTAGATTCGATAGTTGCATTAGAGATGCAATTACTATGATCGATACCTACAGGTTGAACTAAGGTGGCTATTAGGCAAACCCAAGGTCATTCTTAGGGATATTGGATATCGATCCACTAGTAGAATTTCTTTATGAGTTCTCTTGGATTTATATTGAGGGTTATGAATTCGTGAAAAATAGTGGGAGCCATAATGAGTGTTATTAAAGTCCTTATAGACAAGCATTTAAGCACATTCTAATTTTTCTCTCTTTGATGAAAGGTTGCTATTGCCCGAGTCAATACCATGAGTACTAGTGTGAATTTAAGATCATTGATGGAAGCTAACAAATTGACTGGACCAAACTTCCTTGGTTGGCTCAGGAAATTGAGAATAGTTCTCAAGTCCGAGAAGCTTGGTTATATCTTGGAAGAACCACTTCTTGATCCCCCTACTTTTGATGCTTCTGATGATATTCGAAGGGCATATAGGAAGCATCTTGATGATAGTGAGATGGTTAGTTGTATTATGCTAACTAGTGTGTCACCGGAGCTGCAAAAGTAGCACGAGACTATGGATGTTCATACCATAGTCCATCATCTTAAGGAGCTCTTTGATGAGCAAGCAAAGTCTGAAAGGTTCGAGACTTTGTGATTACTCTTTCACTCCAAGATCGTTGAGGAGACATCTGTAGTGCAGTACGCATTGAAGATGAATGGCTACATCGAGTGGTTAGCCTCGTTGGGTTTTCTTTTGGATCATGAATCAAGTATTAACTTAATTTTGATAGGTTTAACCGATAGTTACTCACAATTTGTGCTTAACTATCGGATAAACAATATATCCAGTATAATTCTTGAGCTGGTCAACATTCTTAAGCAGTTGATCCATCTGTCTGTAAGGATAAGGCTGTCATGCTGGTGGACTCTTTTGGTTCAAAGAAAAAGAGCCAAAAGAAGAAGAAGTCTACAGGGCCTAAGGGGGGTGTCAAGAAAGCAAAGAAGACTGCCTCAAAGGAAACTTGCTTCTACTATTGTAAGGATGGCTACTGTAAGAGAAACTGCAAGGCCTATCTGAAGTCCTTAAAGCAGAAGAAGGCATATAATATCCTCATCTACTTTAGGTATTTATGTTATTGATATTCATATTGTTTCTGATTATGACTCACACATTTGTACTAACATATAGGGCCTCAAGAAAAGTAGATAACTCAACAAGGGAGAGTCAAACCTGTTAATGGGCAATGGAGCAAGAGTTGTTGCATTAGCTATAGGCATATATGTATTAACGCTCCCTAAGGGGCTTGTATTAGAATTGGACAGTTGTTTTTATGTACCTGCTTTGATAAAAAAATTTAATGTCCATTTCTAGTCTTAATAAAGCTAGATTCCATTTAAATTTTAGTAACAATGGTTGTTCAATTTATTTGAATGAAATGTTATATGCTTTGGGTACATTATGTAATGGTATATACATATTGGATATGTCTAATTTGGTTCTAAATATCAATAATAACAAAAGCATAAAACGAGATAATGTGAATCGTTTTACTTATGGCATTGTTGCCTTGGCCATATAAGTAAGAGACGCATGTCTAAACTACACAAGTGTGGTAGTTTAGGGTCATTTGATTATGAATCATATGACACATGCGAATCTTGCGTATTAGGCAAGATGACTAAGTTATCCTTTAAGGGAAATGGTGAACGAGCTAGTGGACTTTTAGACCTAATGCATACTGATGTATGTGGTCAGATGTCCATACATGCCAAAGGTGGTTTCGTATACTTTATTACCTTTATTGATGATCATTCTCAATATGGGTATTTGGATCTTATAAGATATAAGTCTAAAGCCTTTGCAAGGTTTAAAAAATTCATAAATGAAGTTGAGAAACAACTTAGGAAAAGTATTAAATCACTTCGATTGGATCGAGGTGGTGAATACTTAAACTAAGAGTTTTTGAATTATCTCAGAGATAATATAATATTGTCCCAATGTTCTCCACCTTACACACCACAATACAATGGTGTGGCTGAGAGAAGAAACCAAACCTTGTTAGACATTGTGAGGTCTATGATGGGTTTAGCGAATTTACCAACATCCTTTTGGGGGTATACACTTGACACTTCTGTTTATGTATTAAATAGAGTACCATCTAAGTTAGTTGATATTGCTCCATTTGAGATATGGACTAACAAGTTATATTTCTCATATGAAAGTTTGTGATTGTCCTGCTTATGTGAAGCGGATTCAGTCAGATAAGTTTGAAGCTACATCTAACAAGTGTCTGTTTGTAGGATATCCTAAGAAAACTATAGGATATCAATTCTACCATGCTTCAGAACAAAAGGTATTTGTTTCAAAACATGTTGTCCTTTTAGAGAAAGAGTTTCTTCTAAGAGAAGATAGTAGAAGCAAAATTGAATTTGTGGAAGTTCAAGATGCTCAAACAGATGCAGATCAACTACTTGGACCTGAGTTTATTATTCATAAAGATGAACAATAGTTTAATCTTCTGACGCACAAGAAGTTCATAGGTCAGGTAGGATACATCATGTTCCTGAGAGATATGGATTTCTCATAAGTGAAGTTAACAACGTATTGCTCATAGAAGATGATGAGCATACTACCTATGAAGAGGTTTTGAAGAGTTTAGAATCTGACAAATGGCTTCAAGCTATGAAATCTGAAATGGATTCTATGTATGAAAACCAAGTATAGAATTTGGTTGACCCACCCAAAGGGATAAAACCCATAGGGTGCAAATGGGTTTTCAAGAAGAAAAATGATATGGAGGGTAATGTAGTTACCCATAAAGTTAGGTTTGTAGCTAAAGATTATCATCAAAGGCAAGGTGTTGACTATGACGAAACGTTTAACCTAGTAGCTATGCTTGAATCCATTAGGATACTCTAGCTATTATGATTATGAGATATGAAAAATGGATTTGAAGACAGTTTTCCTTAATGGAAACCTAAATGAGGATGTATATATGACACAACTTGATAGTTTCATACCTATAAATGGAGAAAAGGTAAGCAAGCTTTAGAAATCCATTTATGGATTGAAACAAGCATCCAAGAGTTGGAATACCCGATTTGATGAGACAATCAAAGAGTTTGGTTTCTCACAAATTTCAAATGATTCGTGGGTATATAAGAAGGTTAGTGGGAGTGTGATCATGTTCCTTGTACTGTATATAGATGACATATTGCTAATAGGAAACAATGTCTTAGTTTTGTAATAAGTCAAAATTTGGTTAGCTAAGAACTTCTCTATAAAAGATCTTGGAGAAGCAATTTATATTTTGGGATTAGGATCTATAGAGATAGATCCAAGAGGTTGCTTAGTCTTTTTCAGTCTATATACATAGACAAGATGTTAAAGAGATTTAGGATGGAGCAATTCAAGAGAAGTTATCTTCCTATGGTATATGGGATTACACTCTCTACATTTATGTGCCCAAAGACACCAGATGAGAGGACTCGCATGAGTTTGATTCCTTATGCTTCGACTATAGGATCAATTATATATGTTATGTTATTTACTAGACTCAATGTATTGTATGCTCTAAGTGTTACAAGCAGATACCAGTCAGACCCTAGTGAGGGTCATTGGGTGGCTGCCAAGAATATCCTTAAGTACTTGAGAAGAACTAAGGATGTATTCTTGGTATATGGAGAAGGTGATCATGTGGTAAGCGGGTATACTGATGCCAGTTTCTAATCTGATAGGGATGACTCCAGATTCCAGTCTAGATATGTATTCATCCTAAATGATTGTACAGTCAGTTGGAAAAGTTTCAAATAAGAGACGACTGTAGATTCAACGACAAAGGCAGAGTACATTGCAGCTTTAGAAGTGGCAAAGGCAGCGGTTTGGATCAAGAAGTTCATCATAGAGCTTGGTGTGGTTCCGAGCATCATTAACCCAATGCAGTTGTATTGTGACAACAATGAGGCTATAGCGCAGGTGAAGGAATCGAGGTCTCATCAGAATTCCAAACATATACTTAGGCGCTACCATTTGATTAGAAAAATCATTGGTAGAAATGATGTCAAGATAGAGAGAGTTCCCACTGATCAGAATATAGATGATCCATTGACTAAACCTATTTCTTAAAAGAGTTTTATGTCACATGTACATGCCTATGGTACTAGATATCAAGCGATTGGCTTTAGTGCAAGTGGGAGTTTGTTAAAGAAGTGTTCTAAAGGCAATTATCTTTAGCACTTATTATACAAATCATTTTATGATTAACAAAGGCATTTTTTATTATTCCGATGTTCATACATTTATGGATTTGATGTTGATCTTAAATTGATTTAATGAAGTCCTTGATACAAAATATAGCATGGAGGAAATCATGATGAGATCATGATAATGATATTCCTTTCATGTGTAATTATGTTAGTATCTAAATTTTTCCTAGTTATAGGATTAATAAGATGGGATATCATTAATCCAGATATACTAGCGCATGTTATACTCCTTAACTAGATCAAGAGTTGTTTAGAGTTAACATATGGATGCTTACTAATGGTAATAAGTACATTGGATTGACCTACTATAATCATATGGATATTCTATTTCAGTGTCAATGATAGTCTCATCATAGCAATGGTGCAAGTATCCTTTGACTTGAGGTACTCAAGAATATCTCGGATACTGATCCTATGCTTTGACTCCATTCATTGGTGCCTTTCAAGAGTTACTCATAAGGTCGTGACTGGGTACAGCTTGAGGTATTCGGAGGTAATTAAGTAGTCAATAAAGGATTCACCACTCTTAATAGAAGGAGATGATACCTACAGCCTCTTGTCGGGGTCATTACTCAAGAGTCTTTGGCCAGAACAGATATATGTCATGAAGAGAGTCTTCAATGATACATAGAGTACTGAGATCCTCATGACAAGAATATCACTTGGACTATATATGATGTAGTCAGTTGACACTTTGATTATACTCTAAACCAAGTGGGGTATAGATGGTGAAAGGATGAATTACATGGCAACACTACATATGGAAGGGTTCATACTTAAACCACTGACTTTCTGATCAATTGGGGGTTATGACGTGTTGCTAGATACCGCTCTTGACTTACTTGAATTAAGTGTTAATTCAAGTGGTCAAAATAACCAAGAATATAATGGGTCACACATATAGGAGATCCAAAGGATGAGTAAAATGGTCTTGAATGGTGATTCAAGATATGAGACAGTGTTTCAGGATTGTATTGTGATGTAATCATGGTAGAAAACATTTCATGGAATGGATTTCAAACAAGTCTTGTAGGTTGCCAGTTTGGCCATTAAATTCCCAAACTTCTATTAATGCATACTATTCATGGTCATTAATTTCCTAAACTTCCATTAATGCTTGCTATTCATGGTCATTAACTTCCTATAACTTCCATTAATGCATGTTATTCATGACCATTAACTTCCCATAACTCTCCATTAATGATTGGGATAATGGAAGGCCAATTGGTGCATAAAATAAAGATGATTTTCGTGCATCTTGTGTAAGACACAAGTGAAAGAAAGATTCTTTTCTAAGACACACACTCTTTTTCTCTCTAACTCTCACAAGAGTTCTTGTCTTTGCTAACACAAAGAAAAAATTATAGCCATCTCCTAGTGAGATTTCATCCTTCTATATTCATATGGACTTTCATTAGAGACAGTCTACATTGATCGTTGTAGTTTGCGACAACCCAATGCAGAGAAGATTAAAGAATGGAGGAGATCGTCAGAAAGGAATGTAAACATCTTACATTTCATGTTTTTGTTTTCTATATCTATATGCATGAGTATATCTATTTTTTTGAGGTTCCGTTTTATTTTCCACTGCGTATATTTGATATATATTATTTATAAGATACATGATTGAAACCTTACATTTTTGGTCAATTGGGGTCATGACATGTTGCTAGATACCGCTCTTGACTTACTTAAATTAAGTGTTAATTCAGGTGGCCAACATAATCGAGAACCTAATGAGTCACACATATAGGAGATCCGAAGGATGAGTAAAATGGTTTTGATTGGTGATTCAAGATATGAGAGAGTGTTTCGGAATCGTATCGTGATGCGATCATGGAAAAAAAACATTGCATAGAATGGATTACAAACAAGTGTTATTGGTTGTCAATTTGGCTATTGACTTCTGAAACTTCCATTAATGCATGCTATTCGTGGTCAGTAACTTCTCATAACTTCCATTAATGCATGTTATTCATGACCATTAACTTCCCATAACTCTCCATTAGTGATGGGATTTATGGAAGGCCAAATGATGTACAAAATAGAGATGATTTTTTGTGTATCTTGTGTAAAACACAAGTAAGAAAGAAACACACACACACTTTTTCTCTCTAACTCTCACAATAGTTCTTATCTTTGCTAGCACAAAGAAAGAATTCTAGCCATCTCCTAGTCAAGTTTCATCCTTCATCTACGTATGGACTTCATTAGAGACGGTCTACATTAATCGTTGTGGTTTACAACAACCCAACTTGGAGAAGATTAAAGAACGAAGGAGATCGTCGAAAAGGTATGTAAACATCTTACATTTCATGTTTTTGTTTTCTATATCTATATGCATAAGTAGATCTAGTTTTTAAGGTTTCATTTTATTTTTTGCTGCGTATATTTGATATCTATTATATATGAGATGTATGACTGGAACCTTACAGGTGGTTTATTGGACTTGGTAAATGAAATAGTATTTGATGTTTGGGCTAGATGTGTAGACTAGCATGAATTTGTTTGGAATTAGGGGGTCTATGGGGCTAATTGGATGGACCATTATGGCAGATGGGCCCAAAGGAATGAGGAGATCTAGAATAATATTCAGTTTGTCAGTGTTGAGACCTAGTAAAATTAGGTTTGATTCATAAAGAAGATTAGGATTTAGGAATTGTCATGTCTCCCTTTGTGTGCTTTGCTGCCTCCTCTGTCATGAGTGTCTTATAAGTGACGACCACTGTTGTGAGATGCAAAGAGAGCTGCGCCTGAGAGTGGAGGTAAATGAAAGAAATTTAGTAATGTTGCTTTAAGTATTTCTTTGTGTGTGGAGTTTGAGATAGAGAAGAGAGCATTAACAAGCTAATTGTTGCATGAAGTGATCTGCAAGTCCAAGCCAGAGTTCACTGCCTATGTGATAACAAAAAACTAGTCGTGTGATTGAGGGTGAAAGAGATGCAGTGAGAAAGCAGTACACGAGTCAATCAAATTTTTTTCCCTATGTGGTATTCTAGACATGAGGATTCCAAACTTAAGGTTACATCTAGTGGGGAGATAGTTTCATCCACATAACCGATAAGGTCAGAGATATGTAAAATAGCTTAAGTTTATTTTTTGAAACAAGATAGTTTATAGAACTTAGTGGTGTTATAAGAAAGCTTATAATTTGATTGAAGGGTAGTGTAGATATGTTGGTGACTGCCATTACACTATTGAATTGATGGGTGCCTTCTATGAATAATTTGAATGATGCTTATTGAATAGTTATTGTTTGCCTTATGGGAATAATGTATATTAGTGTTGTTTGTGGTAAGGACAAAAATATTATATGCTCGATGTGGGTTCTGATACCATAAAGATGCAAAGAATTGTATTGTATATTTCACTCTATTTATAGATGGTTTGAGAACCTTAATATACACAATTGGAGATACATAAGATAAGGTAAAAGATGGCTATAATTGGGAGATAATTATATGTTATCACTATGAGTCCTTTGAAGATTCTTGTACTATGTTTTCACCAAGTAGATTTTTTGATTAGCTCTTCATCGCCTGTGATGTTTTCCTCACACTAAAAGTTTCCATGTAAATTTGGTATGTCTTTGATTATTGTTTTCGCTCTTTACTTCTCTTATTTCTCAATTGAATTAATCTTGGTATTCCTGCTATGCGTTAAAATTCGACAAGAGGTTTTGGTGTTTTTGCTACACATTAAAAACCCTAACAAGTGGAGAGTTCAGATAAAGGTCATTCTCACCCATAAAGAATTAAAAAGATCTTTGGAAGGAAAATCCAAGAAGCCTTATACCATGATCAACAAACAATAGGAGAAGTTAGATGAAAATGATCTCTTCAGCATACAACTTTGCTTCTCCATGGAGGTTCTACATGTAGTGGTGAATGAAACAAGTGTTGTGGGCTTATGGCTAAAATTGGAATCTTTGTATATGACTAAGAATCTCACAAACATACTTCATCTCAACGAGCACTTATATACAGTTTGTATAGCTAAATATACTCCCATCCATTATCATCTTTATGAGTTTAATTATATTATCATGGACCAAGAAAATATTGGTGTGAAAGTTGAAGACAAGGATAAAGTTGTTTTGTTAGTAGTCTCACTCCCTGTTATTATAAACTCTTTAAAGAAATCATATTGTATGGAACTCATAACACATCATCTTTTCAAGATGTTAAATCTGACTTGTTATCTAAGGAAATTTTTGATCTTAAACTTCTTTCCGAGGACAAAGGTGAGGATTTGGCTATAAGAGGAGATCCCAAGAAAAGGGTAGTAATAGTAACTCAAAAGAAATCTAGGTCTAAATCTAGAGGATGCAAATCTAACAAAACTTGATGTTATTATAAGAAGTTTGGACATAAAATTTATAAACATTACAAGTTGGAAAACAAGCAAGAGAAAGAGGAGAAAAAGAATCAACTTCAGAAAGTTGTCAAAGTTAGTGTTGTTGAGAGTAATTCAAAGGTGATGTTCTGTTATCTATTACTTCTACTGATAAGAGGAGTAAAATCGAATGGATTATAGATTTTGGATGCACCTTTCATATGTCTTTCTAGGGACTTGTTAGTCATTTTAAAGTTGTTGATAATGGCGTTGCCTTGATGGGCAATAATGCCTAGTACAAGGTAAGTAGCATTGGTGGTATTCAGATCAAGACTCAAAATGTTGCTGTCAAGACTTTGTCCAATGTTTTTTATGTTCCTAACGTGAAATGAAACTTTATTTCTTTGGGCATTTTTGAATCTATTGGGTATACATACAAAGCTGAAGGTAGAGCTCTTAAGGTTTTAAAGGATTTTTTATTATTTTGAAAGCTAACAATTTTGGTAGTCATTATGTCATGCAAGGTTTAATTATAACAGGTTTTGTATCTGTGTCCTTTCCTATACCTAATTCTAATGTCACAAAATTATGGCACATATTCTTAGGCTATATAAGTGAGAAAGGCATGACACTCTTGAGCAAAAAGTGTCTTCTCAGAGATCAAGGCATCGATAAGTTGGAGTTTTTGTAAATATTGTGTTTATGGGAAACAAAAAGAGTTAGTTTCTCTACTGTAATTTACCATACCAAAGACACTTTAAAATATTTACATATAATCTATAGGACCTTCTAAATTCTTTCTTTTGGAGAAAAAGATATTTCATATCTATTATTGATGATTTCTCTAGTAAATTTTGGGTTTATTTCTTAAGGCACACAAAAATGAGGCCCTCTCCATGTTTTAAAGTCGGAAAAATCTTGTTAAGAGCCAAGTAGAGAAAAAGGTTAAGAAGCTTATAATAGACAATGAATTAGAGTTCTATGACGGTGACTTCACTCAGTTATGCTCAAATCATGATATTAATAGTCGTAAGACACTTGTTGGGAAATCTCAATAGAATTATATTATAGAATTAATGAACAAGAATCTTTTAGAGAGAGCTCATTATGTGCTCTCCATGTAGGCTTGTGGCATCGACGTGATTTTTAGGCCAATGTGGTTTATATCGCCTGTTATTTAGTCAACCAATCTCCAAATTATTCTCATGACTTCAGAATCTTAAAAGAAGTATAGTCAGATGATCCCGCTGACTATTATATCTTCAGAATTTTTAGATATCCTACTAAATATGCATATGTTACTAATGATAAGCTTGCACATTGAACTAAAAAGTGTATATTTCTTAGTTATGCATTGGAGTCTAAAGGATACTATTTACGATGTTCTGATTCTGAGTCTTATGTAATAATTCTTAGTAGGGATGTTATCGTCTATGTGGATGTTTTACTTTCTCCTATAAAAATTATTTCTTCTTCTATTGGTACAGGTGATTTGAAAAGTACTAGTGAGATGGAGTTGTAGCAGAGTTTTGTTTCACCTTCAAACAACGATGTCCCTTCTTCCTCTAACACTCAACCAAGTGAACAACATGGTGATGACTCTAGTACCATTGCTCTTGTTGAAACATAACAAGATTATTCTATTGCCTGTGATAAATTGAGGAGATAAATTAGAAAACCCACCAGATATAATGACGAGGATGATGGTTTGGTTGCTTATGTATTGTTAGTTGCACAAGATGTTATGAAGGTATGTAAACTTCTTGTTATTTTGAAGTTGTCTCCTGTATTGATGCTTTTAAATGGTTGGTGGTGATAAATGAAGAAATTGAGAGTCTTCATAAAAACAATATGTGGGATTTAGTAGAGGTTCCAAAAGGCAACTGTTTTGAGTTGCAACTGGATCTATAAAAAGAAGTATGGTATTCTTAGGGTTAAAGATGCAAGGTGGAAGGAACACTTGGCAGACAAAAAGTTTTGACCAAAGAAAAGGCATTGAATTTAACTAAATCTTTACTTTAGTTATACATCATACCTTTATTTGTTTACTACTTGCATTTGTTACACTTTTTAATTTGAAACTTGAGCAACTTAATGTGAAAACTGCTTTTCTCATGGGGAGTGTGAAGAACTCTACATATAGCTTGAGGGACTTGTAGTTCCTAGTAAGGAGAATTGTGTTTTCCACTTAAGTAAGCTCTTAGATAGTAGTATAAGAAATTTGATAGTTTTATGCTTAGGTAAGGTTTTTCTTAGATAATGGTATAAGAAATTTGATAGTTTTATGCTTGGGTAAGGCTTTTCTAAAAGCCAATATGATAGTCGTGTTTATTTCAAACAATATGGAAATGAGTCTTTTGTGTACTTGTTGTATATATTAATGACATGCTTATTCCATCCCATAAGAAGTCTTTGATCAATAGTTTGAAAGTTCAACTCAACCAAGATTTGAACATGAAAGATCTTGGAGCAACTAAAAGGATACTTGGGATGGAATTTCACATGGATTGTCAAACGGGTAAATAATTTATTTATTAAAAGAAATATATCAAGGGAGTTTTTGAAAGGTTTAATATACTTGATTGTAAACTTGATTCTATACCTTTTGCCTCATATTTCAAACTATCTTTTAATATATGCCTAACAACAGAGGGAGAAATATATCATATGTTTATCATCCATTATTCTAATGCTATTGGAAGTTTAATATACATAATGGTGTGCACTAGACAAGATTTAGCATATGCCGTGAGTATACGAAGTTTATATATGCATAATCCTTGTAAGAAGTATTAGAATGTTATTAAATGGATCCTTTAGTATTTGAAGAGTAATCCTAACTTGGGTTTAGTGTTCTATGGTAACAAGGCTACATCCAAGGATGTAGCTAGTTTTGTGATGCTGATTATATTAGCAATCTTGAAAGATGTAGGTCTTCTTCTAGTTACCTTTTCACTCTTGGTTGTGGTGCTATTAGTTGGAAAGCATCCCTTCAATTTGCTGTTACTTTTTTGACCATAGAAGTAGAGTATGTTGTAGCCATTAAAAGAGACTATTTGATTTTGAAGTCTTGTCAATAAGCTTGGTAAAGAAAGAGTTACCATTATGTATTATGATAGTTAAAGTATCATCCACTTGGTCAAGAACAACATATATTATTATAAAACTAAGCATATTGATATCAAAAGTCACTTTATTACAGATACTATTGCCACAAGGAAAGTTACAGTAAGGAAGATTCAGACTTTAGAGAATCTTGAAGATATGCTCACCAAACCTCCTCCTATTATGATGTTCCAACATTGCCTTGGTTGCACTTTTGGACTTTACGATGATGGGGAGTTTTATTGTATTTAATTTAAGGTGGAGATTATTAAGAAAATGAGTGTCTCAAATCCTACCCTACCTTTGACTATAGTTGGCATGCTACAATATTTAATATGATCCACATGTTTAAGTAATGACCATATCTATTGTTAGGGCAGGTGTGCGACTAATTATATACTGAAGCTATATATATATATACGTATATTGGTGTAGTTAATCTCACCTTTTTTTTTGGGGGGCTCTTAGAGATTATTATTTCACATTATTTTGTGAGAGAGGATGAAATTAAGAGATTGTAAAATTATCTACGTCTTCATTATACCTCCGAGCCTTTAGGGATTCTTGTATTCTCTTTTCACCATGGTGAATTTTTTAATTAGCTCGTCATTACCCGTAGTTTTCCGAGGTTTTTTTTAACGTAATTTGGTGTATCTTTTGATTATTATTTTTACTCTTTACTTCTCTTATTTTCTCAATTAAATTGATCTAGGTATTTTTAGTTTTTACTACACGTTAAAATCTTAATAAGAGTCTTGGTGTTTCCGCTAAGCGTTAAAAATCCTTAAAAAATTTAATCTATAAAATTTTAATTTGATCTGAATTAAGCTATTTCCGTCAAGGACGTATCATACAGGCCAGTATTGTTTGCCATTTAAGCTAACTGCTCTAGGAGCATCTGTACATCATTCCTTATTTGTTACAGAACAGAAAGTGGACGCCAACTTCATCGTTTCAGACACCTGTATTGTTAGTAACCACGGCAGGGATTGACATGATCTATCTTAATACGGATCAATGCACATGCCTTTGTTTTCACAAATGTGAGGGTGAACCCACATCTGATTCCATAATCTTGTTGAACGAGTTAATATGCACTGAACTTGCTCTTTGCCTAAGTTAACGTTGTTAGATACAAAGTAGGTGAGCTCAAAGAAACTCTTACCGAATAATTTAGCTTAGCTTACTACGGGATCGAGGATTTTAGAAGCATCCTACACGTTCATCGACGCACAAGAGTTCGGTCCTCAGGAAGGATATCAGGAAGCAAAACCAACTTAATTAGAGGGGCATGTAAGCATGTGTGCTGTTCCTCGGAACATGATAAACTGCAATTTCTTCTCGAAAGTGAGAAAAATAAAACACTAGCACATGGTTCTCTTATGATTTTGCCCTTGAAGAGACACGTCTCACTGCTTCTTTGGGAGAAGTCAAAGCCTTCCTAGTCCCTTTGAGCAGCTTGGTTAAAGTCTCCTTTGCAGTTGCGGTTTTTGTGGTTGTTCTATACACCTCACTCTTAGCCTTGTCGTCTTCTTTGGTATTTTCTACTTCAGCCGTTGACTTACTTCTCCGGTGGCCAAGTGAAGAGGGTTTTAAATGGTTCATAGGGATCTGCACATTACAGAGTTAGATGATAATGGTTTACTAGATTCTTGCAGTGCATCTTATACTCTAAATTCCCGTTTAAGGTGATCATGTTTGCTATAGGCATTTGTCGCATTACCATATTTGATGAAGTTAAGCTGTTCACCTTCTTATGTTCAGATTTTGGCAACAGATTCTTTTGATGGTAGAAGCTTGGCAATGGCAGTGCTTTGAATGTGAAACTCTCCTCGAGTTTATCAGTCTTCGCTTGTTCCTTCTGAGATCATATAGGACACATGGTCAGCTGATTGCTTCTAAGCTAATAACCTTGATCTCAACAAAAATGTGTTTCGCTTCAAACCTACCTTACGAATAGGTTGCAAGTATCTACTCTGAACCACCTTCATGATTGCACCAGCACTCTTCTGTTCACTTGTCTCTCCGGCATTTGACGCTGTTCCTATCCTGGATTATTTGCAATTACAAGCTCATATTTGGAAATTCTTCCGTGAGTTACAATCTCTATATAAATCCGCATGTTTTAAATACGTAGACTGTTATGATCTTACTTGGATTTCAAGCTAGCAGATTTAGATAGTGAAGGTTGTCGGTGCTTAGTGTTGGATCCATCTACAGAAGATTGTCTACTTCTGAGAGTTTGTCTCTCAGTTACTGAAGAATGATCTGCCAAAGCCAGATTTTCTCTACATATTCTTCTCTCTGTCGTTGAATAAATCTGTTGAGGAACTTTTGTCATAGCAATTTGCTTCGGACCTGGTTTTGGTTTCTTCAACAGAACTCTTGGGTTTTGACGTAACTTTTCTGCTTGCAATTTCGCGTCTTCTGTAGTGAATTTTTCTTCATTCCCATCTTTTGTTTTATGATTTTCAGGATTTTCTTCTCCAGTCTTCTCCTTGCTGACTTTCACCTTTCCATCTTCTTCATCATCCTGCCTTTCTTGACAAATTTCTTTGATCTCGTTGATATTCTCCATATCGGCAGTATGTTTCAAGAACAACAAAAGAATTAGCTACTCAAACTAGTTCTGTGTGTCCCCCCCTACAATTTGATGAAAAGATATGCACTGAACTTAAACTAAATACCAGTTCTGAAGATTATAATAAACTATTGATATGAAAAAGTTGGTAGTACTTGGCAGGAAGAATAACCTAGATAGATACTGCCAAGTGTTCGATATTAGTGCAAATGGCAAGCAAGGAAAGTTTCCGTTTACTGGTATATATTTGAATGCAGCCTCGTTTGCCATATACTACACCGGAATCGTTGGAGGCCGGCAGCTTCTTAAGAATCTATGGCCATTTGTCCTTCATGACCAATGTTTTGTCTTCTTACTTAGATGCCTTCCCTACACATTCTCGTGGAGACAAGAGTTGGCTTTTGAGGTCTTATTGCCAAGTGCTGAATTATGTATTATAAACACCAGATTTTACCTTCTAAACTAGCTTTAAAAGTATAGCATTAACAAATATTTTTCTACAAGTATCTCATTTAGTACATAGATTATGTAATTTTAGAACGATTATTTATAATTTAAAGTTGATGGAGCCGTTTTTAATGTCAATAGTCAGTATATATAACAATAAATAAGTAGATATAATCAATTCTTTAACTATTGATTAAAATAATATTATTTTAAATTAGATCAATTTAATTTGGCCTCTTGAATCAAAATTCTAGCACTAATTTTGTGATAGGTTCAAGAAATCCTTACCAAATTGTCATCCCCGTACAGAAGCCAATGTACAAGTGGAGGAAATTATAAAACAATACTTGGTCCAACTAATTCGTCAACAAATCTAGCTCATCCACCGGGACCAGCAAGGCGCTTTGTACCGCAGAACAATGCGATAGTTAATTTATTTTCAGTTTTTGAGTTTTCGACTGTACCAAAAAAAATTTACAGTAACTTCGGATTAAATATTAAATATATGCTCTTGGTAACGAGTTAATAACATTTTACAATGTTATATATTTGTAATTTAGATTAATTATTAAAAATATGATATCATAGACATCTATTGTACAATATTAATTTTTAAAGGGATAACATGTTTAATTGTGTTTAATCTTTTAATTTTTTGTTTTAATGTTAAATTTTTTAATTTATTGATTAATTTTTTCAAAACTCATATAGTTCAGACAAAAAATTATTTTAAATAATGTGATATGTCCATTAAATTATACATACACTTGGTAGTCATATTAATAAAAAATAACGTTTTAATCTAAATTATATAAATTTTAAAAAGTTAATTGCTAAGTATGAATGAGATGACGGCCACGAATTATAATCCAACCATCCAATTCATCCAACGGTTGTCGTCCTCCTCTTCTTGCTTCACTCTCCAATCTCTCTTGCTATCACCAATTAACTCTTCCCATTAAATGGTCTCGATCATGTCAGAGCTTCATTTAATTAAGAGACCACGAGCTTCACTCTCCAATCTCTCTTGCTATCACCAATTAATAACTCTTCCCATTAAATAGTCTCAATCATGTTAGAGCTTCAATTAGTTGAGATACAAAGCTTTATTTAATTGAGATACATATCAAAGATAAAATACTGAAACTCATGTAGCCAAGATTTTTGCAAGTCCGATAAGGAATTTGGTCAAATGCTACATGTCGTTTATCTCTTTTCATAATTTCAACATTATTTTATTTAGTAATGTTATGTAATGGGTTGGTTTGGTGTTTGACGCTGAGGAAGAGGCAGTGATGTTGCAGGAGTTTGCTATTCAAGGCCGAATTCGACTTTACGTTACTCAAGTTTTAATGGTAATACCAAATTATTGGTTTCTTATTAGGAAGAATGTTAGTATTTAAGAAACGTAGTGATTGTTCGATGTTGGAATTTGATTTGATGGTATGTTCTTTCTTTTCTGATGCAACATTCTTCCATTATGTGGCCTTGGATGTTGAAGGATGATGTTGCAGTTCTTCATCAGATGGTGATGACTTTGGTGATTCATTGAAGACTGAAAAGAATTCTACAAGTCGGAGAAGAAGAAGCAAATTAAAGAAAAAGCTCGAAGGTATCTTAGAAAACCTGGTGATGAGAATAATGGAAAACAGGAGCAGATATCAAGAACAACGAATGTAAAACTGTGTACAGGTGATGATGATGGTAAAGAAGGTGTTGTGGCAGATGTTGGAGAAGGTAAGGGTACCGAAGTAGTTATTTTAGGAATACCAGTTTCGTTTTGATTCTTAAACTATAGAAAAATAATATTGTTAATTTTCTTGCTATTTTAATAGGGATATTTGTTTCACCGGCCATCGATGCCTATGATTATTTTCTGTTCTCTTTCCCTTGCCTGTTTTGACGAAAATAGAGAAATATGTATTGATTCATCCTCTCCAAAACTCTTTAAAATAAGCCAAAATGCCAAAATTTGACATCAATGGCATAAATATTAAGAATTATTGAGTTGGGAAGCCGACTAAATGTTAGAGTAATAAATTTTGGTTGTCTTTACTTAACTGAAAAATTAAACTTATCGACCTAAAATCTGGACTTTTATAAAAATACAGAGAGACACATACAATAAATATGTAAGCTGCCGATTTTGAGATGCAAATATCACTTAATAGGTGATAAGGTTGATTTATCTTACACAAATCTTGAAATAATTGATTGGAAAGATTCAGTACTTGAGAATTTTTTCGTGTAGTAATTGAGCGGAAAAATCCAGTATAAAGATTTGATCATAGCTCTGATTATGCTGACATAAATCTCCTTATATCTAAATTGTTGGTCCATTTACAATCTCATCTTTATTATGTTAAGAAAGTTGATATTACTCTCACATCTTTAAAACTTGAGGAGCTCGAGAAAATTTAAAACTTGAGGAGCTCAAGCAAATATGACGACATTCCTGTTAACATTAAATTATCTGACAAGCCAACTAAAATTTAAATTATGATTTTCCTATCAATCCATAATTTATGCTTCTTTAAAGAGAATTTATGATTATTCTTAACAAACAAATAGAGCCTGCACGTCATATATATTCCTCTTTCCAAGCAATTAAATCATGTTGTCTAAGAAAAAAAAGGAAAAAATTGCAGTGACAAAAGTTAATACTCTAGTCCATCTATTAAAGTATTTCTTCTATTTCTTCATTTTTCAATTGTTGCATAAAGCTGAACTTTCCAACTTATATGCCCTTCTTTCTTTCTCTTGTTATTGCTTCATTTTTTTCAGAATGGGCAAGAAAGAAACATGCCATTGACTTAATGAGAAAAATGAAGCTATGCTGGAGCTTTTAATTAAACCAACTCCTCTCTTGTTGAAGCAGATAGGGATCTTATGTGTTTTCACCATTAATACTTAGTTTTCTTTTATGGCTCAAGATTCAAGTTTTCTATGTTTCTGCTTCATTTCTCCATCATAATTATGAATACTTCCTTTTACAATTTGATTGTTTAGTGCCATGTTTTTCATTTCGGAATGTTCAATTTCAGATAAAACCCTATCGGATTTCTATTGTCTTTATCTTCAAGACTATATCAGTACTAGAGGGAATAGTTATTGCCATTAACGTTATCTTCTGCCTAATCACAGGAGATGTTTTGCAATGACGCTTATGTTGGATGATTTTTGAGAGCTAAAGGTGATAACGTGAAGAAGGCTACAAAGAGTTTAGGGCTTGCCTTTCTTAGAGAGACAACATAGTGATTGGTATTGTAATAACAACCTTCAATATCATATGATTACTACCACCAAATTTTGTAGATAAATTTTTTCTTATCCTTTTTCTACTACTTCTTAGTCTTCTCTTTTTCATAATCATTCGCTTTCCTTTTCGTTCCATTAGCCACGAGTTCGAAATAAAGAACAAACGTTAGCTCAGAATCTATCAATCGATGTATTTTTTCATTACTTTTTATTTTATGATTCTTGTTTGGAATACAAAATAACTTTATAGCTGATGAATTTTCTACTGAGCTTGTAGAAGGAGTCACCTATGTAGCCAGTCACGATGCAGAATCAATACTTGTTTTGGTTACTTTCAACTCCGCCATTTCCCTTTTATATCACTTTCTGCATTTTTTGAAACTAAAAGAAAAAAGGAAGTAGTCGATAGGATTCTTTTTGTATATTTTCTCAAGATTCCAACTTTGCATCGATTACGTATATACTTCTTTAAAGGCTTTACTATTCCTTTATTTTTATTGGTTACAAATTTTTTGCGTAAAACAAGACTACCGCAAGTTCCATTCACAAAAGTTATTAGTGACTTTATCAACTTTTAGATCCTACCTCCATTTCCATTTCTTTTTGCATCTTAAATCATTATATCAAAATTCTATCTTTCATTTCATTTTCTACAGATTCACACGCTTCCTCACGTTTACTTTGGAGGTGGTCATTTCAACCATAGAATAAACGATAAACAATATGTACTCCTCTTTGATGCAAGTATGTCCATTTCTTCCAAAATTTCGTTAATAACTTATAAAGTTTAGGGACATATAATGTTGGACCCCGAACTTTTTTTAGAATTGCAAGTTATAAATTAACAATAAATTAGGAATTTTGTGGTGAATTATTCATGTGACCTTTCTTTATAAATTGATATTTTTGAAACTTTGATGAATTAGGGCTAAAATGCCCTCTAAAGCTTTGTAACAATTCATGTTATGATATGAATGAAA
>JANVCQ010000001.1:16449315-16483564 GCA_025531925.1 Erythroxylum plowmanianum
TCTTGTTGGGAAGATCAGCGGGGACAAACAAGAAAAAGTTATCTTAGAAGCATATTTTTCTATTCTTTTAGTAATATTGGTTACATTCGGAACAACAGAGTAGATAGGAAAAAAAAAAACAAAAAGCTAAACATAAAAGGAGAACGCTTGACATATCAATCCAATTATGTTCCTCGCACCTTCTTTCTCCTCTGGAACATGTTTTCTCACATCTTTACCTTTTTCTCTTTTTATTCTCTCCCAAACTCCCCTGTCCCCTCACCTCTCCTATGTTGTCTCTCCCTTTTCTTCTCATCTGTTTTCCTCACTTCTCTAAACTCATTATAAGTCGTTTATTTAGATATGATCAAAGCAACAAAACCATCAAGTTAACCCATTTTATGATGTAGAAAATAGAACCCAAGCTGAAAATTTTCTTGTTGTCCTAATAGTATCACTAGCCCATCATGTAATAGCATGCTAAAATTTCGGAAGCCAATACAAGGATATCTCAGAAGGTCTGAAAGCATCTACATGTATAATATTGGAAATAAAAAATAGAAAACCCATTAAAGGATCAAAAGCCTGAGACTTGCCCTGTAGAGAATGTTTGCTAAGACTTAATTTCGAACCAATTAAACAACCTTACCTCTTTGGCGGGAGTTGTGCAGAAAAACATAAGAAGAAAAACAGGCGGAAGTTGTGCAGAAGAAAGGCAGGAGGTTGTGTTATGCGTGGGAATTGTGGCTAAGAGTGTCATTTTTGTTGAGTTAAATAAGGATACAATGGTAATTTACTTGTATTAGGGTTATCTTGTCTTGAATTTATCCTCATTTTCCACTAATTTGATTAGAAATACATTTGATCCAAATTTCTCTTCTATTTCTCTCTATTCTCTTACTTTCCCTTTGTTTATTTTTATCCAAACAATGAAAACCAAAAGAACTGCAATTCTCTTCCTTTCTTTTCTCCTGTTTTCCTTCAATCCAAACAAAAGCTAAACTAATCTCTGCTTATATACTTTGTTTTTTTATATTTTTAGAAGACAATCTTGAAATTAAACCAGAACTAACGTCAACCTTAGATGTTCTTGTTGATGACCGTAACAAAAGACCCAGATTATCGTAAACTTTTCACCATGTGTAAAACAACCTAGCCATGTAACTTTCACTAATGATTAATTAAAATTGCTATCTCATAACGTAAACTAGAAACTTATGCCTATTATCTGCTTTTGTCGTATTTTTCTTCTGCTTTTTTTACTATTCCACGTGATTAAAAATAATTATCCAATATACTACAAATATATAAGAAACAACCCGTTAATATCATCCATGCAAATTCTATTTAACACATTCTAGTTCATCTGCGCCTTATCTTTTTGAAAATGTCACTGCACATTTATAGAGCGAACTCCTGCTAGTAATAATATAAATGCAAGCTTGCTTATGGTAGATATTCGGATATTATGGTAGGCACAAAAGATTGTTCAAAACCCGGTTCTTGGCCCAAAAAGTTGCTTCTTTATGCTTTATTTGACCCGACTCGATCCGGTCCACTTCCATTTTTCTTATATTTTGGTCTCTCCCTCCTCCTCTTCAAAGATCCAATTAGGGTTACAAATTCAATTTGAGCTTATTCCCTCTTCCCCACCCGCCTCCAAAACTCGAATCAAAGATGGGCAAAAGGAAACCGAAGGAAGTGGACAATGTAACCACTTCTAATGGCGAGACTGTTTCCTCGTCAGACGTTTTCAAATCCCTCTTCGGCGACGTCGAGCGAAGCGTGGCGGTTCCGTCCATCTTCTCCAGTGATAATCCGTTTAAGAGAAAACCCGCAGAATCAAAGTTAGGATCTGGGTTTATGGAGTCCGAGGAGAACTCTATTGGTGGTTTGGAAAAGAGGAAGAGGAAAAACGGGGAAATGCCCCATATTGATCTAGGAGAATCGGTGGATACTCCTTTGGTTGTTAGAAAAGCAAAAAATTTGAAGACCCAAATCCAAAAATTGGGTAATGAATCTAATGAGACCTCTAATCATGTTGAGAAAGGAAATTCCGATTTGGGTATTGATCGAAGAGGAGAAAAAAGCCTAGATAAGGATGGGAGCAATAAGAAGAGAAAAAAGAGGAAAAGGGATGAGGTGGAGAGAGAGTACGAGATTAAAAAGTACGGTGAAGCGCCAGAAAATGTTGAGAATCAGGTTGTTGTTGGGCAGAAGCGGAAGAAAGTCGATAATGATGCAGATGTTTTGATTTCGAAGGAGGCGGAAGGTTTTGATGATGAAAGTAAGTTGTTGAGGACTGTGTTTGTTGGAAACTTGCCTTTGAAGGTGAAGAAGAAAGTGCTAACCAGGGAATTTAGCCAGTTTGGAGAGATTGAGTCCGTGAGGATTCGTTCTGTGCCAATTTTAGATGTATGTCTTGTACTTTATTGTCTGGTTCAGATGTCAAAAAGTTACCATTCTTTGTAACTAATGTTGGTGTTGACTTGTGATGTTTTGGTTATTGTCTACATGAGTTGAGCAGACGAAAGTACCCAGAAAGGGAGCAATAATGCAGAAGAAAATTAATGATGCTGTTGACAGGTTTGTTAATAACTAGATTGTTGATGACTTGTTACTTTTTTGTTGATTTTCATGATGTACAGCCTTGCTGAGTCTTGTGTATGTAATGATTACCACTGGTTAACATACTAGTTTAAATGGTTGTTTACTGGTGAGTACTGATTAGTTTTTAGTGTGTTGTAATGACATTCACTTGTGGTTGCATGTTAAATTCTAACGAGCAACCTCGAATTAAGTTCTTGGCTTTTTTAATGATATTCACTTGTGGTCGAATGTGTGGTCCTAACAGGCAATCTTTAATCGAAGTTCTTGTCTGTTGTTATGATATTCACTCGCAGTTGAATGTTAAATTCTAAACAGGTAGCCTTGATTAAGTTATTGTCTCCTTTTGATATTCACTTGCAATTGAATAATACGTTCTTCTAACCATATACAAATGTTTCATACACACCAAAGAAAAGTTTTAGCAACAACAAAGATGGTCCATTTTGAACTGTTGACTAAATCTACTTGTCTTGCTGCTGCTATCAATTTCCTTATAGAGGGAAAAACAATTTTTTGGCTATCAAGTATCAATTGGAAGTTTATGAATATCATTTAGGTCATAACCTGCAACCATTCTAGCAAAGTCTAGATTAAAATACTATAAGAAAAATGCCTCTTTATTTTTGAATTAGAGTAAAAACAGAGAAAGATTTGGATTCTAATTTGTGTGATTGTTGAATGGCACCGTTGAACAATGAGGGGTGGTTTTTTTTTTTTCCTTGTGTTTAGGTTATTTAGCTCATCCCTCGTGAAAGTTTAAACTTGTTTGACAGAATTTACAAATAATGATCGTTTTTCCGGTACTTGGTTGGTGATGATAATCGTTCGATTATCTAACAACAAAAACCATGTATTGCAGTGTCCATGCGTACATTGTTTTCGGAACAGAGCAATCTGCTGAGGCTTCTCTAGCACATAACATGGCTGTGGTACATATTTTGAGAAGTTTGTTGTTTTATGTTAATGAATTGTTTTTGTTCTCAACCAAGCCCGCCCCACTACTCCTTTACTTCACTTGACCTTCTCCTGACTTATCGTGAATATAGGTTGCAGGAAACCACATCCGTGTTGACAGGGCCTGCCCACCACGCAAGAAGATGAAGGGGGAAAATGCTCTGGTTTACGATAACAAGAGGACTGTTTTTGTTGGTAATCTCCCATTTGATGTAAAGGTAATTATCTTTTCATGGTTTTCCCGTCTGTAAACATTTCCCTTGCATCTGTTCTAGGCTCTACTATCATCTGCCTTTGTCCTTGACAAGCCATCTTATTCTTTAACCTGTAGGATGAAGAGATATATCAGCTATTTTCTGGCATCAAAGACATTGAGTCCAGCATTGAAGCCATTCGGGTCATTAGACATCCTCATATAGGCTTGGGAAAGGGCATCGCTTATGTACTATTTAAGACAAGGGTATGATAACTGTCCTTTTGCGCAGTTCTTGGTGATATTGGCTATAAAAATCTTATTCTACAATATGTAACAGACTTGCAGATAATTAACTTCAAATATGGCACCTATTATTTGATGCCACATGATTCTTTTTCTCTCTCTTTTATTGCTTTTTCTTTTTCCAATTTATTTTATATATGAAGTTGAAGGAAACTTGATAGTTGCTATTCGTCTGCACATTTGTGAAGAGACATGGTTGGTAATGGGCACAGTGTAAATGAAGGTTTATTGCTTTGTTCTGTCCATTAACTAATCTCTTCTGGTGGGTACGCATTTGTTTACTACTGTACATATGATATGTTAATTAAGCTGCAGTTATTAGGAGATGTTGATATTGAATGATCAGCATGCAGTTATTATGTATGGCCTTTTAATGATGCTTCCTCTTGGAGTCCTATTTGGTTGATGTTATCTAGTTTATATATCTAATTGTTCGTGCTTGTTGGTGTGACAAGCAGGAGGCTGCAAATTTTGTCATCAGAAAAAGAAACTTGAAGCTGCGAGATAGAGAGCTGAGGCTTTCTCATACAAAGCAGGCCTCTACTCCATCCAAGAGAAGGAACTCATTTCCTGCTGATCAAGATGGTTCGCCAACTAAGAAGTTGGCAGTTGGTTCAAAGATTCCTGACATTAAAAGTCTGTCGAATTATCACAAGTCTACTTTGGCTTACCAAGGCTTGCGTGCCAGCAAATCTGGTGTCCAAAAGAAGGTCCATTCAACACGCAACAGAGCAGTGAAGGTGAATTCCAGGACACCAAAAGGAGAGAAGAAACGTGAGGGGAAGAGACCAGCTGTTGCAGCAAGAAAAGCGAAAGCACTCAATGACCTGGGTGCTTCAACCCGGGTAGGAAAGAAGAGGAAACAGGACAGCCGGACACCAGATAGTTTCGGGCGGATGAAGAAAGCTAAGAAATTTAGGTAGACACACTGGAGAAATGTAGCCTTGGAAAGAAAAATGCTTTATACTGAGACAGCAACCGCAACTTGAATTGCAAGTTCTGGACTTACAACCTGATGATGGTAGTCCGGAACATGCCACTCAACCCCTGTACCAGAACGCTTTGTTATTTATTGATAAAAGAAGAATGTCGGTTTGTTCATATGTGAAAGTGAAACAGAGCATAACAGAACAAGACCCCAAATGCTATAATTACTGTTGGCAGAATTTCGGACATCAATACCTGGCTCAAGTTTATGTTAAATAGTGTCAAGGTATCAGGAAGTTTAACCACTGTCTCACAAGTTTAGGCAATCTGAATATAGTTTCAGAGAACCTACGTTTTGGTTAAATTTTAGAAAATTCCATATGATGATAATTAATAAGATTGCTATATAGTATTTTGTAAATTTACTAAATTTTAATATAATAGTAAAATTCAAATATGTTTGTTGATTCATTGTTGTTCAATGAGAATATATACATACATAACTAAATTATAGATTTACATACAAAATAATTGGAAGCAATCCTGTAATGTTTGCTAAAATAGTTTAAATAAACAGAAATCTATTCTTAATATTATAAAAATATTAATTTTAGAACAGATGATTTTTTTTAAACTATGATTTTGTATAAAGTAAACAAGATTTTTAATTTCAAAATCATGATTCTTAGGGGGCCGTTTTTCCAAAATCATGGTCTCAAAATTAATCAAATACTTCAATAATTGCTTTTTGTGCAAATCTACGAGTGGACCCTATAAAGAAGAAAAGAATATTTAAAGACAGGTTTCGTTGGCCCTGAATAATATATTAATTCTGAAAAATTAAATTTAGTAGTGACCTCAAATGAAAATATAAATAGAAGAATGTGAAAATGTTTTAAGAGAACTCATTCCGTTAGAATTGATATCTGAAACGATTTATATTATCTCCCAAAGTGGTAACAGAAAACAGAGTTGGGGAACATTTGGATGGTCTTAAAAGTGAGGCTTCAATTTAATACACTAATAATAACAAACATTCATGTCTTCCAAACACTTTTACTATTGTTGAAACTGAAATTACACAGGAGTCATCACCCCCAACCTACTATCCACGTAGATCCCAACACTAACTATATATCCACCGCTAAGAACCATTTCCCAGAGCACCATCATCTTGCATTATCTACAGCATCAGCAGTAACAGACGAGTCAGAGAGCAATGTACCTTCCTCACTTGATGCTAATTTGTACAGAACTCATTCATTGTTGCAGCCGGATGCTGTGACGGAGATTAAAGGCCAATGTACAACCAGCATGTTCTTCCATGATAGCCACTATGATCTAGTCTTGCTCATCAGTGTTGGTGTAACACTCACAATCCCAATGAGAAAGAGTGTAGCAATTGAGTTGAAGTCATAAAGATCCTTTACTGATTGCAGTTCTCCAAGTGTTATCCCAGCCTGCATAATGAAGAGACAACAATTGTATACGGATTTAAGTTCATTCACGTCATTTGGCACACATTTTTCAGGTACCAGAACTTACAAATCAAATTCCCAGCAAATTACAGGTTTTATGTCAATTAGCGGCAGCTCCAGACATAATCTATTATTGGAAGATCCAATAAGGTATGATAAAGAACTAACTACCACTTAAGACTAAGGAAGCCAAAAATGCTACACTGAATTGCATATGAACAAACAGATTTATTGCCAGTCATTCTTATCATGTTAAGACTTCAGAACTCTCCTGCAACCTCTAGAAACAATATGAACTTCTTTCAGTCTTCTATCTACTTAACACCTTATTCCAGGTCTTGGGCATGCACACCATCATTAATATAAAATCTCATTATTATGAAAAGCATCAAGTCTTGGTATAAGATACCTTAACCGTGACATAAGCAGCTGGAATGAGCCCAATAAAGGTCGCCAGAAAGAATATATGATAAGGCACGTCAACTATTGGTGAAGCAAAATTTATGAATGTATTGGGTAAACTTGGGGTTAGTCTCAAGAAAAGCATATAGTTCAACAACCGCTCTCTTCTCCTGGCCACCTGAGAGTTAACATTAAACTATTAATAGCAGCATGCTGACTAGTACTAGTAAATATGGTAAATGGAAGGACTTCAAATTCACCTGTGCTTGGAAGAAACTCAATTTATCTGGCCAAAGAGAGACAAGAAGGGGCCGTCCAATCACTTTAGATAGGAAATAGCAAGAAGAAGCCCCAGCGGTGGCAGTGAACACTACCAATGCTACACCTTTAAACACTCCAAAAAGTGCTCCAGCAAGAAGTGACATAAAAACAGTCCCTGGAATCATAAAAGTCTGCATGAATATGTAGACCACACAATATCCCACCAAGACTTGAGCAGTGTAGTCACTCGTGTAGCTCTCTAGGTGATCTCTACAATAAAAGTACCATACGTTACACATTTTCAACATAGGATGGGGATGCAAAATTATGGAATTTGCACGAGTGGGATCAACATGCTAAAGAAAGTTATAGCAAAATATCACCAATATTTCAAACTCAGCAATGAGTTATTAATATGCATCATAGACCATTCTCTCAATTAGAAGATGCAATTCCAGATTATGTACAGCACCATCCACATGCTCATCAATCAAACTCCCAATTAACCAAATCTATCAGCATGGTTCAAGGCAATAAAAAAAAATTGTTACAGAAAAGTGCTGTTCTTGAGAGTCTTAATAAGTTCCATTGCTTATATTGTCTGCACTCCAACTGGACAAAGATTGCTGGTATTCCCTCAACCATTCACCTAAATGTCCTTCAGCCAAAGAACTCATGAAGCAGACTTATGCCTCCAATCAGCTCATAACAAATCAAGGTTCGCAAACAAGAGCCTTAGTCTTGTAAGCATGCCACCAGTGTGAGCCATTATGATCCATTCTCGATTTTGACATCATCAAGCATTGTCTTCATCATTCACAAAAAATGAAAAGTTCTGACCCAATTGTCTAGGTGACTAAGATTCACCACTCCACTTGGCAAATCATGTCAAAACTTGACAAACAAGATCCAAAGTTGCATCTCACTGTATCAAATTCCCAAATTAGTAAACATAGAACAGTTATTCAGTCTATGGTTTCAAGAAACATCCTTTGAGGCAGTAGCAAGCTTTCCCACAATATGAAAGCGATAGCATTTCAACCGAAGCAACATGCATAGCATTTGAATACTGTAATTTACAGCTCTTGCTAAGTTGAAATTGGAATCACAATCATGTGTCCTATCTAAATGACATGCCCAGACAAGACGCTAACATCCAATTCAGATAACACAATTTTTTTTTTAGCTTCTTTCAATCGAGGAAAAAGCAGAAAAAAATATAGTTTTTTTACTTCAGACACAAGGATTCCGAGGGAAATGCTAAACCCGAATGTATGCAACCAACTAATTGATACTCTGCGTTCAGATGAAACCCCTAATTCTCAAATCCGCAAAACAAAAATGGGAAGAATGTGTTCTACAGGACATGTTTTTGCTTTCCTGAAAGAAGACAACATTTGCCTTAAAAAGCATCGAAATCTCCCATTCAGAGCTCACTAAATTCAATGCATAACGAACCATTCTAAGCTAACATCAATCAACACAACAAACCCACCAAAACGCATCTCTCTATCCCCTTCACCTCGAAAGTCCAGACCTTTTTCAACAAAACATATTTACAGAAAACAAAAGTACCCAAAAGGCAAAGAACAAACCTGAGGATTTGAAGATCTTCAAGGTTACGAGGGAGCTTTAGGAAGCTGTAATCAGAAGCAGGCAAAGTCAGGTAAACACCCAAAAGGCCCAGAACAAATCCCGAGACCACGATGGAAGCCACGATAACCTCCCAAAAGCTCAAAGGAAACTCAGATCCCACCATCCCATTTACATTTACATTCACATTCACTTCAACTTCTCTTTTCTCCATTATTATAACAATGATTGTTACTATGGTAGTAATAATTGCCTTCTCTTTTCTCCCTTCCTTTCCTTCTCCTTTGAGAGAGAGAGAGAGAAAAAGAGAGGCAAAGCCTGAGCTTCTTTGCTTTTGGGATCGGGACACCTCTGTCTTTTGTCTTCTTGTCCTTTTATATACAAAATATTTTATATTATATTTAAGAATTCAGAATTAGAAAGTCTAATTATGCAATTTCACCGAAGCAACATATTCTTCAAACTGAAGAGTCGTGTTCGTGTTACAGAAACAAGATCACATGAAAGACGTGTGTAATAATACGTTGCATTACTTGTAGGAACAGACAAGTGTCCAGCTCCAGCTCCAGAGTCCAGCCACCAAAGGACAAAAAGGCCCGACACAGGTGTGAAGGGTTGTGGGCCTTGCGGCTGGCCCTCTTACTCTTGCATTTGCAGGTGTCCCCTATTTTATCACTTCACTGGCTACCAAGTTTTAAATTTAATTATAAAATAGTTAAAAAAATTAATTAAATTAAAAATCATGAAATATAATGGAAAAATATTATCTTTATTTATCAAATTTTTAAATTTAAAATTTAATTAAAAAATATTAAATAAAAATTAATTGATTTATTTTAGTTTATAAGAATTTATTAATTTACAAAACTTGATTAATTAATTAATAAATCGATTATTAAAAATAAGAGTTATTAAAATAAATCAAACTAAGAAATTAAAAACTAAACTAAAAAATTAGTCAGTTTAAAATTTTTACAATTAAATCGATCAAATCAACTGAATTTTTTAATCATTATTTACTATAAAAGATGATAAATTAGTTCTGGTAGTTTCATAAAAATTAACAGATTTAAGTTTAATTTTAATTTTAGCAATTTTTTGAACTCAAGAACTTATAATAATTAATTGTGTTTTAAATTTTAATCAATTCAACAAATTTAATTAGTTTATTAGTTAACTTCAAATTTAATTACTTAGATATAAGCACTTAGGTTTCATTTCACAAAAATATGCAGTATTTTTAGTGCATATTAGATAAATATTTAAAAATAAGGAAATAATTTATAAGTGTGCTTTAAGTGAATTATTTATCAAATTAACGATAATAAATTATTTAACTCTTAGCACACTTGTATCATTAAACATAGCACAAATCTCAAGATGTGCTCCAAAAGTGATGCAAAGATATTGTAGAGGCTCCAATACTATAAACCTTAAAGGAGTAAACTTTCATTTTACTTTTCTTTTAGATTATAGTGTTAAGATAAACCCAGCGACACTTTAGTGCTGAGAAATATATGATCCAACAAGCCTAACAATAACATAATTAAGTATTATATATTGATTAAAATAATTGATAGTATATATAAATGTATTTTATATTTTATATCTTTGTGTGCATCTCTTATGTATATGTATACTCCCTTGTACACTATATAAATATATACATATATATATATATATATTGAAATACACAACAACCCACTCACAGAATTCTCGTTCTATCCTATTTACTTCTTTCTTGGATATATGGAACCATCTCTCATGATCTTCTTAAAATTATTCTAAAGCCAAAATCCACGGCCGGAGATGTATGGCTCTCCATTGAGGGTATTTTCAATGATAATAAATTGGCTAAGGCCATTCAACCTAAAAGAACAATTCTGCACTATAGAAAAAGGGGGATATTTTCATCATCGAATATTGCCAAGCCATTAAATCCCTCTTCGATGCTCAAGTTGATGTCGATAATCTCATACCTAAACAAACTTTTGTTCTCTAAACCCATAACGGTCTTCCTTATACGTATAGTCCTTTGGCTAATGTAATCTCCACTTAAAATCCCTTTCCCTCATTTTTACAAGTGCAGTCCATGTTACTTCTAGAGGAAAACCGCCAAGCTAAGAGGACATTCTCCTCTCTTTCCTCTCCATCCATGGCTCTTATTATCTATGACGCCTTTAACCCGCGACCAACCAATGTTCAAGCTAGTTGTGGCAATTATTCCAATTGGAGAGGGGGCCGAAAGTGGCCATAACGGTCATGGAAACTATGACTTAGCTGAGTTAACCCTCACATGGCTAACGCTTCTTCCTCTAAACCACTCACTGGTTGAAGACATCGACTAACCAAAGTCGGATTGGAATTGTGTATCACTACGTAGCTGTTCCAGTTATCGAAGACTTACACCCCTCAACGCCCTCACTTGGCTTACACGGCTCTTACTGCTCACGCCTTTTAGGAACCCTACTTCACTCACACACTCTTACTCTTCATTTCCCGTTCGCTTCTGACTCAAGGCAGCGGAAATTTAGAAGCTTAATAGTGTTTACAGACTGTCATAGATGTTTCGATACACAAGATCCTTTTACAAGACAAGTGTAGAGTATACTAATCTCTGCAATCTTTGAAACCTTGTTATCCCTTCCTTTGAGTGAAAAGATTGCAGAGATTAGTATGCTCTACACTTGCCTTGTAAAAGGATCTTGTGTATCAGAATATCTATGACAGTTTGGAAACACTGTTAAGCTTCTAAATTTTCGCTGCCTTGAGTCAGAAGCGAGCAGGGAATGAAGAGTAAGAGTGTGTGAGTCAAGTAGGGTTCCTAAGAGGTGTGAGCAGTAAGACTCGTGTAAGCCAAGTGAGGGCGTTGAGGGGTGTAAGTCTCCGATAACTAGAACAGCTACGTAGTGGTACACACTTCCAATCCAACTTTGATTAGTTGATGCCTTCAACCAGTGAGTGGTTTAGAGGAAGAAGCGTTAGCCATGTGAGGGTTAACCCAGCTAGGTCATAATTTCCGTGTAGATTCCCTGTGCCACCCTTATAACGGACCATAGGGGCTATTGTGGTATCAGAGCCAGAACAAAACAAAGTCCGGGAACATTTCCCATACTGAGTGGTGTTTGTGATTGTCAGGTAGAGTTTGTTATGCAGAATACACCTGCGATATCCCTTCAAGTATATCTACTTCTCGCTTAGATCTTCACTACTGCTTGTGAATTCCTTGGAAACATACCTTCGCATCTTTTCCAAAGGGGGGAACCATTAACAAGGGAGTAAGAAGAGAGTTGTATAAGAATATGGATTCTTTAGATCCAGTTCATTTATCTTCAAGCTTGTCTTTAGCTACTTTACCTAGGAGTGTGAAGCGTGTTTTATCCCAAAAAATAGAAAATCTTGTAGAAATAACTCATATGCCTGTAGAAAATCGTCTTTGTGAGTCTTCTTTACCTTTGCTTAGTCCTTACAACATATATTCTCGTGATCGTTCATGGACGAGAAGTATTAGGAGTATGCTTTCTACTAGTCAACCTCGTGTAAAGGAAATCATCCAGAATTCCATATTGAAACAGTGTGGTCTCAGATCTACAACAGCAGAACAATATGTAAAGCTTGAAATACCAAAAGAGCTTATCTCTCTATGGAGGGAACAAAGCTATAAGCATCTTCATGTTGGAGCTATACAACTTGTTCTTACCTTACATGGAAGAAAAGGTATTCCTGCAATAGCCAGGATATCTCTCTCGGACACTGCCTACACATCGTACCAAAATGCACTGATTGGTACCTTGCTGACAACTCTTGACAAAGGGAGTGTGATACTGACCATAGCACCTGATTTCAACATCAGGTTGGATGATCCTACTCTATCTGAACATCTACAAGTTCAGATCCAGATCACTGGCGCAGATCAAGATCCTACACCATCATGGCTACTCTTCATCACCAGATGATCTATCGCCTTCAGAATCATGCGTTGGACATTAACTTTCCTAATTCTACTTCGAATGCACTTTACATGGTTGCTGATACTCTAAACAATCAGACAACTATTCTCCAAATCCCGAAGCAGTTACCAACACAGGAGCTTGAAAAGATTATGCCTACAGAATGGATTACCAACTACCAGAAGGTATTCCATGCGCCTCATCGACATTCTTTTCATACTACAGCTCCTCCGATTCTGAGGACACTGAAGGATGGCTCAGTCAAGTCCATCTACTCCAGACCTTGTGACGACATGCCTGGTCCTTCTACATCAGGTTCTATCTTGATGATTCTGCCCATTGAACCTCAAGATCTAGCAGATCTATCTTCTAGGGCATCATGTTCAAAACCCAGTACTTCAAATCTATCAGATTTACCATTTGGAGCTCAAAGCCTTAAGATCCAACCCGTATTCTCACATACGGAAGGTAAAGACGGTCCTCCTATCCATTATTTCAAATCTAATGGAGATCCAGTCTATGTAAGTCATCATCGTGGACGTTTTGTATGGGATGTCAACCCATCCATATGCGAACCAGACTGTGAAATTTGTCTCAACCCTGAGTCAGACACAGATGACGATGATCCAAGATATCAACGGAGAAGGAAGAAGAAATCCAAACCCAAATCTAGGTGCTTGCCTTCTCGTGCTTATCCTTCTCTTGGTGAGGATCCAGATACAGACGATCATAATGGTCTAACAACAGTAAGATCCAGGCCAAGATCTATACAAAAGCTACTCAGGTCGTCTAATCAGTTGCAAAAGTCAGATCTATGCAAATCTACTGGTGGATTATGTAGATCTGTGGTAAAGCCAAAAATTCCTATTATAACTCCTACTCCTATACCTTGCATGATGGTATTACCAGATGTGGATAACTTTCCTCAATTATCAAGGAGTACTGATGAATCACAACGGGTTATCTTCAACCCTTATATCAGAGCGTCAGGAATTACATCACAAGGAAATCCTATCTCAAATCCTAGTGATGAAGTACTTAACTGGCAAACATCTAATGCAATAGCACAGAACAAAGTTCCGAAGAAAATAGATTCCAAGCTGGATGGAATTAGACAGCAAAACATTGCTACTCATAAGCAAGTCAATTCTGTTGCAGAATAGATCCAAACGATGTATCGTTCTTACAAAGCACAGATTCAACAACTTGATGCTGAACTCAAACAATACATCTTTGCCTGATATATGGGGCCAGATTTTGACTTGAAAGTTAGAAAGATACAATAGATACAAAGGACTGTACGACAAATGGAAGCAGACATACATGCTTCTCAATCTCAGCAGATATATGGCTCATCTTCTTCAGAGTTCTCAACTATTCAGCCATCATATCCAACACCTATGTATCAATGGTATCCAAAAGAAGTTGACTACTCAAAGGTATTTAAGTTTAATTATCCTTTGATTAGACAGTATGTTCATCCTCAGACAACTCAGGGGAAACCTCGACGATCAAATCCAAAGTCAACATCTGATTGTGTGTATAAGCATAGAGTTTCTGAGCATTCTGATCATTCTTCAAGGGTTCATGAAGCATCTACTTCTTATACACCTTGCGAACCAATTGAAGAATAGTGGAGAAAGTCTTTAAGGATTCAAACTCCCCCAGAGTCTCCACCGCCAGCACCAGTTCAACCTTTCACTATTTCTCTTGGGAAGGATAAAGCTAAGCAGACAGAGTATATATCTACTCTGACTCCAGAGGTACTGATGCCTCTTAAAGAACTACCTAGTTCTTCTACTCTTGCAGAAAGTTCCAGTTCTCAATCAGAGAAAACTGATACGGAAAGCAATACATATGAAGTATCTGCAACACCATTAGGTTGTTCAGATGAGCAAACACTCATCGCTTCAGAATAACAGCACTCTTCAGAGTCATCTTATGAACCAGTTTCATCATCTACTGATACATCAGGAAATCTTGCTGATCTATCATAATTATCTAATGTTCTGATGACTATGCCTCAATATACTGAAGTTGAACCAGAAAATGAAGATGAATCCACTGGTACTATTACACTTAGACCAGAAACTGCACCTCAGGAAACACCAGCTACGGCAACTGCACAGTCGCATACCAAGCCTACTTCAGGACCTTGGTTTATTTTTGATGATCTACCTCCAAAGAAATGGTGAGATAGATTTCATGAGTTTGGTGCATGGATTGATCTACAAATAACCAGACCTAATCATCCTCTTCAGGAGATTCTGTCTGAATTTACGTCTAGGTTTACTGGTACTTTGTGAGAATGGTGGCAAAGTGTTAGTGAGTATCAACGTCTTCAGTATATCCAAGTTACTACAGCTGGAGCACTACTTGGTGTAATTCACAAGGAATTTATTGGTGACTTCCAGTTGATTGATAAGCAAATCCGTCAGGAATATTTTAAGATAAAATGGTGTTCTCTTAATAAGCGTGATCTTCAAAAGCATTACAAAAGGATGACAGAAAGGTATTATCTGTTGAATGGATAGAATGATATTAACTTACATTATATTTTTATCTCATCCCTTCTAGATGAAATACAGCCAGAACTACAAAGGACCATAGTTTCTCTTCAAAGAGATATGTCTACTATTTCTCTTGGTGATATCTATCAGCTTACTCTAGCTTCTCTTGACAAACTATGTGACTAGCATACTTTGTTCAAGAATATCCTCAAAGGAGGTCCAGTTCTGAAATAGGCTTGTAAGAAGCCTTATCTCCAGATTAAATGCAAAAGATAAAAAGACTTGTAAGTGTCATAGCAGCAGGAAAGCTCACCAATCTCAAGTCTACTATGAAAGGAGACATAAGAAGAAGTTCCACAGGAAGGAAGGCAAGAAGCCTTGGAAGCAAAACTCTAAATTGAAGAACAAGATGAACAAGTACAGACGTCTGCGGTTCTTCAAGAAGTCATCCCATCGACAGAAAGGGAGACTTAGATGTTTTGTCTGTAGAAGCACTGAACATTTAGCTAACAAATGTCCTAAGGCAACCAAGAAAGATGCCAAGTTCTTGGAGAAGATTGAAAATCTGTTGCCTATCCATCCTCATAACAACATTGAGGAGGTACTTGAAGAACAATCGAGTGAGGACAGTGAAACTCAGTTTGCTGATGCAACTCCGCACGTTCACGGGTCACAAGTAGTATAGTATAATATCATCTCACAGGGAGTAATTGTGTAAGTACTAGGCTTGGATCACTCAATTAATTGGACTAAGGGATTGTGTAAGAATGGGGAATTAAAATAAGAAATTTAACTATCAAAAATAACAAAACCAATGCTAAACAAAAATGTGAATATTTCTAGGGATTAATCCGAATAGAATGGGGTAAGCTTCAAGGATGGTTCCACTTTTAGCGCTTTCTATAGACTTTACCTGGATCAATTTATGAGGCAAATTTTTGGTTGATAGACGATTGAGCCTAGAGTTTCTTAGATCCTTTTTCAAGATATCAAAGGAGTATTACGCAATAATCCTAGTCTACTATCGTAGCCTAGCAATCAAGCATAACCCATTAAGTTCTTTGCTAACCTAGTTTTCTCTCATAAATTTAGTTTATGTCTAAGTTTGAAATTTATAAGTTCCCTCTTTGGAGTTCCGTTATCAATTTTTGCCTATCGGTTCTTCAATTAATAACTAACGTCAAGTAATAGTTAGCCAAATACAATACCAGCAAAATTAATTTCAAAACAGAGAAATCAAAACCAAAAATCCATACTTATAAATCAATCGAAATTTAATCCACAGAAAATTAGCTAAAAGCTTACCTTAACCTTGAAACTTTGAGGAAGCTACTCAAACATAATAAGATAAAGACCACATAAATCAGGATTAGCAAACAACATAGAAAGACACAAAAAAAAAACAGATATAAAAATAAATGAGTTTTGGAATCAATGGTTGCGTCCCTCACTGTTGGTGCGTCTCCTGGCTGTGTGGTGCTCCTCTTGTCTCTAACAACTCCTAGCCACCACCAACTTCAACCAGTTATTGCCAATAGATGCTTTTGATGCTTAGTGGGAAGAGTTTTGGTGTAACAGAAAATGAAAAAAACAATGTAAGTGGAGAGGATTGCTAGCTAGTGTAACGTTGAGAGTTGAGTGTATGTTGATGGTGCAACGTGAGTGGAGAGTTGGTGAGTGTTTGAGCAAAAAATCCCCCTCAGCTCAACGTGCCTTCCTCTTTTATTTTCACCAGCTACTTCGTTCTCTTCACACCACCAGCTCCTTTCTTTCTTTTCTTCTCACTATTCAGTGTCCACGCCACTAGCTGCTTGTTTTGGATGTTTCTATAAATTCAAATTCCTTTTCTGCATGCCTCACTTCATGCCTACTCCTGTCATTTTTTTCTTCATTTTCTGCACCAGTCTTTCAACGTTTTCAGCTGTCTTTGTTGGTTTCCTCTTATCTCTAAAACACAGCTGCCTTTTGTTTATATTTTCAATTGTAGGTCAGCGTCGTTGTTCTCCTTGGCTGCATGAGTTGTTTTCTTTTGGTGTAGTGCATGTATTTTCTGCTGGAGCCTCTCCTCCTGTCACGTTATTTTCGTTTTTTTTCCTTTATTCACGCCACTTGTTTTGCTCCTCATTCACACCTCAAGCTCCTCTCATGCGTGATGGTCTTGTCATCTTTCTCTTTAGCGTCTTAGATGTTTTTGAGCTCCTCTAGCTGATTGCGTTTTGGACTCTCCATAGTGTCCTAGTTAAAATCCTCCCCAAATTAATTCCTTGTTGGCTTGCGTTTTGGGCATTCTTTCTGGCAACAAACAACAATCCTAACATGAGCATTCTAACAAAATTTTGTGTCTTTTTCAATCGAAGTCATATTCATTATATTTTTTTTCATTTATAATTTAAACATAAACCATTATAAATGCATATTCAAGAGAACTAAACAAATTAGTGGGTAAAATATGTATAAAACCCAATAATTAATCCAGAAATTAAGGGAAAATGCCATTCATTCTGATGATAAAAATGCCTTTAACATTTGTTGTTACTGTGTCTACATCAGAAGAAGAATCACAAAGCTCATCGACACCATCAAATGATGATTCTTTCTGCATGATGCAACAAAGCTGTATGAAGATTGATCGTATACCAAATATCAAAAGACCATATGTCCAAATCCAAATATTCCAACAGGATAAATATGATCAGCCCATTAAGGCTATTGGATTTACGGATACAGGATCTAGTCGTATAATCATGAAGCCCAATATCCTACCAATAGAAGCATGGAAATCACATGATGAATATTTCACTGCAACTGATGGGAATACTTTTAAAATTGGGTTAAGAACAAGAAGCAGAATTGGCATCCGCTTCTTTCCTCAGTGTACAGTTTGGACCAAAGTTCTTGGAAGCAACTTACCAGGACCAGATGTATTAATTGGAATGGATGTTTACTGTCAAGCTAAACATCTACAGATATTACCCACAGGCCTCAGGTATCGAAACCTTATGAGTCCATACACTGACATAAAAAACATGTTTGAACTGACACAGGTTCCTACATGTTACACTGGACTACGAGATAAACTGTTGAGCTACTGTCCAGAGTCTCATGCATAGTTTACTCATGATAATCCTCTATGGAAGAATCCAGACTTTTTCATAAGTGTACCATTTAAGAAGAATGAGGATATCAATCCAACAAAAGCCACACATCCAAGGATGAACTCTGATGATTTGAAGCTTGCACAAGATGAGTGCGCTGTATTATTGCAGCAAGGCCTTATAGAGCCCACAAAGTTGGATTGAGCTTGCCAAGCATTCTATGTCAATAAACGTTCAAAACAGAAACGTGGAAAGAAACATCTAGTGATAGACTACAAGCCACTGAACGCATTCCTGCAAGATGATAAGTTTCCATTGCCTAAAATCAGTACTCAGGTACTCTTTCTTAAGGAAGCTTGTAACTTTTCAAAGTTTAATCTTAAAGCAGGTTTTTAGCAACTGGGTATTCAACTAGAAGAACGTTACAAGACTGCATTTTGCATTCCTACTGCATAGTATGAATGGACTGTGATGCGAGGGCGTTGAGGGATGTAAGTCTCCGATAACTGGAACAGCTACGTCTAGAACTTGGAATTATGGGTATGGCAATCAATGGGTTGGACAAACTCATGGGCAAAACAATCAATAGGTTGGACATAATAACTACTGGGCTGGATCCAACAATCTTGTCCTCGAACTACTCGGTCCAGGCCCTAGGCCTATGGCCCAGCAAGCTATGTTAGCTAGCCCAGGCATCTTAACAACCCACGGTAAGCCACAATGGCCTGGATAACATAATTGGGCTAGACAACAAGAGAAATAGGCCCATCAAAGTTGGCCTACCAGTCGGCTTATCTTTTTGCAAGCTCTAGTGAATGCTTTTGATACAATGAGCCTCCGACCTCCCTTTAATGGTGAACGGTACATGGACTCTAGGGCTTCCACACATATGACTGCCTACCCAGGTAATCTCTTTTTTTTTTTTTAATTCGAGTATTACTTCACCTAAGCATATAGTTGTTAGTAATGAATCCTCCATCCCTATTACACATGTTGAGTCTACCATTCTTCCTTATTCCCCTTCCTCTCTTACTCTGAAAAATGTCTTAGTCACTCCTCATATTGTCAAAAATCTCATTTTCATATGTAAATTCACCACTGATAATCACTGCCCTATAAAATTCGATCTGTTTGGTTTTCCTGCGAAGGACTTATAGACCCAATCTGAGATTCTCAAGTGCAATAGCTCTGGAGATCTATACCCAATCAGATTACTAACTGCATTACCCTCCTCATTCGATCCTATTACTTTTGTGTCTTCTACAACATCCTCTTCTTCGTTATGGCATCGTAGACTTGGGCATCTAGAAAATTTTGTTTGTTTTCAATTATCTTATTAAAAACAACTTTATAGCTTTAAATAAGGAGAAATCTTCTCCAATTTGTCAGGCTTGTCAATTGGGCAAGCATGTTGAGCTCCCCTCTTTCTCTTCTCTTACTCGTACTTCTAGTCCTTTTGAAATAGTACATTCAGATCTATGGACCTCTCCTGTAACTAGCATTTTTGAGTTTAAGTGTTACCTAGGGTTAATTACTACAAAAAAAGCCCAAACTTTCGTCAAATTTTCAAGTATAGCCCAAACTTTAAAAAGCAACAATAAAATGCTCAAACTTTCAATTTTTTTCAATTATAGCCCAAACTTCAAAAAGTAACAATAAAATGCTCAAAATTTTAATTTTCTTCAATTCTAGCCTGATGTTTTCTGTTGTTCTCCCAATGTCCTTAGCCTTTTGTTTTATGTTTGCTCTTCTGACGCCACAAATTATTTTCGCATTACAATGTACTATACCAATAAACTCTTCATTTTTAGTTCATTCTTTTGATGTCCTTAGTGTGAGGGCATTGGGGTTGTATAATCTGAAAATCGAAAAGTTAGGGCATCGGAAGGACAAACTGAAAATGAAGAAAAAACTAAAATCAAAGTGTAAGGTCATTAGGATTGCGTAATCTGATTTAGGTAATTTTTAAACAATAATGTCATTTCATCAATCTTCATTTGTTGTGTTAATTTTGGCTAACATGTATTAATAGTTAAGGTTTCTAAAACACGGGGCAAGCTACGTCAGTAAATTTAACGAAAATATTAACGTTGGGCTACAATTGAAAAAAATTGAAAGTTTGAGCATTTTATTACTACTTTTTGAAGTTTGAGCTAGAATTAAAAAAATTAAAAGCGTTGGCATTTTATTGCTACTATTTAAAGTTCAAGCTATAATTAAAAAATTAACGAAAGTTTGGAGCTTTTTTGGTAATTAACCTTATTACTTATTGCTCCTGAACAATTTTAGTTATTGTTTGTGGATATTCCTCTTTGTGCCAAATCAAAAGTTTACTCTAAATTTCTTAATTTTTGTGCTTATGTTCATACTCAATTTGATTGTGAGATAAAGGCCTTCCAATGTGATAATGACACTTAATTTGTTAATAAACCATTCTTACAATTTTTTAAACACACATGACACTATATTTCGCTTTTCTTGTCCCCGCACCTTACAACAAAATAGAAAGGCTAAATGTATGATCCGCACCATCAACAATACTGTTAAAATGCTCCTTTGCCAAGCCCATCTATCACCACAATATTGGGTGGAAGCACTTAACATGGCATGACATCTTCTTATTCTCCTTCCTATAAAAACCTTACACAACACAACCCCACATGAAAATCTTTTTCATAAACCTCCTACCTACACCCATCTTTGTGTCTTCGAGTCATTACTCTCATCCATTACCCCTCACAACCTAGCCCCTATGCTTCACGTCAGATGTTTTTCTTGGGTGCCCCTCCAATCATTGCGAGTATTGCTGCCTAGATGTCTCCACACAGAAGGTCATTATTTCATGCCATGAAGTCTTTAATGAAAATTGATTTCCTTTTTTTTACATTGCATACTCCTTCAAACTCTTACAATTTTCTCATGCTTGACACTAAAATTTCTCCCTCTTCCTTCCATACTTCAATGCACCAAACTTTCCTCCCTCAAGTTCCACACTTATAACCACCACAACACACCCTTAAATGCACTATGCTACCACTGCTAATCTTTCCCCATCCACCTCTCCTACTCCAAACACAACTCACCCACCCTCTAACCACCACTTTGCCTCCCTCTTCCGCTACAACCACAATTCCTCAATCTATTTCTACTCTCAACATCCCTTGATGACAATGAGTAAACCTGGCATTCATAAGCCCAAGCCTATATTTTCTCTTCGTACAAAAGCATCCTCCTTTTTATCTCTCATTCCCAAGACTTTTCGCTTTGCTCTTAAGGATCCAAATTGGTATACCACTATGCTTGATGAATATAATGCTTTGATTACAAACAAGACATGAAATATTGTTCCATGCTCCCGAATACTAATGTTGTTATTGGCAAATGGATTTTCAGACATAAATTTCATTCAGATGGGTCTTTGTAGCGCTACAAATTGCAGTGGGTAATTTGTGACTTTACTCAATATCCAGGTATTGACTATGGTGAAACTTTCAATCCTGTTGTGAAACATTATACAGTTTGGAGTGTACTAAGTATGACTCTCTCTCGTTCTTGGCCTATTCATCAACTAGATGTCAGGAACGCCTTTTTGCATGGTTACTTTGAGGAGACTATTTATTGTGAGCAACCCCTCGGGTTTGTTGATCTAGCTCATCCTTATTATGTATGTCACCTCAACAAAACGCTATATGGTCTTAAGCAGGCTCCTTAGGCTTGGTACCAGCATTTTGCAGGCTTCATCTCTACTCTTGGCTTCTAGGGCTCTGAATCCGACACCTCTCTCTTTGTCTATCGCCAAGGTCCTAACATGGCCATACGTCTCTTGTATGTGGATGACATTATTCTCACTGCATCTTTCACTTCACTTCTTTAACATATTATCAAATCTCTTAGAACTGAGTTCGTCATGACTGATTTGGGGCCACTCTATTTTTTTTGGGCATTTCTGTCACTCACTGCAGGGGTGGCTTATTTCTTTCACAAAAGAAACATGACCAAGAGTTCCTTAATAGAGCCAATATGTTCTCCTGAAATGCTTCATCTACTCCTGTTAACACCAAGGCAAAATTATCTGGTAACTCTGGGCCTCTAGTTACAGATCCGTCTCTATATTGCAGTTTAGTAGGAGCATTGCAATATTTAACTTTCACTCGGCTTGATCTTAGTTTTGCAGTTCAACAGGTTTGCTTGTTTATGCATGATCCTCGTGAGCTACATTTCTATGCTTTGAAGCACATTCTACACTACATCAAAGGCACCTTAGATTACTTATATTATAGACTACAATTGTACTTCTCTACTACTGATGGTTTGATTGTCTACTCTGATGCTGACTAGGCCGACTGTCTCAACTCACGCAAATCTACTTCGGGCTATTGTATTTTCCTTGGAGACAATATTATATCATGGTCTTCTAAACAACATGGCACCACCTTTTGTCTTAGTGCTGAGGCCGAGTACGGGGCTGTTGCGAATGTAGTTGTTGAAACTTGTTGGCTTCGCAACCTTCTTAAGGAGCTTCATTGCCCTCTCCTCAAAGCCACTCTTGTATGATGCGACAATGTTAGTGTTGTTTATCTGTCCTGCAATCCTGGTCACCATCAATGTAGTAAGTACATCAAGATTGATATTCACTTTGTCCGAGACAAAATGGCTTTAGGACAGATTCGTGTTCTTCATGTGCCATCTGCACATCAGTATGCATGTGATTTTTGATCCAATTTAAGCGTCTGACCATCTCCTGCTCCGATTGCGGGGGTGTAATAGTATATATAAATGTATTTTATAGTTATGCATAGACATATTCCCATACACTATATATATATCGAAATACATAACAACCCATTCACGAGATTCTCATTCTATCCAGTAATAATGTCACTAAATATTTTGGTAACTAAAAATTATCCATAATAGAAGTTTATGATCAACGACAATGTTTGAAAAATCAGACTAAAAGTTTAACTGATAAAACATAAGTTTTAGATTTAAAAGATTCAATTGGTATTAGACGGTTATACAATCACATAAAGATTAAAAAAATAAAGAATTTGAAATATGATTAAAAAATATTATACTTATTTATTGAAAAAGTTAAAGTTTAATTAAAAAATATTTTAATTAATTTATTTTAGTTTATAAGAAGTTGTTAATTTTAAAAATTAATTAATTAATTGATAATTTTTACAAGAGTTATTAAAAAATCGAACTGAAAAATAAAAATCTCAATTGAAAAATTAGAGGATTTAAATTTCTACAAAATAGATAAAAATTTATAATTATTAACCACTCGCAATGGCATGCAAGCTAAAGAAGGTATTCTTTTATCAAGATTAAGGCTTCCGAATCTTAAGGATTGATCTTGTGCAAAGGAGCAAAAGACCAAATAGAAAGCTTTCGACCCCATTGTTGAAGACATCTCCAGCATGGAAAAAGCAGACAAGCAGAATATGCCAGTAGTCTGTCTATATCTAAAAGCATCACGTCCCATTATCCACTTATTTAAAATTAGGAATAATAACTATTAAGTGCTAAGCTTATATTTTAATTTTTTTCTATATATGTATTAGATTTTTAAAAATTTTCAATAACTGGTCCCATTGGCTTCCGATGCTTTTCTTTCAATATTACCTCCGATTCTTTACTATTATAAATTCGGTCTTCTTGTAAATATTTGTTAAGCTCTAATTAAAATAATTGATGAATAACAGTTATTTATGAAGTAAATTGTACTCATTTCTTATAACAACAGTTCGATTTACTTTAATAATTATTTTTATTAATAAATTAATTAATCGACAAATTTTTATTAATTAATAAAATTTTATGAACTAAAATTAATTATTTAACGATATCTATTTTTAATTAAACTTTAAAATTTTCAATAAATAAAGGTAAGCTCTTTCAATCATATTTTAAATTCTTTAATTTTACTTAATTAATTTTATGACGGTCTAATATTAATCTTTAGACTTTAAATTTCTTAAAATATCTAATATATTAACCAATTTTTCATCTTTAAAATTCAAGTCGAAGATAATTATGTAAAAAAAAAGTTAGGAGCATAGAATATGTCTTACGAAAGTAGTTTGATTTTAAATAAAGTTGTATCATTTCTGTGTTTCCTCGTATGCCTAGTGGCATGAGTCCTCTCGTCTTTTTCCCCCTTTACCTAGGGCTTTCTCCATGCCACCGCCCTCCACCGATTGACTCTTGTCGGTTGCGAATCTTGACCCAAGTCACCTCCACATTAAAAAGCAGCAGCTTTTTACGGTGAAGTAGCTTCTTTCTGGTGAGCTATCATCTTCCTCTTGACTTTTAGCCTCATCATTTCACGCGCGACTCACAAGGGTTTCTTCATGGAAACCGCCTCCACCAATTGACGCTGTCTGATGAGGAAGATGACAGCTTGGCTATTCCCCCTTCCTCTGCTCCTTGCCAATCACCCTTTGATCTTTGTTTGGTCGGTATGTTCTTAACGTACAATCGCATCAACTTTGTGTCTATGAAGGAGACACTTGCTGATTTATGGCATCCTCTCGCCGGCATTTCTATTTCTGATCTGGGTGCCAAACGCATCCTATTTTGTTTCTATGTGGCCGTGGATATGGACAGGGTTCTGGATGGTACTCCTTGGTTGTTTAATAGACACTTGTTGCTCCTTCGTCGAATCCAACCTGGTGAGGATCCTCTTCATATCCCCCTTATTTTTACTGAAGTTTGGGTGGTGGTTCGTAAGCTTCGCCCTGGGTATATGAGTGAGTTGGTTGCCCCAGGTTTGGGGGATTTTATCGGCTCTTTTCTTGCCTATGACCCTACTGTTCGCAAGGATGCTAACGATGAATATGTGCTACGGATTCGAGTTCGGATTGATACCACAAAACCACTTCGTCGCAAGAAGAAGATTGTTGACCCTGATGGTTCGGTGTTTTATGCCCTTTTTTCCTATGAAAGGATTTTTGTCTTTTGTTTCCTCTATGGGAAGTTGGGCCATACTGACTCTTTCTGTGATTTACTCCTCCATCACAAGCGAGAAGAGTTAAAGCCAATGTGGGATGAAAGCTTGCGGGTGGCTGGTCGGCGACGCAGCGTCCGACGAGTTCTTGGCTGAGATTGGACACGATGGGTCCTCCTGATTTGGGCCCTCTGAACTCTGAGGGATTGGCTGGTGGCAATCTTGGTGTGTTGCCCTCCCAAAATTTTCGCAATTCCTTCCTTTGCAGGCCTTTGCCTTTTGATCAAAACTTTGCAGCTACATCTTCTACTGCTGACGCAATGGACACTGATTGGCAGATTGTGGGGCACGGGTCCATTGGGCCTGAGGAAGACGACCCTATGGATAAACCCACTGATCCAAAGAAGCGGCCTCGTTTCAAACAGACTACTCCAACCCCTTCCATTTCTGCAACCAAGGATTTAGAAGGGGGTCACACACAGCATCCAACGGTCGAACCTTCCACTACGAAGGTCGACCGACGACCATGAGGCTCTTAGTGTGGAACTGCCGAGGTGCGGGCAATCCTCGGGCAGTTCGAGCATTGAAGGATATGATTTTCCGTCATAGGCCCGTCGTCGTTTTTCTTTCTGAGACAAAAGTTCATGGTGTTAGGATGGAAGCTTTACTTTTTTTTTTCGCTTTGATTATTGCTTTTCAGTTGACAGTATTGGCAATGGGGGTGGTCTCTCCATTATGTGGAGTAATTCTGTCCAATTGTCCATTCGGAGTTATTCGCCTAATTTTACTGATTGTGAACTTCAATGTTTTGTGCGCACTTGGAGGTTTACAGGTTTCTATGATTACCCTGAATGTACTAAGAGGAGGGACTCGTGGCATTTATTGCGATCCCTTGCTGCCAGGAGTAGTCTTCCGTGGTTATGTGTCGGTGATTATAATGATATTGCAGTCGATTTTGAGAAGGATGGTAGCCCGCCTCGTGCCCCCTTTTTGATTAATGGTTTTCGTGAAGTGTTAATGGATTCAAATCTGTCCGATCTCTTCACAATGGGCTCTATGTTCAAGTATGTGTACCGGGGGACTTCGCCAGCTCGGGTTAGGGAGAAACTGGATAGAGCTTGTGCTACGCCGTCTTCGAATTCTCTTTTCGAGAATGTTGTGTGCACTAATTTGGTGGCTCCTGTATCAGACCACTCTTCTCTTTTGGTCGATACTGATGGCTCTCTTGGCCGCACAAATCGCAACTTCAGGTTTGATAATTCCTGGTCATTGGATAATGACTTTTTTGCTGTTGTGCAACGCTCTTGGCATGGCTCGACAAATGATGATTTTATTCTTAGAAGAAACAAGGTGATTGACGATGTTCAGGCCTAGGGGAAGGCTCGAAATCGCTTGCGGTGGCAGCAGAAGCATATTGTTCAATAGAAACTTAAATCGGAAATTGATAGTTTGGATCATCTCTCTATTCAACATTTGAAGGAACAATGGAATCTTTTCTTGACCGAGGATGAGATCAGATTGAAGCAGCAAGCCAAAGTTTTTTGGCTACAAAATGGGGACAAGAATTTGAAGTATTTTCATAATAGTATCAAGGCTAGAAGGCGAGGCAATCGGATTGACAACTACAGGATGCCTCGAGTTCTTGGGTTCGCAGTGAAGAGGGGATTCAAACTCTTGTGCGGGATTATTTTAGTGACCTTTTTCAAAGCACTGTCGCCTCTCATCGTCGCCACATTATTGGCTTGGTATCGCCATTGGTTAGTCCTGATAATAATGTAGCACTCACGAGGCCGTTTTCGGATGATGAATTTCAGACTGTCCTTTTTCAAATGAACCCCGATAAAGCGCCAAGACCTGATGGTTTGAATCTGGTTTTCTTTCAGAAGAATTGGCCCTTAATGGGCAAGGATATTTCCGATAGCTGTCGCTTATGGCTTTCCCAAGGTACCCTCCCACACTCTTTAACTGAAACTTTGATTGTTCTCATTCCTAAGTGCAAGAGTCCAGTATCTATTAAGGATTTTCGACCTATCGTCCTATGCAATGTGTTGTACAAAATTCTGTCCAAGTCTCTTGCCAATAGGTTGAAACCTGTTCTTCATAAGCTGATCTCTAAGAATCAATCTGCTTTTATTCCTGGTCGCTTGATTACGGATAATTTTCTGGTGGCCTATGAGACTATTCACAGTTTAAAGCGTCGAGCTAGGGGTCACAACGGTGCCTGTGCTTTGAAGATTGATATTGCTAAAGCTTATGACCGTGTTAATTGGGACTATTTGTGTGATATGATTGTTGCTCTGGGTTTTGATCCGGTTTGGTTGACTTGGCTGAAAATGTGCTTTATGGACATTGATTACAAAATTTGTGTCAATGATATGCAAATGGGGCCACTTGTTCCTTCTCGGGGTTTACCGCAAGGGGATCCTCTCTCCCCATATTTGTTTCTGTTTGTGGCCGAGGGCCTTTCCCTTTTACTTAAAGATGCCGAGCGTCGGGGTTTGATTCATAGTGTTCGGGCTGGTCATGGGTGTCCGCGGATTTCTTATCTTTTCTTTGCGGATGACTCGCTTCTCTTTTTTTAGGGTAATATTCAGGAGGCTTCCGCCATTACAGCTATTCTGGGCACTTATGAGGCAGCTTCAGGTCAGTCTATTAATCTCACTAAGTCTGGCATCCTTTTTAGTCCCTCTATTCCTGCAACTGAAACACATGCTATTTCTGGGCTTCTCCATGTTACTTGTCCTATCAGTGGGAATCCGTATTTGGGTTTGCCTTCCTTAATTGGTCGGACTAAAAAACAGATTTTTTTCTTTTTTAAAGGATAGGGTATGGAAGCGTATAAATAACTGGAATAGTCGTTCCCTGTCTAGAGCTGGCTTTGAAATTTTGCTTAAATCTGTTGCACAGGCAATTCCCGCCTATTGCATGAATGTGTTTCTGTTATCTGTGTCTGTGTGTACTGCGCTGCAGGTCATGTTTAATAAGTATTGATGGAATGGCAAGCGGGATCATGAGGGTATTAACTGGCTCGCATGGGACCGCATGTGTTGTCAGAAATATGCTGGTGGAATGGGCTTCCGCGACCTGCGATGTTTTAACACTGCTTTGCTAGGGAAACAAGGGTGGAGGCTATTGACTGCTACCAACACTCTCGTTTACAATGTCTTCAAAGCTAAATACTTCCCAAAGGGGGATTTTTTATCCGTTACTCCGCGTTCTGGGTGTAGTTTTGTTTGGAAGAGTGTCTTGTTCTCTAAACAGGTGTTGAAGCAAGGGGTAACATGGAGGGTTGGTGATGGGCGTAGTATTTATGTGAATAGGGACCCTTGGATTCCCCGTGAGGGTAATTTGTATGTGGAGGATGGTTCTCTATTTATCCATGATGCTTTGCGGGTTTGCGATCTTTTTGTTCCAAGCGAAAAGAAGTGGGATGTTTCTAAGCTTATGGATTTGTTTTCTGTCAATGATATGCGCAGAATCTTGAGTATTCCTTTGAGTCTTCGTGCACATCCGGATAAGTTAGTATGACATTTTGATCGGAAAGGTTTCTATACGGTCAGAACTGCTTATCATATCGCTTACCGTTTCTTCAGACATGGTGGTAGTATGGGAGGTGTTGGTGTATTCTGGAAGCACTTATGGCAGCTTGATGTTCCGCCCAAGGTTCGGGATTTTATGTGGCGCTTGGGTCGCAATGTGCTCCCTACTAGAGATAATTTGACAACGCGTGGGATTAATGTTCTCTTGCAATGTTTGTTATGCCATGATGAGGAAACTGTGGACCATGTGTTTGTTAAGTGTTGTGATGTCAAAAATGTTTGGAGGCTAGCCGGATTTAATTTCACTAATGTGAACTTGTCTTTTCAGGATCTCTTTTTGCACATTTTCTCTTCCTTCGGCAAGTGGAGGGCCGAATTTGGTGCTATGGTGGCATGGCAACTTTGGGCGGCACGGAATGCATTACTATGGTCCAATACCTGGCCAAATCCCTTACATATTACCCAGTCCACTCGCCTTCTGCTGGAGGAATTCCAAATTGCTTCTTCAACCTTGCAGGCAGCAGCAGCACGAGTCCTACCTGGTGTGGCTCCCGTTCGCTTGGCCCAAGTGCATCACCCCACATCTTGGCTTGCATATGTTGATGGTGCTATTTTTGAAGCTTTGGATTTTGTGGGTTTTGGATTGGCTATCGAAGATGCAGAAGGTAACTTTTCTTTGGCCATTTCTGGCTATGAGGAAGGTGGTCCTCAAGCGGCAGTTGCGGAGGCCCTTGCTTTGCGTCATTGTTTACTTTATGCTTCCGATTCTTTACCTGATCCTGGTTGTGTTTTTACTGATTGCCAGTCATTATATTTTGCTCTTAATTCCTCGTGTGAGGATAATTCTGCTTTTGGTTTGCTAGTGTCGGATTGTAAGGTCATTCTTGTTTCTCAGCCGAATATTCAAGTTTTTTGGATTAGGCATCACGAGAATAGGTGTGCCCACCTGTTAGCGCGTGACTCTATTCATCATGGCAGGTTTCATTTATGAGTTGATCTGCCTGATGTGTTGTTTGAGATTTATTTTCGTCGTTTTAATTCTATTATCTTTTCTTCAAAAAAAAAAAAAAATAAAGTTGTACTAGTATAGTTTAAAATAAAATTTATGGGCTTGCATCACCAAAAAAATTTTAAGTTGCTTGACATCCCTAATCCCCTAGGCTCTCCACATCAAACTGTTGCCATACAATTTTATACTTGTAAACGCAATTATGTAATTAAAAAGACCCAAATAATCATAATGCCCCAATCATGATCTGCAGGGGAGGCCACAAAAATAATACAAAATTCAACTAAGAAAAGCACAATCCACTAATCTTCTTGGCGAGCTTTTGGAGGAATATGAACTTTATTCTTGCAGCAGTAACAAGCCAAGTCTCCACATTTTAACAAACGAATATATACCAAGCCTTCATATCATACTTTAAAAGGGGTTTGTTTGGTATTACAATTTGATATTTACAAATTAATAAGCATAATTAAGAATTAGTTAATAAACAAAAATCATAAATGATAGTAAATTTAGTATAATATTCTTAATTTTTAAAGTTAAAATATTTAAATTTTATAATAAACTTATTTTAAAGAAAGTAGGCTTTGCTTCATTAATGGAAATTGATACATACGATGAAAGAGTTTGCCATACGTCCAATGAAACAAAACTCCCGTGACATGGAATCTGCCTGACCAACCCTAGAGCAGTGTGCCATGCCATCGCCCCAAATATTTACCCTCAAGAGGACAAGCCACTGTCACATTTTTTATCTCTTTATCCAATTTTAAAAGTTATTGGCAGCTTAGAGCGTAAATAAATTGGTGAGAAATTCTTTTGATTTAAGTAAGATCGCGGGTTTAAATTGTCCTTATATATGCAATTGTTTAAAATTTAGAGTTAAAGTTTTACCTTCGGTAAGAAATTTACCCGGCTCGAGCGAGGATTAGTTTAAGTATGGATGACTTAAAACTACCTTCTCATAATTAAAACCCTTTTAAAATATCTTGTAGGCAACCCAAAAAAATATTATTGGTGCACAAGTTTTATTAGACTTTTTGTTCTTAATTTTTTTGACGTGTGTAATTCATTTATAAAAGCTAATCTATTTATTTATACATTTTTCTGATATGAAAAATATCATATACTAATTAATAAATATAAAATTACGTATTATCATGCCTCTTTAAATCTTAGGACCCACCAAACTTCAACCCATAATTTCAACTGAATATTGAATCATGGTGATAGGACAACCGAATAACCTAATTAATTAAAGACATTAGTAAAAATCATACTAAAATTTAAAATTACTATTAAAATGCCAAATAGTTCTTAATCTTATCCGAGCATTAAAAAAAGCACGTGATAAAGGCCCCCCCAGCAAAAAGCAAAAGGAAAAGACCACTTTTTTTAAGTCAATAAAATTAGAATTTTGCACTACACTCAGGATATTACCTGGCTACGTTCACTTGACTGTCACAGAATTCTCTTACCGTCTTTCATCGGCACCGTCCGTTCCTACTCACTTGCGCGTGGGTCTCGAATCGGCATATTACAAAATAGAATATGCCACGTGTAAGCTTCTGTTCATTCATTATCCGCTAAACCCTGGTTACGTTACCGAACCCCATTCATCAAACTAACCCTAGTACAAGCACCCACTCTGCCTTGTGTGTATATATTCCCTCCCACTCCCCACGTACATTGTCACCTTCTGCCCTCTCATGTGTTCATTTCTGATACTGAAAACTCTTTTTAGATTTTGATTTTTATGCGGAACAAATATCATTACTAAATCGGAAACTTTCACAATTGGCGGAAATTTCTGAATCAATGGCCTTGGAGAGACGCTATGGTGTAGGATACGCGCTGTTACCGAAGAAACAACAGAGCTTCATTCAAGACTCACTCATTAGTCTCTGCAAAGAACGAGGGATCGATCTGGTGAGGATCGACTCCGAACGTCCCTTGGTCGAGCAGGGACCGTTCGATTGTGTTATTCATAAGCTGTACGGCGAGGATTGGAAGCGGCAGTTGGATGAGTTCCAGCGTCGGAACCCTAGAGCCACCGTCATTGACTCGCCTTCCGCCATTGAGCGCCTTCACAACCGAATATCGATGCTTCAGGTGGTTTCGGAGCTTAAGATCGAGTCTGGGGACGATTCCTTTGGAATTCCCAAACAGATTGTGATTTACGACAAGGAAACGCTGTTTGATCCCCAGGCTTGGGAGTTTCTCAAGTATCCGGTGATTGCGAAGCCACTGATCGCTGACGGCAGCGCGAAGTCGCACAAAATGGCGCTGGTCTTCAATCACGAGGGGTTAAACAAGCTAAAACCGCCGATTGTATTGCAGGAGTTTGTGAATCATGGTGGGGTTATTTTTAAAGTGTATGTGGTGGGAGCATATGTGAAGTGCGTTAAGAGGAAGTCGTTGCCTGATGTTCCTGAGGAGAAATTGAAGAGCTTGGAGGGTTCTTTGTCGTTTTCTCAGGTATCGAATTTGAATGAGAGGAATAACGATGATGACAAGTTCTATGAGTCGATGGATTTGGAGGACACTGAAATGCCGCCCCAGAGCTTTATTACTGGTATTGCTAAGGGTTTGAGGACTGCTATGAAATTGAATTTGTTTAATTTTGATGTGATTAGGGATTCCAGGATTGGGAACAGGTACCTTGTGATTGATATAAATTATTTTCCTGGCTATGCGAAGATGCCTGGTTATGAGACTGTTTTGACTGATTTCTTTTGGGATATGGCGACTAGGAAGGAGAAGGAGTTGGTGGGTGAGAGCAAAGTAATTGATAAACGGCCGAAGTTGGGTGGCTATGATGATGGTGTGAAGAGGATGGTGACTAATTCTTCCCAAAGTGATGGGGGGGAGAATGAAAATTCAGCTGTTCTTCAAGTTTGAACAGGAGAATGAAAAAAAAATGGTGGGGAAAGTCCTTGAACAACTTGTGACTTTACTTGGTTTGTTGAAGGGTAGTTTTCTCTTTATAATCTTAGTTGATGGGCCAAATTGAATCGGGTACTTTTGATGGATAGGAGAAGGTGTTAAGGTGGTGGAATAAGTAGGACTGTTTGATGCTGATAGCTTTAGCCTCTTGACAACATCTTCACATAGCGTTTCAACGTTAAACATGTACATTCCTTAGCAAGGTGCTCTCGAGATAGGTACTTCTCAAATATTCTTGAAGTCTTTAGGAAAGTTCAAGCTGTACTTGAGGCTTTTAGTGTTGCTTTTGTTCAGAAGTTTCAATTTCGTGCAGCTGCACTATGCCTTTTTGACGATGATAATTTGAAGTTTTAGAGATTCACATTCTTTACCCTTTGTTTGTGTTTTGATTAAATTGATTGTATTCCTATCCCTTTCTTTGAATTATTCTTCTTGCTTAGAGATTGTTACCTTAGATTCAACCGTTGGTGGTGGTGGAACTTAAGATTCTTATTCCATTTCATTGCAGTAGAGTTGGGCGTAAAACATTAGAGAAAGTAAAATACTTGAGCATCTTTCTGTTGTTTGGTACTGCAGGTCAAGGGAGGGAACAAAATTGTAGACAGATGAAGTTTTCACAATTTCCCAATTTCACATTCTTTGTGATTAGTGCTCATTCTGTTCTATAGTCATGCAAATGTCTTATTGCTGGTGAGCTTTGTTTGGCCATATGCTCCTTTTTTCTTTGTCATGAGCCTGATAACTTGACCTATTCTTTGATGGTTGACTGCAGCTTGCAGAGAATTTAGTAAATAACATCATGGAATTAATGGCAGGAATTTATTATTTGTCCACTTAATTCTGGATTCTAATTAATTGAACAACTTTTGATGATACTATTTACCGAGTTCTTGCATACTGTCTAAGGAAAAATGGTGATGGATGGTTTGGAGTTAATTTCCTCTTCATGAAATTGTCATGCTGTGAAGTTGGAAGTCATCGCATGAATATTTCTACAGGATATGTCTGGTATTGAGGGGGCGCTTGGTTCATAAAGGACAATGAGAATGAGAATGGGAATGAATACAGTGAAGAATGGGAATGGATATAATCATTATAATTATGATGATTGGTTAAGATGAATGAATGATTACCATTACCATTGATGGTGGTTGGTTTGTTAAAAATGTTAAGAAATAAAAATTTTTTAAAACTTTGTTTTATAGCAAATTTTAAATATATTTTAAATAATTATTTTTAATTTATGAACCCTAATTATAATTACAAAATATTTAAAATCAAGTATATTGCGATTTTTTCTTTCCAATAGCTCTTGAAGAAAAAAATACTCAAGTATTTTCTTGCATCAACATATCATTAGTTACGTAATATCCTCAAAATATAAATTAATCATCTAAAATATTGTGCAATTTATCGACACAACTATAATATCCATCATTTCATTACTACAGTAAAATCAAGTAATATAGTTTAATACAATTTACATTCATCTGATAATACAAATGATATTATATTTTAAGTAATTAATGAATAATATTTTAA
>JANVCQ010000001.1:16492960-16508342 GCA_025531925.1 Erythroxylum plowmanianum
TTTTATTACAAAATAAAATATAGTTAAAATTAAAAATATTTTTTATTTTTATGTTGTCAAACAGTCTATTGTATGAAGCTCTTTCAAAAAAGCTCTTTTTTAATTGACAGTCAAATAATCAACTGATTTTTTAAAAAAGATTTACTAATAAAAACTCTACTCACAAAAGCTCTATTAATGTATGCCCATTCAAACAGGCACTTAGTTGATAATGTAGTTTCTATAACCTTATTTCACTTTCTTAAAATCAATATTCCTATTCATTCTCGAAGTTATGGATGATGAAATTGACAGACAATTAGCCTCAGAGTAAGCACAACGTTTTTTAAAGAAAGGCTATTAACAACTGTTGCGTGAACCATTATAGAAAGTAATGTAATGTACCTGGACCATCGTTGACATATTTGGTTAGAAAACTAATTATTGTTGAAATTACATCTCGATAAAAATCAACCGAGTTAGTTAGAAAATTAGATAAGATGAGTATGCGAAGATGACATTTTTATTATATATATATAATTTAAAATTTATTATAATTGTCATTCAAGTTATTCAATTAGAGATAAGTAAAAATATTTTTCTTTCATTAAAATATATGATTTTTTGAAATTTTATAACATCTTATATAATATAGAAATGTACTTATAATATGCTTAATTATTATAAATAAATTATACTAAAAGATAAATTTTTGTGTGTCATTTAATGTTATGGACCCCATTTATAAGTACATAATTACAATTTTGTTTCTCCAGTTTAATTCATACTGAATCATCGCATATCTAATTCTTTGTACTTTATTATAATGCATATTATTTTATTTGTAAATTAGTAAAAACTAAATTTAATTATGTATAAAAATGTACTAAATTAAAGAAGTAGTTTTGTAATTAATACTTTCTAGTTTAAATCTTTATTTGAATAAAATTTGAGAAAATGAAGAAGTCTCATATTATAATTTTTATTTCATTTATTCTATTTTTTGTGGTTTATTTGGAAACAATCTTTTTACTAGTTAGGGATAAAGTTCCCTAAACTGGACCTCTTCGAACTTTATATTTAACGAAAGTTTTTACTAAATTGCTGTTCTATCTCAAGATTAGAAGAAGAGATAAATTTACAAAGTCTGAATTCATCATTTACATTATTAATGTTCGTAACAGTACGAATAAAGTACACTAATATGATTCATACAAATGTCAAATCATTTATTTTTAGAAACAATTATAAATCATATTTTAGATGATAAACAATAATTATTACCAGGTTTAATATATTCACACATAAATCATAAACAAAAGTACGAATGGCTCTCCATTATTTCTTTCATCGAACTTTCTTTAAGTTTTCAGACGTGTCCTAGATTAAAATTTAACCTTATATTCTTGTCTCATTAGCCCTATTTGCACATATAGCTTTCACTCTCAGTTTCCTTGATTGACCAGGGATGAGGATAACCAAGGAAGTTCTCTGAATCAGAAGCATTGGAGGCAAAAAGGTACAGCATTGACAACTAGTTAATTAGAGGTCCATGGTCAACTACAAATATTTTCTACGTATATCTTTGATTGACTGCCTTAATCTCATGCGTCATGCAACAGTGATTGTTAATTAGCCAACAACTAATTCAAACTAACCTCCCAATTATTCTTCTGATTTTATCGAAAACCATGATGAATCGATCCATCCCATCATCTAATTGATCATCATCTTTGTCATTTTCTACTTTTGCTTCTTTTGAAGTCTTAGGTCCTCCACGGAAACGTCAACTGAATCTAATGAGATCTCCAACTGCTCTCATGGTAGCTTTCATTGCATGGTTTGATCACCCATTTACCAAAACGATTAAGTACCCTTTATATGCATCTGCTTTAAATGCCCACCATAACAAAGTTCATTACCTTTCGGTTTAGAATGTTTGAATTCCCATTCAAATTCAACTTCAATTACTTTGAGCATTGCTTGAATAATGATATATAATACGTGCGTTGGTAAAAGATGTACACATGAAATGGATATGCAGCTGTTGGTGTGCTGTGGCATGTACGTACGTACTGTTCCATATGGTTCTTTTAAGAGATTAATTATGTTGAATTATCAAGCCATAAAACACCTAATTCTGCTGACTTTTCTAGTGAAAATTTGCTGTATAGATTTTAAAACATATTAACTTATAAATTGCGGTGTTAAGTAGTTCATATAATTAATATTTTCGTAGAGAAATTATGAAAGGTGTCAACGTCTAAATACATACGTACAGATGACTTTGGTACTCAATTTCCAGATTTATCACTTGCATTCTACATCAGTAAAGATCACGTTTTCATTTTAGGTTTCCTTACTCAACTTGAAAATAACCTTTTCACTATGCCTTCTGAGAGCTGTTTAGATGATCAAATAAAGCCTTTAATTAATTAATTAAGTTTACCATATATATATTTTCTTTCTCCGTTCCATGGCAAAACCAAAACTGGTGACCTAATTGAGTTTCCCACAGAATTTGCTTAATCCCCATTTAGTTTCGACATTTTTTACGGATATAAGAGGGTATGTTTAGATGCCACAACAGTACTCTTTCACACAAGTGCTTTTGCTCGTATACTAAAAAGTCTAATTGATGAAATACCAAAACATGCCAAAGTATTATGGATTTGCAGTAGAACTTGTAGCTTTTAAGTTTGATGGAACAGAAAAGACACGTTTGACTTTGCCTTGAATTCTTGATTGGAGCTAAGCAAGAAAGATCTGTTAAAATGCAGCAATTGAGTTAGATGGGTTTAATTTACAGCAGATTTGTAGCTTTACTCTATCATGATAAAGAAGCAGGGCAATCGGAGTTGTGTGCGGAAGAGATTCGATTGGAAGGAGGAGGAGAATAGATGGACGAAGAGTTGTTATTTTTTTTCAAATGTATTAAATTATAAAATAGTTATATAAATAAATTAAACAACGTGTATAATATTAATGAAAAATTTAGCGTTCGACTATTTTGACAATAAATTAAGAGTTGGAGTATTTAATGTCACTTTTTAATATTTGAGTTAATATTACAAAATTGATTAATATTTGTAATAATTTTTTACAACTAATCCTATTTTTAATTACATAAATTTTTATCATTTTATTTTTTCACAATTTATTAACTATATACTAGCAAGGCATTTGATCTTAGGATGAAGTGTTAACACGAAGCTGTTCGAACATAGATTTAACATGAAACTTTTTCAGATTGACTATGGCTCGCTTCTACCATCTTAGGATGAAGCTTCGTAATAAGGATATGGAAAGTCTTACAAAGCAATGTTTGAAAATCTTTCTCAACGATGAAGGTAGCGCAATGAGACAAGAAGGTAAAACATAGTTAAAAGCCACACTTTAAACATTCATAATTGTACTGCTTGTTTCGTGACCAACTTGGAGATTTTATTGACTGATGACACCAAAAATCGGAGCATATTGACACTATACGAGAAAGGTATATGAATATGATAATTTTACATTTTATTATTAAACGTCTGAACGCAGACTTTAAGGTCAACACATTAATCAAAAATTGATTTATATATAAAACAAAGGAAAAAAAAAACGGTTGAACCACTAAGCATATGATAATATAAAAAGATGGAGAATTTCCTTTTACCGCAATTTCCCAAAACTAGTTAATTAGTTGATTTGCGTGCTTACGAAGTCACTGGGAAAATCTCATCCACGTCTCTAACCATTTAAGTAGAGATTATCTTATAAAAATAATGATGCGTTGCTAATTTTGACAGTAAAGTAGGGTCTAAGTAAGTTCCATTTCTGAAGTACTTGATATGTTTTTGACTCCATCTTCATGCCATGGGAATCATGTCTGACTTGGTTATTGTTTACTTAAATTTTGAGCATGTTTAAAATTGACACTTTGAAATGAATAAAATTTTGAATATGTTTAAAATTTTCCGGCACTTACGAGAATTCAAGCGAATTTTAACATATATTCTTATTTTGGTATTTTTCTATTTGGGCGTTTACTTTTCAGTGGTAATTGATAATTCAGCTTTTTTCTTAAAGTGGAAAATCAGAGTAATAAAAACAGACACATACGATATATAAGTCTTACAAAGCTTAGATTCAGCGCCTTAATGCTAAACTTCAACAATTTCATGTTTCTGTTCTGAACGTTTGTTGACATAAAACGACCCAATTTAACTTTGTGGGCTCTATCAATCTTTGTTATAATAAGATTACAAACTTATCTTGTGCGAGCTTTTAAGTCATCAGGGTTTATCTCTAAATGTGTGGCTTTTGTAAGATTAATATGCTCTGTCGATACAGTCAGACAAGTGAGAATTGTCGAAGGTGCTACAAACTGGGATGGAGTGTGCATTTCGATAAAAGGCAGCCACTGCGATACCCATATTTAATTTCACTTATACATGTATATAAATATTATTTTTTAGAATTAATTCTTAATGTCAGTGTAATTACATTTAAATTATTAATAATTATTAAATAGTAAATAAAATAAGAATAAATTAATTTAATAACTAATTTTATTTTAATATAATATTTCTTAATTAAATATAAAACAAATTAACTGTTGCAATAAATATTATTACTTAGAATTAAAAGTTTTGATATTAAAAAACTTTTATTTAATAAATAACTATTTTAAAAGGTTAAATTTTACGTACTTTAACATATTTTAAATTTAGAATATACTTATTAGATTATTATTAAATTTAAAAAATTATTTATTTAAATTAATTTTATATATTAAAATTTAATCTATATTAGTCATAATTTTTACTAGTAATAATATTAAATAAATAAATAATTTCTTCAGCTTTTTCCCCCCCTTATTCTTATATTAGAAAGTGCAAAGTTGAAATTTGGAAAATGAGGGGATAATTAGATTTAAGATGTCCAAGTGAAATTGTAACATGGACCAAAATTGCTTATTTTTAAAATCAAAGACATAAATATATGCAAACTCTCATTGGATAGTTTGCAAGATCTCCAACTAAAAATAAAATTGATGTGTAGACCAATATTGTATATCTATATTTCTATATCAACGCAGAATCTCATTTACCTACGATAAGTTGACATCTAATGGATGATGAAACACTTTTATCTCCTTAATTTTAATTTTCAACTTTCGAAGAATAGTTGATATTCCCTGTCTTCTTTGTTTTATATATCTTTTTAACAATTAAATGTAATTAAATACAATTAATTAATTAAAATGATATTATAATATAATATAATTAATTTAAATAATATTATAGTATAATAAATTAATTAAGTATATTATATAATTAAAAATATATTAAAATTTGATATAAAACAAAAATTTAACAAACTTTTATTTGTCAATATTTTTAACAAAGTATTTACTATCAATGATAATAATAATAATTCTTTTTAATTAATTATCATAATTATAATAAAAATATTTATTTATATTTTTTATTGTATTCATTCTTATTCTCAGTATCCTATCAATAATAATAATAATCATTTTTTTTAATTAATCATCATAATTATAATAAAAATATTTATTTATATTTTTTTGCTGTATTTATTCTTATTTTCAGTACCCAAGTACTCGTCAATTGAGAAGCTTCCAGGAAGCGTCTGGAAATCAGAACACTTATTCTAACGTCGACTGTCGCTTTATACTTGTAATCTTGTATAGCTAATGAGAACCACACGGCACGACGTCTCTAACCAAATTTATTTTTTAAAGCACGATCAGATGAATTTCATAGAATTGACTTTGACTTCAATTAAATTAACAAGTGATTTCTTATTAAAAAAATAATGCATAATCAAGTCAAAATTGCGCTAATTCTGCATACGATTAACTGAACAAAGCGATTACTATAGTCGAAAAGATCGATATTTACCAGAATGGTTAGCAATTGTTTTTTTTTCTCTTTGGCACGATCTTTTTGCTTCTTTTATTAGAGTTATTAAATTACCATATCGACTAGGAAAAATGATCAGAATGATTTACATACAAAAATTACCATATCCAACTTAATCCAATGTTTCGAGTCATTAATTCGGTTAGTTTAATTGCAAAAATTTTAAAGTAACTAATTTTTGATTCGATTTTTAACTTTTCGGTTGAATTTACTTTAATAATTTTTGTTGTTAAAAGCTGATCAATTAATTTATTTATTTATTAGTATTTTTACACTAATAAGTTTTTATAAACTACAATAAACCAATGAATTTTTATTTAATAATCTTTTTCAATTAAAGTTCAAAATTTTTAAAGAATAAAGACAATCTTCTTCAATTATTTTTCAAAATTTTTAATTTTATTCAATTTTTAACCGATTTTATAATAATTTAATGTCGATTAAATTTTTTAAACCTTAAATTTCTTGTCTTACAGATTTAGTTTCTAGTCTAACTTATATCATTCCTTTATATTCAACTTCTGTTTGTGATAAATGTACCAAAACTCAGAGAAAAGTGTAAATAAGAACTGACTTGTATTTATTCATCTTACTGTTTACATCAAGTCAGATTTTCTTATATACAAAACGCATAAACTGAAATTATCTTCTATTTACAAAATTACAGCCTATTTACAAAAACGACAGCACTTTACATTAAATAAACAGTACAGAAATTATCACTTAACCTCCCTCCTTAAGTTGGAGTTTGGTGAACATTAACCAAACCCAACTTGGACAGAAGTGAAGCAAAAATAGGAGCTGCCAAAGCTTTGGTAAATAGATCAGCCAACTGATCCTTGGAAAGAAACATGAGCAGGAGCAAGAAAACTGAGCTTATACTGATCCCGAACCATATGACAATCAATATCAAGATGTTTGGTGCGCTTATGAAAGACCGGATTAGCAATAATATGAAGAGTCGTCTTGTTATTACACCATAAAGGAATACGAGATGGAAAAGAAATGTGTAAATCATGCACCACATAAGAAATCCATAACAATTCACACACAATGGAAGCGATACTACGATACTCTGCTTTAGAAGAGGAGCGAGAGACTGTGGGCTGCTTTTTAGTCTTCTAAGAAACTAAAGAAGAACTTAGAAACACACAAAAACCATAAACAAACCTACGAGTTGTCAAATACGAACCCCAATCAGCATCACCATAAGCTACAAGAGAACAAAGAGAAGGGACTGCAAATACTGAAGTGGCAGAGAAAGTAGGAAAAAATAAGCCCTTAGAAGGACAACCTTTCAAGTATTTCAACAAATGAAGAGTAGCATCCCAATGAACCTTACAAGGAGTAGTAACAAACTGACTCAACTGTTGAACAACAAAAATAATATCAGGCCACGTAAAACCCAAATATACTAGCCTACCAATCAACCTACGATACTGTCTAACATCCTCCAATAGTGAACCAGACTTATCTGTTAATTGCAAGCCCTTAGGCAATAGTGTAGAAACTGGCTTTGCATCAGTCAAATCCGAATCACACAAAATATCCAAGACATATTTTCCCTGATTAACATATAAACCAGTAGAGGATTGAGCAATTTCTAAACCCAGGAAATATTTAGTAGGACCAAGATCCTTAATAGTAAATACAGAATGCAGAAACTATTTAACATCACTCAAAACAACCACAGATGGTCCAGTCAACAGAATATCATCTACCTAGATAAGAAGAGCAATAAAAGTAAAACCAGTGGATTTAACAAACAAACAATGATCATGTTGAGACTGTATAAAACCATAGGAAAGCAAATGTTTAGCAAATTCACAATTCCACTGACAGAAGCTTGCTTTAAGCCATATAAGGACCAATTTAACTTGCAAACTTCATGAGGACCAGCCTTAGTATACTCATCCGGAGGCAACATATAGACTTCCTCATCAATAAAGCCATGTAAAAATGCATTATTGACATCTAATTGATGAATGGGCCAAGAAAAATATGCTGCAATAGCTAACAACAATCGGACAATAACTGTCATAGCTATTGGGAAAAAACTATCAATAAAATCAATTCCCTCAATTTGATGATAACCATTGGCTACTAACCTAGCCTTATAATGATCAACAATCCCATCAGGCTTAAGTTTCACCTTATAAACCCATCTGGAACCATTGACCTTCTTACCAACTGGTAAAGAAGTCAAAACCCAAGTGTTATTGGATTCTAGTGCAGCCAACTCCTGCTATATAGCCCTTACCAATGTTCATGATACTTAGCCTGATGTTAAGATTGAGATTCTTGAATAGCAAAAACATTTGCCAAAAAAGACATGTATGTGGATGAAAGATGTTGAGTAGGGATAAAAGGGAAAGTAAAAAGAGAGTAGTTTGATGAACCACAACCAGAAGGCTGAGAATAAGAAGAAGAAAAAATGGTTAGTGGTTGCATGAGATACAAAATCATTTAGCCATGCTAGTTTATGAGACATTCTAGTGCTTCTTTGCAACACTGGAGTAGGACTAACTGGAAATGTTGAAGAAGGTGATGATGAAGGTTCGATGGAAAATGTATCAGTTGGTGAAATAGGTAGATTGATAGGAGAATTATTAGGTTCAGAAGGCAACACATCCAGAATATCTGAAGGCTGATCAAATGTAACCAAAGGAAGTGGAACATCTGACGCTGTATTAGAGGAAGAATGATAAGGATAAGAATGTTCATGAAACACTACATCTCTAGAAACCAGAATATAATGTGAGTCCAGAACAAACAACTTATAGCCCTTTTGTCCATGATTATATCCCAAGAAAACACACTTACAAGCTCTCGGATCAAACTTATCCTTATAGGGCTTAATATTGGTGGCAAAACAAAGACATCTAAAAGATTTCAAATGATCATACTTGGGTGGACAACCATACAACACCTCATAAGGTGTTTTCTACTTGAGAAGTGAGGTAGGAAGTCTGTTAATTATATAGGTAGCTATAAGAATAGACTCTCCCTAAAATTGTGTAGGTAAAGAAGCTTGAAACATGATAGCACAAGCTATATGCAATAGGTATCTATGTTTTCTCTCTACTATCCCATTTTGTTGAGGTGTATAAACACATGACTTGTGATGCAGAATTCCCAGTCTCTAAACAATTTATGACATTCCCCACTTAAAAACTCAGCTCCATTATCTGTTCGAATAGTATGAACAGATTTTTGAAACTAAGTCTTAACCATCTTAAAAAAACTATCTAAACAACCGATTGCTTTGCACTTATGATTCATCAAATATTTCTAAGTGACCCTACTATCAGAGATAGAATGTTGAGTATAAGGACCCCAAATATCAACATGCACTAACTGGAAAATAGAGACGGTATGAATGTTATTAGAAGGAAATGTCAATCTATGTTGTTTAGCAAGTAGGCAAACATCACAAACACCAACTTTTCCAGTACTTTTATTATCAAAAGAAATAATATGTCTAAGTACATTGTCAGAAACATGGCCTAAACGTTGATGCCAAATTTTGTACATAGACATAGACTGAACATTATTTGTATTACTTGCAACAGTACACAAATAATATCTGTCTAGAGTGTCACCCTTGAATGAATCCTTATTGAGGATATACAGTCTTCCTATAACCTTTCCTACTGCCAATATTCGGTTAGTCTTCAGGTCTTGCCAAATGCAGTGGTTTGGATGAAATTTGAAGGTAACAAAAGATGTATTGGCAAGCTTATTCACAGAAAAAAAGATTAAACTTAAAAGTGGGTATATCCAAAGTTTCTATCAAAACAAGGTCATTAGGCAAGAAAACATCACCAATGTGATGCACTTAGTTCTGAGTTCCATCAGGTAGATAAACAGGTACAAAAGTGGTAGGTGCAACAGGCTTGGTTAACAAAGAAATATCCACACACATATGATTTGAGGCTCTTGTGTCTAATATCCATGAACCTAAACCTAGGCCATCAATACTAGAAAGTGCCAAGAAAGGAAGTGTACCTGCGAAATATGAAAGATGTGCCAAGTTCATCATGAGAGGATCTGTAAGTGCTTTATTCTTTACCAACTTTAGCAACTCTTGTTTAATCAATTCAAAAAATGGAGGATTGGAAGTACTAACTGCATTATCTGTGGCTAATTTACTGTTATCGACAGTGAATGAAGTAGTTTCATTCATTGCATTAGCAGTATAAGATTTTCCATTCCCTTTCCCTCTTTGATTTTGTAATTCCTTGTACCAATTTGATACACTAGTGAGTTTAAAACAATTTTCCTTCAAATACCCATTCTTCTTGCAATAAGAGCAGAACGTCTCACTCTTATCACTGCTACCCCATTTTTGTTTAAACTGTTTCCCTCCTCCACCAGTAACCCTCTTAGTACTCCCTGTGTTCACTAACATAGCACTATGTTCCATCCCTTCACTAAGTACGATCTGCACTCCCTTTGTTTTTCTACCCTTAAGACCATAGAATATGCCTTATTGACAGATGGAAATGGTTCCATAACCAAAATATGATTCCTAATATGATCATAGCTCTCATTCAGACCCATCAGAAATTGCATTAACTAATTCAAGGATGTCAAATTAGCTAAAGTCTTAAGTACTCCACAAATGCACTGTGTTTGCTGCCCCACAAGTACATTGCGAGACAGGTTTAAGGCACCAAAGCTCATCTCACAATTTCTTAAGACTAGTAAAATATTTAGCAATAGATATAGTGCCTTGTGATGCTACACTAATCTGTATTTATAAATGATATAATAAAGATCCATTACTTTCTCCAAACCTCTCAATCTAGGATCCAGAGGGTGACTCATGCGATACACCTTCCATCGTTGCAAATATCTAAAACCAAACTCGTATCTATGAGGAGAAACAGTAAGTCCCGAAATCCTAACTCTCTACTCCTTAAACCAACTACTCCCTCTACCACAGAAGTGAAATAAAGCTGTTGACGACTATCAACAGACAACTCCTTGCACTCTCTTGCTCCAATCGATCAATAATGTTGATCGATTATAGTATCGAGACCTACTCTGATACCATGTATCGAAACTCAAAGAAAAGTGTAAATAAGAATTGACTTGTATTTATTCATCTTACTGTTTACATCAAGTCATAAACTGAAGTTATCTTCTACTTACAAAACTACAGCCTATTTATAAAAACGACAACACTTTACATTAAATAAATAGTACACAAAACTATCACTTAACAATAAAGAAACTGAAGTACACAAAACTATCACTTAACAATAAAGAAACTGAATCTTACTTCCTATTATACTAGAAACAAATATTTCCACAAAGAAAAAATATAGACTTATAATCATAAAGATCACTACCAAAATTAGCATTCAAGTGAAGAATTAAAATATTTAAGGAATTTCTTTATCGTTTCTAGATGTGGTTTTTGTGAAGCTTGAACCAATATACTAACATCTCCAATAGAGAGAGTTACATGAGGCTCGTAATACCTATAAATAAGAGAATTAACAACATAAAGTCAAAGAGAACCTTAATCTCATTTCAGCCTTATATTTGCATCAAGCAGAGTTACTTTCTATTTGCTTCTTGAACTCCAAATCTTGCAATCAACTTTTTAACATTAATCTTTTGAGATTAAAAAATTCTAATAAATGAAAATTTCACTTGCAAGCTAAGAAAATGAGTTGCTCTCCTACACTTTTGATAATAAATGGACTGAGAATTTTTCTTCAAGTATAGCAATTTCTTTTTCATTATTACCAATTAAAATCAAGTTATTTATATGATTAAGAACCAGAAAGAGTAATTCATTATGAATAAATGATAATTTGATTGGTAAATTTTAAATTGACAACATTGTAAATATTCAACAATATTTCTATACCAAGCAGTTGGGCTTTGTTTAACCAATAAAATTTAGTATTGAGTTTGCACTTTGCATACATAATCAGGATAAGAGATAAATGTTATCCCAAGGTTTGTTATTAGTAATTTTGATAATAACTATATAATAAGTTACAGGATCCATCTTAATAAACTTACCTTATTTATTAGAAATGATTTCATAATATCTGAAAGGATCTTGCTATTTTTCTTAATGTCTGGATACTGGAAGATTTCAGCAAAGATGATATCGAGGATTTTTTAGACTCAAAGTCAACTCAAAATATAATTAGAGTAACGACTACTTGAAGAAAATGCCTATTTAAGGAAGAGTCACTGCATTTGCGAATATTTCAAATATTTGAAATACATCAGCAGCATCAATATTCTCGAAATTAATATCTTTATTAAACTTTTTGTACCTTAAAAAGTGAAATACTTTGTTAAGATAGATTGTTATTCCTTGAAGCATACATTGAGCAAACCCTATATTCATTTTTGTTGAGAGCTTGTTGAGGCTTGTTAAATACTTTGAGTGTGGAAGGTTGAAAAACCTTGAAAATATGTAATTGTGAGCTTGGAAATGCTAGTCAAAATTTACTACTTGAAATTTTATAGTCAAATACTCAAGTTAAATGCTTGGGAACTGTATATAGGTTTTATTATAAGCCGAATTAGTATAAATCGACTATGTTAATTTCCTCTCTTAACTTTTAAATTTTCACATTATAATGTTTGTCTTTAATTTACAAGAGGCTTCTTCATTTTTATAATAGGCTCCTTCTGGTTTAAACTTTTAATATTGCGATAGGTTTCTTTTGTTTTAAACTTTTATACGTTCCTTTCATTTTAACCGTTAATAGGCTCCTTTTGTTTTTAATGTTAACAGGTTCCTTTCATTTTAAACTTCAACATACTCCTTTTATTTACAAACCTTTTTGTTGAAATTTAGCAAGTTCTTATCATTTACACAAATTAATAGTAACTTGTAATTTTTTTTTAAAATTACAAACAATTCACCTCCCTCTTGCGTATGTTTGCTTTATCACTAAAAACATAATTGGTTATTCCATATAGATGCCTTTGTCAACTACTCTACAAAAAAGGCACTTGCTACATCTAGCAGCCATAGATGTCTTTGTCAAGTTCATTTATTTGCTGTCGCTGCCACTACAACACGAGCTAAAGTCATTTTGGCTACAGGGCTGAACGTTTCTTCATAATATTCTCCATACGTTTGAGAAAAATCACGGGTTAGTAACCCTTGCTTTAAACCTATCGATACTTCCATCAGCTTTCCTTTTAATAATGTATGGCCACTTATAGGAGATAAGTTATACATTTTCAGCTTTGGGAATAAGGTTCTAAGTTTCATTGTCTTTAATAAACCTTTATTTCTTCGTTCATAGCATGTTTTCTCTCTTTCCCTCATCAAAACAATATGATTCTGTATCATTAAAAGGACCAAGAAAGAGAGAATGATAAACAATTGCAAAATTTTTGTCTTTAGATCGAATAAGGTTCACAATTTAACACTTAGGTCACTGACTTTTTTACGGTAACCTGTTCACTTCTTTCATGATCACTTGAGATTCCCTTTAGTTTGCTCCTCAAATGAAGAAAAAGAATCACAATTGTCCGATCTAGATTGACTGTTGTGGAGAAGGCGAGATGATTTCAAACTCAGCCGTAGTCCACCTTCATTTTCAGATTTATTAGACCGATCCAAATGATGGAACTTCATTTTAAAAAAATTCCTTTGAAACATCAAAGGAATGAGTTGAAGGGATCAAAGGAATGAGTTAAAGGATCCTTGCACTTCTAACCTTTCATCCTTTCATCATATCTAAAAGAAAAAACCCCTTTTTTTTTCCTTTGCATCCAACTTGCTTCTCCTATTCAGACACATCAAAACAGGAAATAGAATCAAACACTTTTCGATGTTGAACGTTAGACCTTACTCCAAACTTTAACTCAAAATGAGACTTCATATTAGTTAGACTGAGAGAAACTCAATCAAAGATACATGTTGCAAATTGTTAAGGAAATAAAACTAAATCAAAGAGACCATCTCATTAATCAAGTAAACCAAGAAATTAGTCAATTACGTATTTCTTGAGTTTAGGATTTCTAATTCATCCTTTCCTTATAATTTCTTATATCTATATATTCTAACAATTCATTCGCTCTTTATAGCAATGTTTTAAAAACCAGACCGGACATTGAACCGGTCGAAGGAAATGTTTAAAGTTTAGAGGTTCAACCTGTAATGAACCGTTATAAAACCGGTTTATAATAAATAAGAAGTAAAACTTATAAGAACAAGAAAAAATAAAATATTTTATTGAAATAAAATATACCAATGTCTATTATTATATAATGAATTAATAATAAATAAATGTTTCCATTTATTTTAAGGGTCAGAATTTATGCATAAATAAAATGTTTTGAATTTCCAAAGTGAATTTTCGATAATAACTTTATTTAGCAGAGATGTACGTTGGACTACATAATATGTTTTTGAGAAACAAGCTTCCAAAGCTAAAAGTAAATAAAAACACGATAGACCGAGTTTGTTACGTATTAACTTAGATGTTATGTTAATGACATAGTATTTTCTTTTATTATTTAAATAAAACTGAGTTTATTGTCATATAATTAGCTTTTTAAAAGCTTAATGCTTTAAATGGATGAAAAATTTAATAGAATTAACTCTTTATCAGTTAAATGTCATTTCAATATTGATATAATATTATTTTTATTTTAAATGAAAATAAATCTGCCACATAATTGAATTTTTAAAATTAATTAAAAAGTGAGTCTTATTGTCAGATGATAGTGAGATCTACTGTTATATATTTCTAACAATAGATCCTACTTGCTATATAACAGTAGAGTTTATTTTGTATTTAAAATAAAATAATATTATGTTAGTATTATTATGACATTTAAATAACAAGGAGTTAATTCCGTCAAAATTTTCATAATTTTAAGGTCTATTTTAGATTTTTAAAAATGTTCGGACTTAATTTTGACAATTTAAAATGTTAGGAATTATTTTGTATTATATTGTAAATGATGAAATTTAAAATGTACTTATAGACACAATGTAATGTTTAAAAGAAAGAATAGTTAATGATGACAAAAACAAGATTCTCAAGCAAAGCTTGTTCGATAGAGACGAACTACATTTGTTGTTAAATATCCATCTGTTGAGTACCTCTCTCTTCGATCTTTACGTTTGGACTATATGTTTGAAGAAAACACATTGAACAATAAGGGGCTGTTTGTTTCTGTTTTTTTTTTTCCCGTTTTCTGTTGCCGTTTTTGTAAAAAGAAAAATAGGTAAGTAAAACGTGTTTGGTTTACTCTGTTGCGGTTTTTTGTTTCTGAAAATAAAAAAACCACAATAGTTTTACAGAAACCAAAAATCATCGTTTCTCTGAATTTTAACAACATATTTTTTTCGACAGAAAATCAACATATCCTGCTTTCTATCTTGAAAATAATAATAATAATAATAATAATAATAATAATAATAATAATAATAAAAGTAAAATTTTATAATAACAATTAATAATTAA
>JANVCQ010000001.1:16537592-16549650 GCA_025531925.1 Erythroxylum plowmanianum
CGTTGGGCTGAGGCGGTTTCCTCGTGCCCTGCATACAAGACCAAATCAATAGAAAGAGCAGTTACCTGTCAACGAAGCTGGCAGTGGCGTGGAGGGGAGCCGTGTTTGACGAATGAACTGAGAACCACCGTGGCCGTCGTAGACATCGAAGAAATCAACAGAGGAGATCTCATGGGAAGCTCTAGCACCAGGAGCGGTACAACCACCTTCATGATCGCAACTCCGAGACTTAAACCCAGGGAGAACTCTCTTGTACTGTAACCCATTCGAGAGTTCCATATCTTGTACCCTCTGATGTAACGAAGAATACGAAGAAGTTGTATAATGAGCGGTCTGAGGAGCTATCGTGAAAGAAAGAAGATGAATAATCTAGTTGATAAAGAAAGAAGCCTAAGTGTTGCCCAGGAGTTGTACTTGTAATATACACCTTAATCCTGTTTTACAAAATCAAATGCCAACTCTACATTTTGTGAAATAATGGCAAATCTATTTCAACTTGAGACGATGGGATTATATTAATCATCTACGGAAAGCTACCAAATCTAACGTAATCCTATAAACAGGCTCCAATTTTGTTCATACAGTAACTAATCCATTAACATTTAAGACACATCAATGGAGAAAATCTACAGCATGGACTAGAATATGCAATTATTCACTAAAGCAAAACACTAATATTATAAGAAGACAATGCTTAGCTCACAAAAGGTTTTAGGTAAATCGTCACAGTTTATGGATGCCTGTGTCAACACTATCAGCACGTGTCATATGTTTATGTTTCCTCAACGCACACTAAGAACTGAAATGTGATAAAATTGCCATAAGGCCCTTGACTATATCTAAAGAGCCACATAGTTCCCTTATATGCATTGAGACTAGTGCAACAATCTGGTCAAAAGAATTTGCTTTACAAGTGAGAAGCAACGACAATGTAGAGAATCTTTCATGTACCATGTCTATTGATTCTTCTTCAGCTTTGACGTTAAAGTTGAAGGCTTGGGACCTTGACTGGAAGTTCTGATTATGAAAAGAAGCGTTTCCACAAGCATTCCTACAACCAATCCAAGAATGCCTCCAGCAGCACTCTTAAGTAAACAAAAGGAGTAGCACCAATATTAATTGCATAAAAAAATTGCAAAAGAGAATAATAAGAAATATATTAATACAAAAAGATATGTTTATACATATATATCCTTTCTCTGTATGCGGACCAATAAATGAATGTTACCAGGACAGGTATTATGCATACATTAAGATGCTAAGTTACATTACCATTGCAGGAGTGTGGCCGAACAATGCTCTGAATGAAGCGTATCCAACGAGATAGCCAGTAAACATGGTAAGAGCAACATGTAATCCTGTACAGGTATGTAGTAAATTGCAATTTCAGTACTACAAAAACTGAGGATAATAATAGAGGGGAATGATTTTGTAAATAGGGTGAAAAAAAACAAAAGATTCTAATATAGTAGAGAATATAGATTTAAAAATTATATATATAAAAGAGGAAAAGAAGAACAATGTAATGATCATGTTGTAGTGTTGTACTATAAAAAAAACATAACAGAAATTATTGATCACAATCAATTCAGTTCAGAAATTTGCCGAGGAAGTGGCAAGTGTAATATCGTTGATATGAATGATGAAAGGAATTTCTCAACAAGTGAGGTAGTTATGTTGAAATCCATTCCTAGTTACTCAAGATGCAATTAAATCATTTCATGGCTACTTCAGCTGTGGCAAGTAGATACATTACAATTTTGCAGAAATTTTGACTTACAAGTATGTGATCACTTAAAAGTATTAGTAAAATTCCTTTCCGTAATCTGATTGTGTAAAGCATTCAGGTTCAATGAGAATGGTTCATATGTGTAAAATATACACCTAAAGAAATATCCTATAATCATTTCCATGGATCAAGGGTTGAGACAGAGTGTAAGTAAGAATCGAACATATCAGCATTAACCTGCTCAAGCCATTCACTCTCAAATCACAGAACCAGTAACTCCCACTCTATTTCAAATTCCCTTCCCAAGAATCATAATGGAGCAACACACAATTAATAGCTCACATTTTTGGGAACTCTATCTAGCCAAACAGGAGACTGACAGAGCTAAATCAATAAATGTATCATAAGCATCAACAAACACATAACTTAGAAGAAATCAAAAAGTTAAAAGCATCTCAACTTTGGTAGCCCAAAACACATCTTGCCCAATATACGTCCATTCCAAATATCACGATTTAGAAAACCAACAGAAAAAAATACATGTTTATTGCTACTTCAATTACAAAAATGATGTCTTTCCCACAATATATGCATTTGAAACTTCACAATTTAGACAACCACAAGCGATAACTAGCATATAATAACAAGAGGGTTTAGACCAAGGTGTGAGTTACCAAAGCCAAGCTGATCTTTGTAAGAAGAGAAAGGCTCATGGGTACCCTTCCTCGATGCAATGTCATTAACCAGCTCTTGATACGCATTCCTTTCTGCCAATTCCTCCAGCTTCTGCAATCTTGCCTTCAATTCCTCACTCTATATTCCATAAGACCAACATAACACAAATCAGAACAAGCACAGACAATCAAAAAATTAAATAAAAACACAGAAGACAACAAAGTCTTCTCGCCCTGTAAGAAAATAAGTTAAAATTACTCATGATTTTGAACTTTGTCATTTTATTTGGGTAATTTGTGAAACTCCATTTTATCTTCAATGACTAATTGAAAATTCAAAACTGACCACACTAAACATATAGGAATCAAACATAGTTTTGCATCCTCGTATATTCATCCGACATTGAATTAGACTGCAAGTTGTTACCTTTGCTCTAGGCGTAGGACTGGAGAAGACTAACTGAGAGCCGAAGAAAAGCTGAAGCAAGTCAGGTCGGCTAGAGAGATGCGTCGCCACCCATATAGATCGGAGGGAGTTGTATGGAACATTGGGTTGGGAGGAGAGAGTCGAAGCAAGATGACGGAGTTGATCAGAGAGTTTAGGGTCTTTGGAAGCAATGTTGAGGAAGGATCGAATGGGTTCTGTTAAAGATAATACCAATCCAATCGTTGGGTTCAAACTCAGATATTTTGGTATGCAAGGTTTCGAAAGGTGCGTTGCAAGAATAACTTAGTTTTATTTCTTTCATAATTTCTTCTCTAAGTGCATTTGACTAATATTTTATGACACTCTGTCTAATCTACTTCCACGAATGATCTACCTTGATTTAGACATTTGATACGACAACTTCAATACTGGATCCAAGTCCAATTCCGTGGTTTGGTACTGTGAATGTTCCCCTAAGGAGCTACGAGCAAAACATCAGAATGTTTTCCTTTCTAGTTTATGATCAGTTGTTCCGAAACTGCTGTTCCACAATTAAAACGTCAATGTTTTAATTAAAACAAACCTCTCGGCTTTACTCTCGTCTAAGCTAAGCTGATCCCCCTCTTTCGTTTCTTTCTTTTGATTTTTCTTCCTGCCTCAAAGAACCAGCGCAGTCCTTGAAGAGAACTTAATAAAACAAATATTAAGCAGTAAATTGGTAGCATGTGTAACACTTGCGGCAGATTTTAGGAATTGCTATTGACAACAATAATTCAGCTCAAGTTGTGTTAGTTCAAAGGGAAGAAGTGTTTGTGTGGAGAATGATGTAGGTGACTTCAGTTGCGATAGTGTAGTATTGGCTTTTCTTTTCCTTCCTTTTTTGGGTTTAGTTTGAGAATTTGTTCATTTTTTTATTGGTTGAATTGTAAGGGTACGGAGAGGTTGGAGTTGCCATTTGATACGGTGAGGCCTAGGAGTTCTTCTAAGAGAAGCAGGACCGCAAAGGTTCATAATTTTTCTGAGAAGGTTAGGAATTGAAAGACTCCATTTTTGCCCTTCTATTCTTGTTTATGAGTGAGTGACATTAATTGAAGCAGAGGCGGCAAATTAGGATTAATTAGAAAATGAATTGTAAAACCTAATTCTGAATGCAAACAAGGTGTGATGACTAAATCTTTTATGGATTTTATGTTTGATTTGAGCTGTATATTGAGTGAATGATTTGATGTTATTTCCTTTCTCTTTGTGGGAATAGACGGATAAGGCTTCGATGTTGGATAAGGTGATTGAGTATTTGAAACAACTTCAGCTTCAAGTGCAGGTGGATGCTCTTCTACCGTTTAAAGCTTGTCTTTCATATTGCAGTTTCGATCAATTGCTATTAAGACTTTGGTGGTTTGGTTTTCATTTAGATCCTTTTGCTATTGACATGTTCCTCAACCAAAAGCCTAAAGTTGAACTTTTATCTATTGTTCCCATTTCATCTTCTTCTAGCAATTAGTATGCAGGAAAACAATATTTTCTTTCTAAACTAGGGTATCTTGAACTCTGATGGATTGTGAAGCTGATTATAACATACAAGTTAAACTAGATTAAAGATGGTCAGTGAAGATTTTATGTAAGTGATTATATAAAATGTTGACGAGTAACGTAGTACAAGGAAATGGATGAAATGTAAATTTAGAAGAAAGGAATTCAGTATTTGGTGAGCATATGGAGTTCAATGAATCCTCATCCAGTAGTGACATCGAAAGTGCATCATGTAGAAGCTTCATTTTCTTTTACTGTGATGCTGTTGTAGTCACGAATTAGCAAAGCTTTCATTTCCTTTCTGAGGACATGTTGACAAGGTCCTTTCTTTCCTCATTTCCTCACTTTTATCTTCCTTTTCTGGAAAATTTTTTATATTTCTTGAGTTTCATCTTTCATGCAATCCATGTTTAGAAGAGTGTGTGAAAGAGTTCACTTTCTTTGCCGTTATATTTCTTACATTTCTCATATACACTTAGTCTTTTATCAACTTAAGATATAATGTGAAGTCTTTGCATTTGAGGTTTGAGTGTTTTCCTAAAGGCAAAGCCTAAGGATGAAGGGATCAGTTGTTAGTTCATGTTGACTCATGAGTAGTTTTGGAACTAGTTTAGGTTGCAGAACAATTTTTCTTGGTTTCCAACAACACTCTTACTAGAAGGGCTAATCTATGTAACTTTGATCCATTAGACTTACTGACTTAAGGGATTCCATTGCTATCGAAAAAACAAAGCTTTTTGCTCATATTAAATGACTATGCATTTCATTGAATGAACTTGTTTAACAACCATTTGAAGGACTCAAAAGAGTTAAAAGAGTATTAGTTGAAACTAACTGAGTGAATTGTTGGAAAAAAACAATTGCAGTTTCAACATGCAATAAAGCAAAATGATGCAACCTTTCTGATACGAGAAACCATAACAAAGCCAAGAAGACAAATGAGACCTTTCTAGTTAGCAACTATGAATGCATCGATTGAAGTACTGAGCACATTCTCGAGATGTAATGCCCCTCTAGAGAGAGGCTCAGTTACCTGATGTTATTGTAATAACACTTAAGAATGTGAAAGATATTTCCCATCAAGCAACACAGAGTTTAATTTGCATTTATATCAATCTAAGCTTCTAAAACTAAAACTCTATAAACAGATAACTTCCCTAAAAGAGACTGGAAGTTCATAGTACAAAAACACTCACATAGAGAAAAAAAAAGCCTAATTTTCAACAACCCAGATGCAAAAAATTCAAATTATCAAACAACAAGGCCAAAGGATCTTACAACCTAAAACAATAAAAAAAATTAAACCAGATGGGAAAAGTGAAAAAGGAAATCAAAAGAAGTACCTGATCTAACTGTGTGCAGCGAAAAGACCCCAGAGTAATCACCCTTGCTTCCAAAGAACAAGGCCCTTCAAGACACCACAAAACAGTGCTTCCAAAAACACTAAATGAGTACAGGAACCAGTTCCAAGAGACAAGACAGATAGATTCCAGAAGACTCCACTAGAGTAAAGGCATTACTTCCAATGTTCTACACACAAAAGCAACATAGTACAGGACCAAGAATAAACTTCAAGAGATAAGATAAAATCCCAACAAGTGTATTGATAGTCATATTGTAACCGACATCCATTAGATGGGAAACTTCAGTTGTTCAAAATTAAGATTACACATATATGTATAATCCATCAAAGAATCTGATCCTGATATTCAAGCCAAAAGAATCATGATAGCTAGACTGCTAATGCGTCTGCATAGAGACTCTGAAATTTAAATCAACATTGGGGACATTCTATAATTCAGCACATTAATTGCATGTTTAAAAAGGGAAGAACCACACTCTTCTAGAACACATAAAGTAGTTAGAGACATTTTTACTAATCAAAATCTAGTCAACAACTTGCTTTAAATTTTTTTTACTTAAAACGAAGTAATTAGCAAAAATACAAAAAGAAAGTAGATCTATAGTTGTTTAAAGCCAAACCCACATCTAATCTTAACATAGATTCGTGTTGCTAATAAGCATTAAGGTAGGATAAGTGCACTCTACATACACTCGAGCGCATGACTTCAAGTCTTAATAAGATGCATTCAACTCTTACAAAAATCTTCGGTAACAAGCCATTACCGCTCAAAACTCGACCTACGCCCAAATCATTGGGCAAATCAAACCTGACCCACTCGCTATAAACAGAAAATGATTCAAATCAAGCTCTTCCTTCATAATAATAGTCCAAAAGAAGATTGGAAAATAACCATTTCCACTTATAATTACCAATTACCAACGAATCTACAATCTGGGTAAGTTCAACATCTGTGACCCGATGTTCTAACAGAGACATCATAGCACATACCCATGTCAATTAAGGCCGAGCATGGCGGTGACAAAGCAGACAGAGAGAGCCTCAAAGAGGAGAAAAGTGAGCATGAATAACATGGAAGCAACAAATGGTATCGCTGCGCGAAACTCTGAGGACCAGCTGTGGTATCGGCGTAAAGAACATACCTCAAAGAAGAATTAACGCAAAAGGAGGATAGAAAGAGTTAAGAAGAATAGGCGCCAGATCGAAGAAGTGAAGCAGGAAGCAAAATTAGAAGAAGGAGCATCGGCTTGGGTTACAAAAGCCGAGAGGTTTGATTTAATTAAAACGTCGACGCTTTAACTATGGAACAGCGTAGGAACAACGTTCATGGAACAACTGATTTGATGCCAGATATGAGGGGTCTCATGCATGATAGATACGAGAATACTCCTATAGTCACAAATTTACAAATTTAAAAATAAAGATAACATGCATGACATTAATGGTAAAATATGGTGCATACCAAAAATTGATGCAATCATTATGTAGTTTAAGAAAATAATTAAGTTAAAATAGTGCAAGGGAATTAAGAGTCTTAACGAAGCATCAATATAATTAAGAGGAATTGACCTTGATGTATAAAGAGGAGTTGCCTAATTAATTTTGATTGAACATTTTGATTTGATCGAAATTTGCCTAATCAATGTATAGATAGAAGTGATTGAAATTTTTAATTTGAATATAAATAAGAAAATTTAGGCAATTCATGGTAAAAGAAGTGTAAATAATTCATCAACTGAATGAAGAAATCTTTAATTGTGAGAGATCATGCATAATAAGAAAATCCCAAAATTGATTTAGGAAAAAATGTGAAAAAGTACAAATTAGACAAAGTTACGTAAAATTAAAAGCGAGAGACAATAAAGCTTAAAGCTGTCATAGATTGAATCAAGATTTTTTAATTTCAAAAAATTCAATAAAATTCATATGAATTTAGGGGATTCCTAATTTTAAAACCCCAATTCACCCTAAATTAGAAATTGATGCAATTGGAAGTGTAATCCTTGATATTGAATGCACAAACATACACAATCATAATAGAAATTGAGATTAGATGCTAATAGGTTCATCAATTAGCAAAGGAAAACAAATTGGGAAATCGTAAATCGGTGAGGTGGAGGGTTTACCGTCAGCAATGGAGAAGGAGTGTAGAAATGAAGCTCAATTGATAGGGGCTTTGTTGTGGTGCAATTGGTTGTAGTCATAGGAGACTCCTGGAACTTCACTGGAGAAACAATGGCACTATAAAGGCGGTTTGGCATAGAAGACACCTGAAAATAGTATGGATGTGTTATGGAGGTATGGTGGATAAATAGGTGTCCACCGATGAGGGGTGGTCGGAATGACGAGGAATCTAGAGATACGCTTCTGGGTACTAATAAGTGTTTTGGATCGACTGTCAAGTGGTTTTAGTCGACTAGTATAAGGCCGTTGACTAAAATTTTATGCTAAATTTAGTTTAAAAGAGAATATTTTAAGAATTTTTTATATTAAATTTAGTGTTATTTTAACTACTCTATACTAAATTTTTATACCAAATATTTATTTATTTATAAAATTAAAATAAGGTTATTATTCTTAATTAATTAATATATACTTTATATTAAATTAATATTATTTAATAAACATAATTAATATTATTACAATAACAAATTAATAACATACATAAATAAAATATTTTTTAAGAATCTGATGCATTGGTTGACCATTATGACTTATTGATCAACCAGCATATGTTTCTGGGTACTAATAAGTGTTTTGGATCGACTATTAAGTGGTTTTAGTCGACTAGTATAAGGCCATTCACTAAAAATTTACGCTGAATTTAGTTTTAAAAAAATATTTTAAGAATTTGTTATATTAAATTTAGTGTTATTCTAACCACTCTATACTAAATTTTTACATCAAATATTTATTAATTTTTTTCTAAAAATTAAAATAAAATTATTATTCTTAATTAATATATATATACTTTATATTAAATTAATATTATTTAACAAATATAATTAATATTATTGCAACAACAAATTAACAACATACATAAATATAATATTTTTATTGCACATTTAATCTCTAATCCTCTGAATTACCATATCGTTCCAACAAATATTCAATCAATACATTAAGAAGTTCATAATGAGCTTCTTTATCTTTAATTTGCTTAGTAAGGAATTCTTGAAATATAATTGTATCATATCTATTAATATTAATTTCAGGAGCTGGTGTTTCGCTTCAATCTTGTATGGCTGCTTGAGTACCACGTTCGTCCTTAATAATCATATTGTGCATTATAATGCATGTTGATATAATATCATATAATATGGATTTTTTCAAAAAACATGTCGGTCCCTTGATAATTGCAAATCATGACTGGAGAACTCCAAATGCACGCTCGACATCCTTCCTACATGCTTCTTGCATCTTCGCTAATAACTTCTTTTTTAGGCCTCGGGGATCATGAATGGTTTGTACCAAGGTAGAATATTTTGGATAAACACATATTTTATTAATGAATTTATACCACTTATAAATAAGAATTAAAAATAAATATTAAAACTAAATATAATATTATATTCAATATTATTGTCATTTTAAATGTCTCAACAAGATCTTTGTAATGATATATTTTGTGTAAAATAATATATTTATTAAATTTAATTACTTTGTAAATTATGTAAATAAATCAAATTGTGATAAGGACATAAAAGGAATATGTAAAAAAGAAAATGGGCAAAGTTGTCTTTTTACAACTTTTGATGCATGAATAGTAACACACCATGACTTTACACGGTCACAAAAGATTACACGGGCACATACAGAGGCATGTATCTTCACACAAACATAAACAATCTCTTTAAAGCTCCGTACATTTACAATGACTTACACGGTCACTATACATAGTTGTGTAAGTCCAAAGTTGCTTTAATTCTTTCATTCTATGCCACAATTTTATCCAAATTCTTCTCATTTTAGTCTATGAAGGAAATAATCAACTAAAAATAAACTTAAAGCAAAATAAGTACCATAAATACCATAAAATTCTCAAATAACAAGCAAAACATATTAAATAAAGGTATATAAATATAGTCAATTAATCACCTATCAATAATCTCTAAGATGTTTTCTTAACCAAAGAATTTAAGCACAGAAACTTCTGACTACCACGTATTTGACTTTCGTTGTTAATAAAGTCACTAAATTTTATTTTTTACTAAACCAAGAAACTAGTGCATTTGATGAGAATTGACATGTTTTAGATGTGCTCTTTCTATCCAAAAGGATACCAGCAAAGTCTGCATCTGAGTAACCAAATAAGTCAAATGAAAACTATTTGGGGTACTAAAGTCCTGGTGAAATAGTTCCACACAAGTATCTAAGGATGCACTTAACAACTAATAGATGTGATTCTCTAGGCTTGAATGAAATCTAGCACATAGGTAAACACTAAACATGATATCGAGTCTACTTATGGTAAGATAAAGTAAGCTACCAATCATATAACTTAATGGAGATTTACACCCATAGCTTTACCCTCTTCATCTTATTCCATTTTTTTGTCACACTTATAAGTGTCCCTAATAGTTTGGCTTGATCCATTCTAAAGCATTTGAGTAGTTCTTTTTTATACTTTGCTTGATTTATGAAAATGCCTTCCTTCATTTTCTTGATTTGGAGTCTAAGAAAGAAGCTGAGTTTTCCTATCATAGTCACCTCAAATTCCCTACTCATGCACTTGGAAAATTGTTTACATATATTCTCATTAGTAGTACTAAATATAATATCATCAACATAAATTTGAGCAATTAAGATTTCATGCTTGTGTATTTTAATGAAAAGTGTAGTATCAACTTTGCCTTTAGAGAATCCATTTACTATAAGAAAAGCACTTAGCCTATCATACCAAGCTCTAGTAGTTTGTTTTAAACCATATAAGACTTTGGAAACTTTATAGACGTGAATAGGTGCATCATATTTTTCAAAATCAGGTAGTTGATCAAAATAAACTTCTTCTTGAATGAATCCATTTAGAAAATCACTTTTAACATCTATTTGAAACAATTTGATATTCATGTATAATGCAAATACAAGTAGAAACCTAATAGCTTCTAGCCTAGCCAGTGAAGCAAAAGTTTCCTCGAAGTCTATGCCCTCCTCTTGATTGTACCCTTTTGCTACCAATCTAGCTTTGTTTCTCACAATAATACCTGATTCATCTAGTTTATTTTAAAAACTCATTTGGTACCTATAATTTGGTGATGACTAGGTCTAGGTGCTGAGTTCCATACCTTACCCCTCTCAAATTGGTTCAATTCCTCATTCATTGCAAGAATCTAGCTTTCATAGTTGAGGTGCTCTTCTATTTTATTAGGTACAATTAGAGAAATGAAAGAAATACGAGATACATCTTTAAGATGAGATTTAGTGATTACCCCTTATTGAACATCACCTACAATTTAATTAGGGGATGGCTCTTCATGAATTTTCAATATCTTATAAGTCATTTATTCTTCTTATTTTTCTCACTTAATTTGATAATGGGTTTATGAGCAGTTTATTGGTCTCCTTTAAGAGCTAATGACTATAGTTTTTTGGATACACCTATATCATCATCTTTAATAACTTTTTTGGACGTAAGGAGGTTAGATTCATCAAAAACAACATGCATAGATTCTTCAATATTAAGGCTTTTCCTATTAGACACTCTATATGCTTTGCTAGTTAAGGAATAGACAAGAATGTCCCTCTATCCAATTTAGAAACAAATTTCCCTAAGATATTAATATTCAATATATAAGACTTGGAACCAAAAACTTTGAATTGGTTAATTTTTAGATTTTTCCCATGCTAAAGTTCATAGGGAATTTTGTCTACAGTTGGTCTTATGTAAACTCTATTTGAAATATGATAAGTAGTGGCTAATGCCTCCGCCTAAAAATATTTAGGAAGAACACACTCGTTGATCATAGTCCTAGTCATTTTTTGTAAGGTCTTATTTTTCCTTCTAACAAGTCCATTTTGTCCAAGAAGAAAAATTATGAAAAATCTCATTATCCTCATAAAAAGTTTCAAAATTTTCTTTCTCAAATTGCTTACTATGGTTACTCCTAACAGAAGCAATAAAAAGTCCCTTTTCATTTTATACCCTTTTGACAAATTTAACAAACGTCCCAAAACATTCTTCTTCTTTTTATAAGAAAAAGACCCAAATGAATCCACTTTGCTTGTACACCTTAAATCTTGTCATTTTCACCCTGTCTCTATCTCTTCTTCAGTCAATTCATGGAAATATTTTCACATCCGTATCAATTCAAGTACATATCCTCACGAAATTCTGT
>JANVCQ010000001.1:16551365-16563459 GCA_025531925.1 Erythroxylum plowmanianum
ATTTCTAGCTTTGGAATCTCTAGCCTTTTTTTTAAATCACTAACTTTTTTAGTCTTCGACTCCGACTTGTATTTATAGCCTTCGTCTTCAACCGCTTCTTGATAACTGCCTCTTTCTTCTTGTTTCTTGATCTTTGAAGAAACAGTTATTCAATTGAGTTCTGTAACTTACTCAGTCTGATTGATCATCTGACGTGGTATTGGATCTTCGTCTTCAATTCTTTCGTCTCATTTTCGGCTTTGCTTCTTCTCATTTCTATTGTCTCATTTTGCTTTCTGCTTCCGTCTTATTTCTATCGTCTCATTTTGCTTTCTGCTTTCGTCTCATTTCTATCATCTCTTTTGCTTTCTACTATCTTCTCATTTTGCTTTCTGCTTCCGTCTCATTTCTATCATCTCATTTTGCTTTTTGCTTCCGTCTCATTTTGCTTTCTGCTTCTGTCTCATTTTCGGCTTCGCTTCGTTTCATTTCTATCATCTCATTTTGCTTTTTACTTCTGTCTCATTTTGCTTTCTGCATTATTATTTGGTCTTCATCAAAATTATTAATCGTAAAGTCATTTTGACTTAACATGTTTGAAATTGTTCGCAGGTTTTAGGGTATTTAAAATATAGTCGTTGTGCTGCCTAAATTTTTCAAAAAAATAAAAAACAAAATAAGATATTTAGTTAGCCTTGCATAGTCAGATTAAGGATACCAATAATGTCCTTAGCTCGGTTATGTGGCAGTTGTCATGAGCCCATATGGTACCGGGTCATGACATCAACTATAAAAGCATGTGATTCAACCATGGATCTTTGTCCTCACTTTGTAACAGTGTTTCTTGGAAACCTTGATCTGATGCCAACTGAAGTAAATCACTTGTTAATATAGAAATCACGTATAATATGTAAAATACACAAGAAGCGGGGGTTGAATTATGTAAAATCTTCAAAGATATTAATCTTTAGAAATTTCTTGAATTTCTTTACAAATTCACATGATCACAAAAACAATTCACTTAAGTCGATGAGTAATGCAATCACAAAAATTATTATCTACTATTCTAACAACAAGAAAATTAAAAGATAAGGGTTAGAGAATAGATGCTGTAATTTTATACTAGTTCACCCTTAACCTCAGGCTATGTCCAGTCCTCAGAATTTTTCTGAGATGTCACTATACTCTTCAACTTTACAAGTATTCTTTCTACACTTATAAAGCTTCTTCAGGTCTCTCTCTCACAAAGTATTCTTTATCTGCTTTTTTAGCCTCTCTAGGCTCTAGCCTTTCTTTCACTTGGAAAGATATTGTTTGAGCTTCACGTTATAGATGTATTCACTCTCTTTCTTTCACACTTAAGTACAGAGTTTCTCCAAGTAATGTACAATTAGATTTTCTAACTTGTAAAATCGTTATTTTTTTATTTTCAACTATCTTCTTGAGAAATTGCTTCTTAAATCTTCAAGAAACTGTTATTAGTTGAGTCCTGTAACTAACTCCAACTAACTAACTGACTGACGTTTTAGAATAGTTTCCATTTGCATCGTTTCGTACTATACTTCTTTTGGTGTCACTTCATCTGATGTCACACTTCTTCTAGTGCCACGCTTCTTTTTATATTGATCGTGTATCTTCTTATGTTGGCTGTGTATCTTCTTATGTTAACCTTCTGTATCTTCTTATATTGACCTTCTGTATCTTCCTCTGTTGACCATCTTAAGTCATCTATCTTGAGTGTTAAATATCTTCTGGGTTTGACCATGTATCATCTTAAGTTGATGATTTGTGTCACTTACATTTTTTTGCGCACTTAACAAACTCATCAAAACAATTCACACATTTCTAAGATTATTATTATTTGATTGTCATCAAAATTAATAGATGTAAAGTCTTCTTGACTTAACAACAGGTTCATTCACTTTATGTTTAATTTCATTATGAACAGTAGGTTCTTTAATTTGTTGTTCTTTATAATTATTAGGTGATTTAGTAATTTGCGGAACAATAACTTAAGTAGGTGTATAAGCCTTAGGGACTTGCATATATATAGGAACTTCAATTCCCATTTCTTAAATGTCCATTATACATGACATTTCACTTTTACTAGTCTCACCATGTTCAGATGAACCTACAATTTTCAGATTCCATAATTCTTATAATATGGTTATGATAATAAAATATAAACCCTTTAGACCTCTCTACATAACCAATGAATTAGCTAGTGATTATTTTTACATCCAATTTCTTTTCAAGGGGATTGTAATCTCTAATTTATGGCTGGCAACCTTAAACATTCTAGTGCCTTAAATTAGGTTTCCTTCAAGTCCACGGTTAAAAATGAGTCTTTCGAATTGCCTTACCAGTAACCCTATTCAACAAGTACATGGTAGTTTTTAAAGGATATGTTTGTAAATAAGTGGGTAAAGATGAAATACATATCATACTACTAGCTATATCTAACAATGTTCTATTACACCTTTCTTCCACATCATTTTGTTATGATGTAACAAGCATTATGTGTTGCACACAAATATTATGTTTTTTAAGGAATTTAGAAAAATGAATATGATTTTGACTACTTTCATCATATTTACCATAGTATTGATATGTGCTTAAATGTTGATACATTTAATCCATTACACTTAATGATTAATGCCTTAAAATGTTTTAGACGTTCACTTTAGTTCATATTTGATTTTAGGTACAATTTGGAAGCATAACAACTAAAGAGAGCTGAAAGCATACTAATTGAACCATCTTCTTAAAATTCATACTCTATTTTCTTCATAGGGGAAGAAGAAGAATAAAATTACAAGAAGAGGAGACAAGATAGAGCATAAAAGTGGCGAATGTTGCATGTTGTCTTACGGATGTAACAATTAAAATGTTACATGAATTACAACATAGCAGACCACTCACACTTGTGAGAAATCACTCACCAACATGAATTTCATGCCAACTGTCTCATTTGTTGCTAACTCTCCCATTTAACCTAGCTTTGGAATATATGATGGACATGTTGTGATGGTTAGAAATGGGGAATAACCGAGAGAGAGTAGACAACAGTTTAATCATCAAGTTCTCTTCTTTTTAGGCCATTTATCCCATTTTTTTTAACCTAGCTTTTATTATAAAGAGAATACCTTGGAATATGTGTGATGGCTGGAACAAAATATATTAGAATCAAGATAAAAAAGTAGAATAACCTGGAATATGTGTGACGGCTGGAAATCAGTAATCGAGGGAACAGCCAGATAATAACTTCCTCTTCATTATTCCTCTTTGGTTTTCAAGATATAGAGAGGCGACATCAACCATTATTTTTGGAGATTAATGGAGAAGATGGAAGGCTAACTTCCCGACACTATTTCAAAGGCAAAATCGATGCCTAAGTTATGATTAAGCTTAACTCACCTTGTTAATGTTGAATTTCTTTTCAAATTTTTATCATTTTTTTGTGTTGATTGAATTAGATTTTGTAAAGATGATCTTGATACGTATATTAAATTACTTTGTTTTAAACCATTATTAAAATGTTGAATATAATCCATAATTATTATATTTGATGTTTGTTAGTAGCCACTAATGATCTTGAATCATTAGGAACAATGTAACTTAGGTTAGCTAACCCAAATGTGTGAGGTTACTACCTATATTGGTCTGTTTTTCACTTCGAAATGTGGCTTCCAAATTGAATCTAGAGATTATATCCTAGGTTATTTGGTGGTTAGGTTTAATTAACAAGCGTTTCTTAATTAAACATAACCTAAGGAGAACCAAGATTAATTGAGCTTGTTGTTAATTCATGGCTAATAGTTTGGAAAGAGGTGTGAGTACAATAATGCAATGATGTATGTTAAAATGTTAGTAGGCGAAGATTAAACCAAAGAACCAGATTTTACATATATTTATCTCAATTGCATTAGTTTAATTTTATTTTGTTATCTCAATTGCATCAACCTAAAATGCATTTTTTATTTCTTTTACATCAATTATTTTTAAGCGAGAAGTAACTGAATATTCTTTATGGATACAATCTCGATACTTACCACATCTTCAAATTTCTAGTGTACAAAGTTAGGAAAATTTCGCGGTGCACTCAAAATACGCTTTCAAATTTTGGCACCATTGCTGGGGAGTGTGATGATTTAATTTTCATTTTTGATTTTACTAGATGTTTTGCATACATATCTATTTATAATCATTTCTTTTAGTTATCTTCTAATCTTGAAACGTTTGTTAGTATTGATGTATGCTAGTTACCAAATCTCCTCATTGAGAACTTATATAATTTGATCTGGAGATCGAAAATACACCACAGAGATTATAAAGAGAAATAAAAACAACTTCAGAAGTAGAACCAAAACCTAAATCTAAAAAGAAATGATGGCAAATTCGAGAAAGCTAAGAGAGTTCACTACACCAGACCTAACCCAAAACCTTTATGCATTACATTTACAGTTTTTGTTAAGCATGTTACTTTTGAGCTTAAATATGGGTTAATATATTTGTTACCTAATTTTCATGGTCTTGCAAGTGGGGATGCACATAAGCATCTTAAAGAGCTCAATGTGGTTTGTCTGAGCATGAAACCTCTAAGAGTGACAAATGAGAAAATCATATTGATGGCTTTCCTATTCTTAATAAAAGATGTAGTGAAGGATTGGTTATTTGATTTACTTGCTGGGAGTATGAATCCTTAGCTAGAGATGAAGAGATTTTTTTTTGAAAAAATATTTTCTAGCATTAAAGACAGCGAGTATTCAAAAGGAAATCTACGACATCAAGCAACATAATAGAAAGTGCCATTACATATACTGGGAGCATTTTAAGAAGTTGTGTGCTAGCTGTCCTCAAAATAACATTCCAGAGAAAATTCTCATCCAATATTTCTTCAAAGGATTACTACTGATGGAGAGGAGTTTGGTTAATGCAATAAATGGTGGGGGGACTGTGTGGGAAGACTCCTATCAAAGTCAGGATTCTACTTGAGTGAATGACTATTAACACTCAACAATTCGGCACTTGCAACGATGTTCAACATGTAAGCGAGGTAAGTAATTCATCTATCGAACATCATTTAGATGAGTTAATATCTTTTGTTAAACAAATTGCAGGTGGACAAGCACAAGTAAAAACATTTAGTATATGTTCAAACACAAGCCATCCGACTGATGAGTGTCTGACACTACAAGAGGGAAGTATGGAGTAGGTGAATGCTATAGGAGGGAACTTTCCTAATCAACACAACCTGTTCTAGTAGACAAATAACCCAGGTTGGAGGGATCATACCAACTTGAGTTACGGAGGGAATAGTCAGTAGAATTACTTCCAGAATCAGTCATAAGGAGTAAAACAATTTCATCCACGGCTATAAGGAGCATAAGGAGCTTCCTTTTCTAGTTCAAGTACATCTCTAGAAAAATTTATTAAGACCTCTATTGCTAAAGATCTTTAGTTTCAGTAAGGTATGCAGTAGCTTCCACATAGTTTGCAACAATTTAAACAAAGTATGCTACAACTTAATCAGGATATGCAACAACTTCAACAGGAGACAAAATTGAGCATACATAATATGGAAAACCAAATGGATTAGATAGAAGTGAGACTCAATCATCTAGAATCACAAAGTGGAGGAACGCTGCCATTTCAACTCGAGGTGAACCCGAAGAACATAAGTGCTATAAAACCTAAGGAGTGAAAAGGAGATTGAGGATCCCAAGAGAACTCCACCAAGGATTGCTAATGAGGAAGAAATCGAGGAGTTGGGAAAGGAAGAAAGATAATCCTCCATCTTAGAAAGGAAGAAACCATTAAGACTAATCCTCCACCTTTTCCTAGCATATTGACAAGACCAGACAAGGAGGAGAAAGATAAAGAGATATTGGGAACTTTCCAAAAAGTGAGAGTAAGCATACCTTTGCTTGATACAATTAAGTAAGTACCGAGGTACACAAATTTTCTTATGGAAACGTTTACACATAAGAGAAAGCTAAGAGATGATGAAAAGGTGATGATGGGAGAGAATGTGTCTATAGTTTTTAAGAAGAAGATGCCTCCAAAATGTCAGGATCCAATTGTGTTCACTATTCTTTGCAAAATTGGTAACATTGTGACCTATGGTGGATTTGGGGACTTTAATTAATATTATGCCTCGTTCAATTTATGCTTCCTCAAATTTGGGCCCTTTGAAAGAAACAAGTGTTATCATATAATTAGATGACTATACTAACACTTACCCTAATGTTGTGTTTGAGGATGTTTTAGTGCAGGTGAATAAGTTTATACTTCCTGTAGATTTTATGTAGTTATTATGAATGACAAAACTTCATACAATCCAATACCTATCTTGTTGGGGAGACTATTTCTCAATATGATTCATACTAAGATAGATGTTCGTGACGACACCCTCACGATGGAATTTGATGAGAAAGTGATGCATTTTAATATTTTTGATGCCATAAAACATCCTCATAATGATCATTCTATTTTCTCTGTTCTCGTGATTGATCCTTTGGTGTAAAAAATGTTTAATTTGAGTTGCAAGGATCATCTAGAAATAGCCTTGACTAAGCATATGGAAGTAGAAGCTAGTAATGATGTTGAAGTGGGAGAAGAGTTGATGGAAATGGAAACTACATTGGATTCATTGGAGCACTCTCCAAAAAGGAATGATTTGGCTTCCATCTAGTTATCAAAATCTCACCAAAAGTTATTGCTTTCTGATGTGTAGGCACTTGAAGTGGAACTAAGTCCACTCCCCACACACCTCAAGTATGCCTATTTGAGAGAAAAGTAGATTCTTCCAGTTATCGTTTCGATGTAGTTAACTTCAAATCAAGAAGAAAGGCTAGTTTAAATGTTGAGGGAGTATAAGAAGGCCATCGGATGGACAATCACTTATATCTAAGGAATAAATATGCATGTACTGTATTCTATTGGAGGAGGATGCCAAGTCCATAAGGCAAGCTCAACATAAGTTGAATCCTCCAATGATGGAAGTTGTAAAGAATCTCTAATAGTAAATGGGCAAGCCATATTCAAGTGGCTCCAAAAAAGTCTATAATCATAGTTGTGATCAATTAGGAAGGTGAGTTGATTTCCACTCGAGTGCAAACCAAATGGCAAATTTGTATTGACTATAGGAAATTGAATTTAGCAACTCATAAAGACCATTTTACCCTTCCCTTTATTGATTAAATGCTTGAGAGATTAGTTGATTATGACTATTATTGTTTTCTAGATGACTTTTTAGGTTATCTTTAGATCTTGACTACACCGAAAGATTAAGAAAAGACTACTTTAACATGCCCATTTGATATGTTCACTTACCGAAGGATGCCATTTGGATTACGCAATGCACCTGCCACGTTCCAAAGATGTATGATGAGGTTTTTTTTTCTGAATATGTTGAGAAAATCATTGAGGTATTCATGGATGATTTAGTGTTTATAGTTCTTCCTTTGATGGATGGCTTAAGAATCTTACTATTATCTTAAAGTGATGCATTAAAACTAATCTTATGATGAATTGGGAAAAATGTCATTTTATGGTGGATCAAGGTATACTTTTAGGGCATGTTATATTTGCTAAGGGTATTGAGGTAAGGTTGATCTTATTTCTTCTTTACCTTACCCCTCAACTGTGTGGCAAGCATGTTCTTTTCTTGGACATGTAGGTTTTTATCGTAGGTTACCGCACCATTATACAAGCTACTACAACAAGATGTCTCCTTTGAGTTTGATGATAAGTATAAGGAAGCATTCAACAAACTTAAGGAGCTTTTGAATCTCCACCGGTGATTCAACCACCATATTGGAGCCTCACTTGCCCTAAGATCATTTATGATGCAAGTGACTATGCCATAGGGGCAGTTCTAGGATGAAGAGTGGGCAAAGCTTTGCGTGCTATTTATTATGCTTCAAAGACCCTCAATTTAGCTCAATTAAATTATTTGAGAATTGAAAAAGAACTTTTATCTATGGTTTTTGCTTTAAAAAGTTTTTGGACTTATTTGCTAGTGCTAAAGTAATTGTTTATTTTGATTATGTAGCTTTACATACCTACAAACAAAAAAAGAAGCAAAATTGAGACCTATCAAACAGATTCTCCTCCTTTAAGAATTCAACTTGGAGATAAGAGATAAGAGATAACAAAGGGATAGAAAATGTGGTGGCCGACCACCTCAACCATTTTATCAAAGAAGAAGATGACATCCCTTTGAGAGAGACATTTCCAAATGAACAATTATTTTGCTTCGATGTGACACCACTATGGTATGCAGATATTGTGAATTTCTTAGTTACTAACAAATTACCTATTGGTTTGTCAACAACTCAGAGGGATAAGCTATGGAGTGAAGTGAAGTACTATGTTTAGGATGACTCATATCTTTGGAGGAATTGTGAAAAATCAAGTCATCATAATGTGTGTACTTGAAAGTGAAACACCCTTGATCTTATACTTCTTCCATTTGTATAAATGTGGAGGATAGTTTAGAGTAAAGAGGATGACCCATAAAGTTTTGGAGAGCAATTTTTATTGGCCCTCAATGTTCAAGGATGCATACATCTTTTGCAAATCACGTGACATGTGTCAATCGTCAAGTAACTTATCCCGTAAGGATCAGTTGCCACAAATTCCTATTCTTTTTTGTGAAATTTTTAACATTTGGGGTATTGAATTTATGAGACCTTTCCCTCCATCTTTTGATTTTAACTATATATTAAGTGTAGTTTATTACATTTCTAAATGGGTGGAAGCTAAAGTCACCAGAATTAAAGATGCAAAAATTGTTGTAGATTTTGTTAAAGCTAACATCTATGATAATGATAGATTGCATAATGTTTTAGTGGGCAATTTAGTATGAGTTTAGATGTTAAATTGAATGATTAGTACATGTTTAGGTTAGGACTGTGTTATTTAGTTAAACATTTGTGTTTTAAGTGTTTTATGGGTTAGATCATGCTATTGAGCTTAATTTTTGTGTATTTGAGGTGCCGTTATGTGTTTGTTAGTGTTTCATAACAAATACCAAAGAATGGAAAGAATTCAGAAGAAGCTTGGAGCCACGATCGTGACAAAAGCATGGAGAGTCTGCCACAATCGTGGCTCCTTCTGATATGATAGTGACAAAGAGCTAAAATCAAGTGCCACGATCATTTGTGACCTGTGCGATAGGCAACATGGATAGCCTCCTGAACGCAACTTACTGAGGGACTTTTGGACCTGAAAAACCCTAGGGTTTATCTAAAATGGAAAATAATATGTAAAGAAAGAGAAAGAACCCTAGAGAGGGCTTCAACTTCTGTCACTTTGAGAGAGATCCAACGAGAGTGTATAGGATGGATTTGATAGTGATGGATTTGGGTTTTATGATGATTTTCCAAACTTCTTTAGGGATTTGTTCTTAAATCAATGTTAATATGATTTCTTTTGTTGTTAATACATTAAATGTTGTGATTATTTGTTGTATTTGTATGCTTCGGTAACAAATCGAGAGAGTGAACTGATAGTAAAATGATTGGATTGGGTTATAAATGTTAAACAATTTAATTGATCACTCAAATAATCAAATTGGGAATTTATACGATGAGAGATACTGTATTAACTCAAAAGTAATCATGTTAGCATTTGATGATAGGCTAAACCCCCTTCTCACGACTAATCTTCCTTGTGTGATTTTGATTATTAATTTGGTGGTGCTCTATTGGATTCTTTGTGTGCTAATTTTACATTTTTACTCCAATAAATCATCTTCATGTGTTTACTTTTCTATGCAGTTTTTATTTTCATTTTAATAATTTTTTAGGCCTTAGATAACCTAGAATTAGATTAATTTGACAACTTCTCAAGGGATTGACACCTCACATACTATACTCACGACCTGTGCACTTGCAATATATTGAGGACTTTAAATAGATTAAAACTTGTCTCAACAAGTTTTTGGTGCCATTGTCGAGGGGTAGTAGGATTAGTTAAGTTTTTGTAGTCTAAGGTGTTCTCAGCGCTCTTATGTCTGTGCATTTTGCATGAACACAAAAGTCACTTGAAGTTCATGTTGGATCACTAAAACCATAGTATTTGACATCGCTTGCTTGGAACAAGACATTCGAAGTGTTGGAACCTGCTTTTGGAGCCCAACATTTGGAGTCATAAGCGTGAGCATATTATCCTATAGGGTTATTTCAAAGAACCCTCATTGGCCATCATCCCACAAGGGTGGTGTGCCCACACCAGTCAAATATCAAAAACAAACTCATTTCTCCTATCTCAGAACAGATTTTGGGAAACCTCAAACTAGAATTACAAATTGACATCTTCAGAACATTTGTTCCCTATTGTCTTAAGTTTCTAATGACACCAAAATCATTTAATTTGGTTCAGAATTATAAAAGTTAGGGCCCAAACATTTTCAAACTATTATTAAACTGAAATAGTACACTATACCCAACTTTCGTCCAAAAATTGAAAGTCTTAGGGACCGAATTAAAATTCTATTCCTCTATCTCATTTGTAGCTCTATGTCTCAAGTTTATTTAGAAACAAATATCATCTCATTCAGAGCTCTACAGATCACAATACCATTAAAATACCAAAATATGCTTAGTAAAATATCCAATTCGTACTCTTCCAACCCATACCCTTACTTTGATTCAATCAATCCTTTTGAAATCAATATAAAAATCTTTAAAATTTTATGGAGACGTAGAAAGAAACGTGTTAGGAATCTATTGGTCCAAGAATCACTTCATTTGGAAGTCAGATAATAAAGTTATGGTTGAAAGAATCAAACAAGGTTTTGTCCTTAATCATACTGAACCTATTTTGGGATGATCCACATAACTTTCACTAGAGATATCAGATTAAGATCATCTTTAGACGGTTTCAAAAAGGACTTCTATTTTACAACTTTCATGAAGATATAGAAGGGAGATTTTGTCACCTAGGTGGTCAAACGAGAACCAGATGATTGGGTAAGATGAAGCCAGACGATAGGCTTTAGTCTAAGACCTATTTTGGGACAATTAGAATAACTTTCTATAGAGATATCGAATACTAGATGATTTGGAAGAGGAATTCAATATCTAAAACTTTTATGAAGACCTTGAAGATAGATTATGCCATCTAGAGGGTCAAAGTTGGACTAAACGATAGGATAAGACGAAGCCAGATGAAGGGTCAGATGATAGGCTTCAGTCTAAGACCTATTTTGAGACAATTAGCATAACTTTCTTTAGAGATATTGGATCAAGGTCATTCTTAGAAGATTTGAAAGAGGACTTCAAGATCTACAATTTTCATGAAGAACTTGAAGATAGATTCTATCATCTAGAGGGATAAAGTTAGACTAGACAATAGGGTAAGACAATTTAGTCTACAGTTTATAAGATGATTCAGTCTATAGTGCATAAGATGATTCAGTTTACAGTGCATAAGACGAAGGTATTTCTACTGTGTCTTTCTCACATCTCCAAAGTTCTAAATCACTAACTACACTCTTCTAAACATCTCCACTTATAAAGATCATAACTTTCGACTCTGATGTCTAAAAATTTCATACTATATACTGTTGGAAAGCTAGAAAGATAAGCTACAACTTTCTATAAGAAACTTTGCCTAATTTAGGCTAGATCAATACAGTTTTTCCCCATAATCCAAAACAAAAATTCTCACCCTTACGGAAAACTTGAAAGTGAAATTAAACAATTTGGAAAAGTCATCAGCAAAACACAATCAAACTTCAGTAACATCAAAATATAAGAGTTTTTACAAAGCTTTAATGGGCATTTCAAGCCACCATACATCAATATCTCAAAATCCCAAAATACAAAAAGATGCATAAGCAATATGTTGCTTGAAATGCAACTAAAGCCTTGTTTTACAAACTAGCTTAAAAGACAAAAATGTGTATAATCAGAGTGATGCCTTCACTCTTGGTTACTTGTTCTCATGCTCTTCACCTAAAGATGGGATGGAAAATGGGAGGTGAGCTTGAAGCTCGTCGGTAACATTTTAATAATCGGTAGTAAGCGAAAATCATTTTAAAACTCACATTGAATCAAGATACATATATTTCCCAAATCTCAATTTATCAACAATTCATAAGCAA
>JANVCQ010000001.1:16566799-16591416 GCA_025531925.1 Erythroxylum plowmanianum
TAATTAAATAACCATTAAGTATAAGACTAAGTAGGCAAGTGACATGTGTCACTTGCCACTTGTCTTCTTCTTAAACATTCTTAAGGTTCTTTCCAATTTCAAATCAATTTCTACTCCAATTTCTTTCCAAATTCCTTTGGCTCAAAGTTCATAATTCCTAAAATCATGTATCTAATTTTCCAGTGCCATTGGACAGTCATTTTTAGTATCGGAATTCAATCAGTCTGCCACTTGGCAATTTTTTCGGTCCGGACATTGTCCCCCAAAAATTCTAGAAAAATTTTTAAAAGTCCTTAAAAATGTAAAACGCACATAAATCACTCCAATTCAATTTTTCAAGCACAAATATCTCATTTCACAAAAATTACATTATAGACACATATGCCGGGAAATGTCATGAATGCATGTACAATCATGTGCGTGTGTAAAAATTACCATTCATATATATATAGAGGCCATATGATGCATGTTCATGCCGAGATATGTTTACACATGCCTAACCCGTCCCAAATGACCAATTTACCCTTCCCATCAGTGATGGGATGTTACACAGATTCTATCTTCTGAAGGGTTAAAAATGGAGTAGAAAATAGGTACAAATGAAACCAAATGAAAAAGCAAACAAATGGAAAAAAGCAGATGAATGGGGAGAATTGCTATAACTTTCCCTAAAGATATCAGATTAGGATGTTCTTTAGATTTTTCGAAAGAGGACTTCAAAATCTACAACTTTTATGAAGACCTTGAAGGCAGATTCTATCGTCTGAAGGGTCAAAATGGAGCAGACGATAGGTACAGACGAAACCAATTGAAAAAGCAGAAGATCAAACATAGAAGAAGCAGAAAGACAAAAGATAGCAAAATGCAGACGGCACGTCATCACAAAAGAAACAGAACACAGATGGCACGTCATCACTGAAGAAGCAGAACACAGAAGACATGTCATCACAGAAGAAGCAAAAAGATAGAAGATAGCAAAAAACAAAAGAAGCGAAAAAGCAGAAGATACCTCTTCACAAATGATATGACGTTATCATAGATGATATGACGTCATCACAGATAATACAACTTTACTCTTGAACATCTTCCCTTATAAGGACCATAACTTTCACCATAGAAGTCCAAAAATTTCATACTATATATCGTTGGAAAGCTAAAAGAAAGATCTACAACTTTCTAAAGACAACTTTGTCTAAATCAGCCTAAAACAATCCAAAATTTCCCTCGAATTCAAAACATGAATTTTACATTCATCCACCAATGTACTCTACCCAATTCTCAACTTCATGACAAATTTTGAGATTCTTAAAGATAGAACTTAAATTTGATGTCTTCATAAGAAATGTAGCCATATGTTTCTAGTTTAGTCCTTTGGATAACTAGAGAAAAAGTTGTGACTAAAAGACTGGAGCGTACTTCATAAATATTTTCCAGATCAACCACCCATTTTGTTTGACAATCTTTCCTTAACACAACCCATACCAAGATCACCTTTTCTACTTCATTTACTCCTCATTCTCAATCTTCATTTCAAATCAATATCATCCAAAGAAAATATAGTCCATGATTAATCATGAACACCAATAACAAAACATACACATATGTACATATTCTTCATCAACTTACTACACAATTCAACTTCATTTTTGCTTTCTTTTTACTTCTAACTTTCACCTTAATTCTTCTCATTTCAAAATCTCTTATCCACTAAAAGCACCAAAGAAAAATATGAATCTATCCACATTTCTCATTTATTAGTTTTAGTCTTCTAAGAAAAGTTCGGGGTCTAACACCCAACCCTTAAAGCTAGTGGAACATTTGTTAATTCTTGATGACTGTGATTATACAAAAGCCTAAGTGTGGAGGCATGAATACATATAGGTTGGTTATATTTGTTAAAATGTCATGTTATAAATTCTCATGTTGATGTAGCTTCTTTCAATTTTTAAATGAAAAGAAAGAAAAAATCTTTGAATAAAAATATCAAGGAGGAAATGCATATGTTTTGCAAAGTTATTTATGGTTAGTCTTTGCTCCTAAAGTTATATTGAATGGGTGGTTTGAATATATTATATATAAGGCAGGTGTTGTTTTGGATGGAGCCCTCTTTGTGTTGTGTTCGTATGGTATGGTTGAGGGTTGAACTGAGTTGTAAAATATAATTGTTGTATTCATCATAGCTGACGGTACCCAATTTTGAATGAATGTTAACTTGTGTACTTGATATGTCATTGAGTGTTACTTTTGCGTCACTAGCTTGATGGCTTTTGTGCTACATTACCCAAAATACATCTCACCTTACCCTTGCTCACATTACAACCCTAAAAAATTTCTTTGATTCATGATTATGCATGTGACTTTTGGTGGTGAAGAAATGAAATGATATACAAAGTTGTTGATTGTTATGATCATGAAAGGTGTTTAAGTGTACCCATGGAAATGTCTTATTTAAACACCTTTTGTCTAAGTCTACCTTTAGATTACTCAGTTTATAAAGGTGATAAAGTTAACTGATCCTGAGTAAAAGCTTTGAATGTTGAGGTATTGCTATAGGTTTTGAAAGTCATTCATCTTCACTTATGATTATCTATTCTTAGGAAGTATGGAAAATGAGTAAGGGTTTTGGTTTGCGATTTTAATTTTGAGGATTTGGCTGAGGATGGTCAAAAGCTAAGTCTGAGGGAACTTAATATGTGCTTAAATTTTGATTCATTTGATTTATTGCACTTACTGATTAATGCCTTAGAAATGCTTAAGATACTCACTTTAGCTCATATTTGATTTTAGGTACATTTCGAAAGTGAATGAGCTAAAGTGACCGGAAAACATATTCATTGAAGCCATCTTCTCAATGTCCACACTTTATTGATTCATGGAGCAAGAAGAAGACGAGGATTAAAAGAATAAGAGAAACAAAAGAAGAGTAGTCTCACAGGCACACATTAGTGTGCATGGGTGTAAGAAACTTCTCACACCCATACAACACCTCTCACGATTATGAGAGGTCTCTCATAGTCGTGAGAGGGTTTGTCACAACTGTGACAAGTGTGTCACGTGTATGTCACACTAGTCACAGTCGTGACATACACACTCACAGGTGTGACAAAACATGTCACACCTGTGAGTCCATTCTTACGAGCATGGAAAGGGATAACTATCCCATTTAACCTTAGTTTTTAACTGTAAAAGGTAATATTTTGATGGCACAAAGGAGACATTAAGATAGAAGTGATAAAAAGGGTTTTTCTTTTCGTTTTCTCTTAATCTTTCACACTGACAGAGGCAATAATGGCTGATGCTTGAAGCTTGAAAAAGGAGATCAAAGGCTAACTTCTCGATGCTGGTTCGATGGTGAAATCAATGCCCAATCACGGTTAAGCTATCTTATCTTGTTAATGTTGATACTGTCTTTTCATATTGTTATTTTTGTTTGTGTTGATTGAATTTGGTTTTTGTATAAATGATCTTAATACATTATTTGGATTGTTCTATTACAAATCTATTACTAGAATGTTGAATGTAATCAGTAATCGTTACATTTGATGTTTGTTAATATCATCTAATGATCTTGAATTGTTAGGAACAATGTAACTTAGGATAGATAACACGAACGTGTTAGGTTATTACCTATATTGATTGTTTTTCTACTTCGTAATGCGACTGTCAAATTGAATATAGAGATCGTATCCTAGGTTATTCGGTTGCTAGGTTCAATGAACTATCGTATCTTAATTAAATACAACCTAAGGGAAAATTGGGATTATCATAACATATTATTAGTCTCCGATCAATAGTTTCAAGAGAGATGTGAAGATGTTAGGATGATGGGATACGTTTAATCATGTTTAGGTCGAGATTGATCCTTGAATCGGACTTTACTTATATTTGACACTTTAATCATTTTTTATTGTTTGCTATAATTTTTTTTTGCTAGTTTACTTTTACTTTATTTTCTAAATTGCATAAAAACCCAAAACCCCCTTTTATTTTCCTTGCATTAATTAATTTTTTTATCAAAATTAACTGAACATTTCCTATAGATACGATCCCAACTCACCACACCTATAAATTTTAGTGTGCAAAGTTAGATAACTTTTTCTTTTTCATGCTCATGATTTCAAGATTCTTAATAAGTTCATCATATGTCAAATCAATTTCACTATCATCATTAGCATATGATCTAGAGTTAGAGAGTACCTCATCATTATCTTTTGCTATGAAACACATATGAGCTACATCTCCTTTTGGATGTTCACTTTAAAAAAATCATATGTCTAGGTTTCTTAAGTTTAACACAAATAATATTATTTGATTTTCAGTCCATCTTAACACTTTTGTAGTCTCTTCTTCTCGAGGAGTTCTTTTTCAAGAATTTCTTAAATTTTTTCATGATTAAAGCTTCTTCGTCACTTTCACTAGATGATGTATGTTCCTTGTCACTTGATTCTTTCTTTGAGACTTCGAGTGCTAAATTATTTCTCCTCAGATCGTTTCTTCTTTTGTCTCTTTAAGTCTCTTTTTGTATATAAGAAGAGATTCAATAAGCTCTTCTAATAGTAGAGTTGTTAGGTTCATGGCTTCTTGTATGGTTATGAATTTAGCTTCCTATATTTTCAATAATGACCTAAGCAACTTTCTCACTATTTCAATGTTAGGGTAGGTCTTACCAAGACCTTTGAATGCATTGATAATATTAATAAATCTAGTATACATGTTAGGGATGCTTTCATCATGTTTCATTTGGAACAATTCATATTGATGAGTTAGCATACTAACTTTGCTTTCCTTAACTTGATTTGTTCATTCAGGAGTAACTTTTAGAGTATGTCAAATTTTGTGAACTATTTCACTTATAGATACTCTATTGAATTCATTTATCCCTAATGCAAAAAATAAGATATAGATATCTTTATTATTTAACGAGATTAATCTTTATCTTAAGAATCCCATTCCTCTTTCAACTTAGGAATTTTTCTATCATCAATAATTTTAGTGGGAACGTATAGACCATTTGAAATAATTTCCCATAAATTAACATTTTTGGCCATCAAGATAAATTTCATTCTTGTTTTCCAATAAAGATACAGGCTTGACTAATATTTCAACTCTCTTAGTTAAAGGATGACGAAGATGCTCCTAGATATGCAATTATGATCTTTTTTATTAGATTTTGTTATTAATACTAGCCTAATAAATTTACTATAATATCATAATACCCAAGGGTTTTTGCAACAAAGTAAGTTTAGTCGCAGAAGACCATTTCTACAACCAACCACCACACTTAGTCACAAATGGTAGACAATTTGCTACCAAATTTTTACATCGTCGCACAAAACCGAAGCAATCTCTTTACTTTCTTAATTTTCTTAATTGATCAATATACATAAGGTATTCCTAATACATCATACAAAATGAAAATTTTATCTTCTCACTTATATATGCAATTGTTCTTCATTTGCTTAATTTTTTGGGAATGACTAATCTTTAATTTTAATTTGGTAGATAAACAAAATTAAATTGGAAACTTTACATCAGTTAAGTATCTTATTCTTGTTATTGGTTGAATTAATATGAAATGCAAACCACATTTTATTATTGCCAAATGAATCAATGTTTAGTGAACATGACAACATCATTATGTTCCCTTCATCTACCATTAACCTTATTATTTGTATAAAAAAAACATTTAATTTAAATACCCGACGATTTTTGCGACAAAGAGGTGTGAGTTGCAAAGTATCGGTTTCCACAACTAGCTTCCACACTTAGTCACAAATGGTTGACAATTTGCTACCAAATATCCACATCGTTGCCAAAAATCAAGCAAATTCTTTACTTTCTAAATAATTAACAAATTAACATCTAAATAAATAATCTAAATTGCTTTCTTAATTATTTAAGTATTTTATTTAATTTGGAAAGTGGTTTTTTTTAATATCAGAAAATAGACTATTGTGTAACAAAATAGTAATTTGTAATGATGTGTTAGAAATAGTTTTATAATTATATTATAATGTCTTGTTAAATTTAAAAAAATAGTTTTTTAAATTATAATAATTAAAATGTATGGATTTTTTGAAATTTTTAAGTCAATTATAATTTATTTGAAGGATCGACAAATTAATTTGAAAATAGTTTTCAATTGAATAATTTAATTTTTAATTCAATTTATGTTTTATTTGGAATGGGAAAATAAATTTATAAAAAATTATTTATGAATCCGCGGGCTTTAGCGACAAATCATGTATTAGTTGCTACATCTGACGTTTGTCAACCAAATACAATAATCATAGGAAATTAATTAATACTACTCCCAAACAACTATGGTAAACAAGAAACAACATCTTTTACCTAAACAAGAAAAATGATGTCATTTTGTATTAGATTTTCAATCATAAGCACAATAAAAGGCTATTTTATTCTCATTCAAGCAGTCAACATTTCTCAAAATCCTCCATCCTACAAACCACTGTCTCCTTTCTTCTGTTTGAGTTTTGTATTATGGTAATTACCGTCGAAAAACCATCATTAACTAAATCGATATTGTTCTTTTGTTATACTTTCATTAACGAAGCTGTGCTAAGTTTAACTTATACCTTTAGCTGTTTATTTTGAGTTTTTAATTATGCATTTGATGTATGGATTATGTTTATGGTTGTGTTTCGAACATGATTTAATGTCTGTCTTTGTTATTTGTATTAGCTTCTTCTGAACAACCTAACGCTTCCGTCATCAAAGCTTCGTAACTATGATGAAAGGCCTTCAAAAGTATTTTACTTTTATTCATTTCCATTAATAATAATATAGCCCAATATAGATAATACTATATTTTTGTTCATCAAGAACATAGTCATGTTGATTCTACTTTAAATTCTAAATTTTGCATATGATACAAACTACACAATAGATTTCTGAAATTTTAGTAAGGGTAACTTTCATATCATTAGGCACATTGAAGATGTATAAGTGCTAAACTGGACTCACTTATCATTGAAATTGGAGTTGAACATATCATCATTTTATTCTAAATTGACATTTGAATAATATACCTCTTAACATTATTAATCAAGGAATGTCGACAAGGCAACTAATTCTGGATCGTACTAATTCATTATGTTGGGAGGAATATGGCAAAATTATCCCTACTGAAGAAATAAACAATGTAGAAAAAATCCCCCCTTCATACACTAATGATCATTTGCCTTCTATGGCCGATCTTCTGCTTCAAGGTGTTTAGTATCATCTGAACAACGTCACTTTCCTTATTATATGTACTTCACATTACCTTTTATGAAGCTATTATATATATTCACATTTGATGGTATATACTACATGTTATTTTATGTTTCCTTGAATCTCAAAGATGACATGTATGCCCATAGAGACAGGAGCAATGTCACAACGATCCGTAAGAAATCGAATGTTTTGGAAAATTCATTAGTTCCATAAACTTCATCTAGTCATTCACTTATGCATGTCACTGCAATTTCGATTCATTTAATGATTTACTAATTTGACAATATCTAAGTTTTATACTAATTGTGTTTTAGGTAAATCGTTTCATACTGACAGTTCATCTGGAGAACTTGTCATCTATACTAAATCTGACGACTCATTCACTATATCCTCTAAAAGTTTAGCTATAACGAAAACGCTATTGAAAGAGGATGTGAAAAACCCTACACCTGAGGAAAGAACTATCACTATTTCAATTGGTGTCTTCGAACGTGCAAGGACCCTTCTCGGGATTCCAAACATTGGGGACTCATTCACCTTTACCGACTCTCATGTTACTTGGAATCTAAAAAAATAATTATATCATTGTCATTTATCGATGCAATCAACTAGAATCAGCTTTAAAGTTGATTTATTGTTGTATCTATAAGAATTTGTCAAACAATCTCTCTACTAGTTATGGGTCAAACTGTGTACTATTGACTGTGAACTATTATTATTCTTATTCTATGACTGTAAGAATTCTTAAACTTCTAATACAAAGTTCGTACTACTCCATATATCATATTATTATATTGATACAATTATTAAAATTTTTATAACAAATTTTTGCACTGTTAGTAATATTAATGATTAATTAATAGTACTACTTAACACTTAAAATTATATTGTGTGTGTTTTTTCAATAATACGTTGTAAACATTTAAACAAATCTCCAATAAAACATATCTTAACTATGATAGATTATAAAAAGTTAGTTTAACAATTTTGGAAATTATGAACCCTTTGGTGATGATTTTGGCAAATGGTCACCAAATGTGTTGCAAATTGTTGTGGAACCTTGTGATGGGCCTTGATCCGCCAGCCTCAACCAAAGGAAATGAATCAGTTGTGAAGTCGTTAGTCCATCGCAAGTCACAGCGTGAGAAAAGGGAGCTAGTGATCCTAAGGGATTACGTGTTAGGCTAGCATGGATTCTGTTATGACACTTAGTTACTACAGTAGCATAAATAGTCGTGAGGTAGTAGAATGATGATTATGATTTGCTTGTAATGTTTTGGCCTTCTTCTTCCTCTGCTGAGCACAATTCTGTGTCAGGCTTTTCTCTTCTCAACCCTCTGTATTCTTGTCCATTCCTTCTTTGAACCTTCTCTGTGTTCCGCTGGCATTCCCCTTTTCTAGAAATAACAAATATCCATGTTCCCTAGCTTACTTGCTAGTTTAATATATGAATTTATTACAATTTTTAGTGCTCTCGTTTTCGATTCTCTCCTCCATGGCTGATAATACCCGCCTAGCTAAGCTTGATAACTCTATATCCAAGCTCCAAACCGACTTGGCTTCCCAATCCTCTACCTTGAACTCCCTTCAATCCACTGTTCACAACCAACAATCCACTCTACTCGAACTGAAAACCCAAATGGAGGACATCAGCTGCCAACTTATTTCTCTCAACCGGCTTTTCAAAGGCAAACTCCCAGATCCCGAACCAAAAACTGATGCCCCGTTGCTCCGTTCTTTTCTGACCCATAACCACCGTACCCCATCCCCAAATCTAGAACCAGATATCGATTTCCCTTTAAAACCATCGGCCGCTCGTGTTGAGCTTCCTAAATTTGACGGTTCCGATCCTGAATCATGGATTTTTAACGCCGATGAATTCTTCGATTTTTATGACACTGAGGATACCATCCGCATAACAATGGCGGCGTTCCACTTTGAGGACAAAGCCCAGCGTTGGTATCGTTGGATGAAAACCAACAAACAACTTTCTTGTTGGGAGCAGTTCAAGAGGTCTTTGGTGGAGCGTTTCAAATTCACTACGCTTGAAGAACCACAAGGTCTTTTAACCAAAATCACCCAAACTTCAACAGTGGAGGATTACCAAACCCGTTTCGAGACCTTGTCTAACCAAACCGTTGGCTTGCCTTCCACCTTTTTTGTTGATTGTTTCATTTCGAGGCTCTGACCCGATATCAAAAACGAAGTACTTTCCTTCCGCCCCACTTCCCTCAACCATGCTATTAGCCTCGCCCGCCTTTAAGAAGCAAGATTAACTGAAACCAAAAAAATGTTACTGAAATCCTTGCCCACTCCTTATTTTGACTGAAAATCCCTAGGACCAGGCCTTCTTCCTTCTCCTAACCCACACCCCTTTAAACATACTCCTGATTCAACCCCACAATTCCCTAAACCCATGACCACTAGACGTTTGACCCAATTCGAAGCCCAACACAGAAGAGACCTCAGCTTATGTTTTTACTGTGATGAGAAATTCATAAGGGGGCATAAATGCAATAAACCACAATTCTTTCTCTTAGATGATGATTCCCCAGATGACCTCGAACCACAGCCTCCTGCTCCCTCACCTTTGTCAGATCAATCCCCCACTGTTGACACCACTCCGACCGATTCACCTTCCCCAGCCCTCGACTCCACCACCAATGCTTATCCTACCCCACACACCCTTATTTCCTATAACGCCATGTCTAGTTGCTTATCCCCATCCACGTTGCGATTTTGGGGCAAAATACAAGGCCACTCCGTTCAAGTTTTGTTAGACGGAAGAAGCACACATAACTTCATCCAAAGCCGAATTGCTACCTATCTGGGATTGGAGATAGACCCCTCAATTTCTTTCCCTGTTTTGGTCGGTAATGGCAACAGTATTCCCAGTGAGGGAAAGGTACGCAATGTCAAATTGCACATTCAAGATACTGACATTCAAACCGATATCTATGTCCTTCCATTACACGGCTCCGACATCGTTTTGGGTGTTGCTTGGTAGCCATTCTTGGGCCAGTCATCACAGATTATGCTACTTCGACCTTCCAATTTAGACTTGGCTCTTCCACTGTTTCTTAGACTGGACTCCATGGTAACAATCCTCAACCTATCCAATTACTCTCTTTACGCCGACACCATGAGGTCGGAGCAGTTGCAGCTTATTTTAGCCTCTAAATCCAAGTCCAATCCACCACTTCACCAACCTCTCTGCCCGTTATCTTTGTCGAACTCATCCACCAATTTAGGGATGCTTTCACCAAACCCAGAGGCTTACCACCCTCCTGACTAACAGGCCATTCCATTCACCTCGCCCCCGAGTCCTCACCCGTTAACGTTCGCCCTTATCGATACCCACATTTCCAAAAACACGAGATAGAAAAGCAAGTCTCAGATATGCTCAGTGAAGGAATTATAAGGCCTAGTACAAGCCCGTTTTCTTCCTCGGTATTACTAGTCAAAAAGAAAAATGACACATGGCGCTTTTGCGTTGATTACCACGCGCTCAACGCGATTACCATCCAGGATAGATTTCCTATACCAACAGTCGACGAGCTGTTCGACAAGTTTTTTGGGGCCAAGATGTTCTCTAAACTTGACTTGCTTGCAGGGTTCCATCAAATATTGATCCTACCCGAGGATGTGCACAAAACGACGTTTCGCACTCATGAGGGCCACTACGAATTTCTTATCATGCCCTTCGGACTTACGAACGCACCCTCTACGTTCCAAGCTACCATGAATGGTATATTTAAGCTCTTCATTCGTCAATTCGTACTAATCTTTTTTGATGACATCCTTGTTTACAGTCACAGTTTATCCGAGCACATTCACCATTTAAAATATGTGTTTGAAACAATATGAGCACATGGTTTAGTGGTCAAAGAAAGTAAGTGTGTTTTTGGACAGTCAAAGATTGAATATTTGGGACACATCTTTACTGAGAATGGTTTGGAAGTTGATCCGAGCAAGATTTCCGCAATCCAAGAGTGGCCCGTTCCATCTGATGTTAAAGGAGTTCGTGGATTTCTTGGACTCGCTGGCTACTACCGCCACTTTATTCGAGGGTTTGCTCGCATTGCATCCCCCTTATTTGATTTGTTGAAGAAAGATGGATTCCGATGGATCGAGGCAGCACAGTCAGCTTTTTCTTCCCTATATTTGACTCAGAGGGTTTGCTCTCTGAGTCATGCTCCTTTGTTGGCCCTCCCTGATTTTTCTTCCCCATTTACCATTGAAAATGATGCTTCAAGCATGGGCATTGGGGCTATTTTAGTCCAACATGGGAAACCCATAGCTTTTTACAGCCAAAAACGATCACCAAGGATGCAAGGGTCACCAGTTTATCAGCGCGAAATGTATGCCATCACCCAAGCCGTTGGAAAGTGGCGACAATACTTATTGGGGAGGCATTTTTCAATCGTCACCGATCAAAAAGCACTTAAGATCCTCACAGCACAAACAATTCAGACTCCCGAAGAGCAACTTTGGTTATAAGCTTGTGGGATATGATTTCAAAATCTTATATCGCCCGGGAACAATGAATACGATTGCAGATGCACTCTCCAGAGCACCAACAAGCCATTTTATGGCAATATCAGTTCAAAGTTATGGCAGACTGGAGGAATTTCATGCTTTAAATGCATCCCATCCTGAATTATTGCAGCTAAGAAATAAGGTCGAGGCAAATGACCCTAACTATCGACATTATTCGATCCATGATGGCCTCCTCTTCTTTCACAAACGTTTAGTGGTGCCAAATAAACCACATCTACGGACAACCATCCTTGAAGACTTTCATTGTTCAGTGATCGATGGCCATGCCGGAGCCACTCGAACTTTCCACAAGATAGCTACAAACTTTTACTAGTCCTCGATGAGGGGTGACATGCAGCAGTTTGTGAGGGAATGTATGGTGTGCCAAACAATGAAATCCTCCCAATTATCCCCGGCCGGTTTGTTGCAACCGTTACCTCTTCCCGATCATGTTTTTGAAGAAGTGAGTATGGATTTTATCACCGGGCTCCTCCCTCCTTTGACAAAATGGTAACCTTTGTTTTAGTTGATCGCTTATCGAAGTTTTCCCATTTCTTTGCCTTGCTAAGTACCTTTGACAGTGCCAAGTTGGCAATGGTCTTCTTGAATGGGGTAGTGAAGCTCCACGGCATACTAACGAAAATTGTTAGTGATCGCGATCCGCTGTTTTTAAGTAAATTTTGGGAGGAATTGACTAAGCTACAAGGAACCAAGAGAGCCCTCAGTTCAGCCTATCACCCTGAAATCGACGGTTAAACCGAAGCTGTGAATAAGGTATTGGAAATTTATCTACGGTGCTTTGTTTATGACACTCCTAATACTTGGGTTACGATGCTTCCATGGGCTGAGTATTGGTACAACACTTCACATCACAGTTCGGCTGGAATGACTCCATTTCGTGCTCTTTAGGGTCGTGATCCACCTACGCTGATACGTTACATTCCCAGCACTGCTAAACTCACAGCTGTTGATCACGAGTTGTCCCAACGCGATCGCATTTTGGAGCAGCTTCGGACTAATCTACTTAAGGCACAAAACCGCATAAAGCGCCAAGCAGACAAACATCGTCGAGATGTTTCCTTCGAAGTTAGCGATTGGCTTTTTGCCAAATTGCAACCATACCGACAGATATCGATGAGACTTCACCGAAATCAAAAGCTCGGGCCATGGTATTTTGGTCCATTCAAGGTTCTCAGGAAAGTCGAATCTGTTGCCTATAAATTGGACCTTCCCCCATCAGCTCGCATTCATCCGATTTTTCATGTATCGGTCTTCAAGAAATGCATTGGAACACCGCAAACTCAGAGTATACCATTGCCCATTATCGAGTCCGATGGTGATCAGCGCACTCCCTCTCACATTTTGGCTACTCGAGAATTAATGATTAAAGGAAAGACATTGCCACAGGTGCTAGTACAATGGGAAGGAATGGGAATTGAGGCAGCTACTTGGATGCCTACTGAGGATTTTCACAGAGCTTTCTCTAATTGGAACCTTAAGGACAAGGTTGTTTTTTCAAAAGGGAGCAATGTGATGGGCCTTGATCCGCCAGCCTCAACCAAAGTAAATGAATCAGTTGTGAAGCCGTTAGTCCATCGCAAGTCACAGCGTGAGAAAAGGGAGTTAGTGATCCTAAGGGATTACGTGTTAGGCTAGCGTGGATTCTGTTATGACACTTAGTTACTACAGTAGCATAAATAGTGGTGAGGTAGTAGAATAATGATTATGATTTGCTTGTAATGTTTTGGCCTTCTTCTTCCTCTGCTGAGCACAATTCTGTGTCAGGCTTTTCTCTTCTTAACCCTCTGTATTCCTGTCCATTTCTTCTCTGAACCTTCTTTGTGTTCTACTGGCATTCCCCCTTTCTAGAAATAACAAATATCCACATTCTCCAACTTACTTGCCAGTTTAATATATGAATTTATTACAAACCTTTGGTGACGATTTTGAGAAATCGTCACTGAATGTGGATCATTTAGTGGTGACGATTTTCAAAATTCGTCACTAAATGTTGATCCTTTGGTGACACTTCTCAAATATCGTCACCAAATGGTTACTTTTAGTGACAATGTGTAAAATATAGCAAAAAACATGTAACTAAATACTTACGAACCTTTGGTGGCGATTTTTGAAAAATCATCAACAAACGTCTTTTTAGTGATGATTTTACATAATCGTCACTAATTTTGAACCCTTTGTTGATGACTTCGAAAATTGGTCACCAAATGTTGATCCTTTTGTGATGCTTTTATCATTAGTCACTAAATGCTTATTTTTAATGACGATTTTAAAATTGTCGCAATATACTTTTAGTGACGTATTTTAAATGTCGCAAAAAAAAGTAGCTAAATGTTTACTTTGTTGTAGTAATTAACTATTAAATACATTCTACAGAAATAGACTATCATCAACCCCTTATATTTACTTAGCTTATCATCAAAATACATTCTACAAAAAAGAAAAAAAAAAACAGCAAGAAATAACACTGCCAAACCTATCTAGAATTTTGTAGAAAATACTGAATGTTTTCCCTAGCGATGAAAAATATTCCGTAGAAAATACATTCTACAGAAGAAAAAAAACACTCTGCAAAATGTATACAGGAAAAACAGAAGGTCTAGTAGAAAGTTTCAAAACTAGGATAAATGCTCTAAGAATCTTCTTGAATTATTACAAAAATCGGCTGTCCTCTTTCTAAAAATTAATTATCAACATTATCTTGCTTTAAAATTTGACTTTGAGACTGATATTTACAATACGATTTAATATTTTATTATGAATTTTTATTTATTATTTAATTTTAGAACATGTTTATTTATTTAGATCATTATACTTAAAATTTCAATTAAAAATATTTAAATATTATTTAAGTAATCGAATTGATATTAGTTTGTTCAATAATTCAATTAATTGAGCTATTTTGAGTTTATCCGGATCAAATTCATATTGATACTTATTCTAACTTGGTTCTTTTTATTTCAAAAGACCCTTATACTTTCAATTTTATGTAAAACAGAAATAAGCTAATAAGATTTTGAATCTTCTAATAAATTACTATAAGAGATGCAACAATTTACAAAGGAATACATAATTAAAACCATAAGTTTATCGGAGTACTATAATGAAGTTTTATGCTTTCAAATGTCATAAAAGTTGGTTACTTATAATTCTGCCTCTTGAGCACTCTCGTCTATCATCAAATTAACATGTCTGTACAGCAATCTAGCACCATATGTATGAAATTGATGAGATATCATAATCTCCAAGACATGAACTTGTATCAATTTTCTTTCCTTTATTTTGTATGAAAACCCAAAACACATAATAACGACAAGAAGCAATCCAACTACTGTAGGTAAAAATAAAAAGAAAAAAGAAAAAAGTCACTATGATATTTTACAGAAAATATCCCAATATGTGAGCACGATTTGTTGTCTTCAGTTAACTTTATATTGAATCAATTACTCAGTACTTGAATGTCGATTATTGCAGAGTTACCTATGTTCTTTCTTAACGCTATTAATGAGGTTGTCCTTGTTGCTGTTGGAGGCTGATCAACTTGAAGTACGCTCCACTTTTGTTTTCTATTAGGCTTGAGTGTGTCCCGTTCTCTATGACTTTCCCATCCTGTATAACGGATATTTGGTTTGCATTCTTTATTGTGGACAACCTATGAGCCACCATGACTGTTGTCCGGTTCCTCATCAATCTGTCAAGAGCTTGTTGTACAACACGCTCCGACTCCACGTCTAAAGCGCTTGTGGCTTCATCTAGCAGCAAGATTTCTGGGTTCTTTAGAACTGCCCTGGCAATGGCTACTCTTTGCTTCTGGCCTCCAGAGAGTTGCACCCCTCGTTCCCCGACTTTTGTTGAGTAGCCCTCAGGAAGAGCGCTAATGAAGTTATGTGCATTGGCAAGCTTGGCAGCTTCGATCACTTCTCCTTCAGAGGCTCCTTCCCTTCCATAAAGAATGTTTTCGTAAATTGATGTAGCAAAAAGAGCTGGCTCTTGCTGGACTAGGCCAATATGTTTCCGTAGGGACTTCAGCTTGAGCTTCTTTATGTCTATACCTGTAGATATGAATGTATCATTGTTGTATACAGGTTTTGAGCAACTAAATCTTGTCTTGAAAGAGAACATTTCTTTCAAATGGAATCATTAGCAAGAAAATGGCAGATTTAGTAGAATTCCAGGAGAATGTATTGAGATGATACATCTAGTTACTTTATAATCCTTGCATGATCAATTATGGCAAACTGAGCTCAGAAGAACTTACCATCAACCATAACTTTTCCATCAGTTGGGTCATAGAACCGAAGTATAAGAGAAAGAACGGAGCTTTTACCAGACCCACTTTGCCCTACCAAAGCCATGCTCTTTCCTGATCGTACGTGTAGGTTAAAGTCCTTGAAAATCATTACATCTGGTCTTGAAGGATAACTGAAGTGGACATCTCTAAGCTCAATTGTGCCCTCTACATTCTTCAACTCCTCACCAACTTCGCCTTTTACAAGCGTTGTCCGATCCAGAACCTCAAACACTGATGCAACCATTTGGTTTCCTTTCAGAAGATCTGGGACTAACGCCAGAGTTTCACCCATGGCCAGTGCAGTCACAATCAAAACCATGAAAGATTTCATGATAGATTTAAAGGTAGCTTGCTCCTTTCCCATCAAAACAGAACCATACCTACTCAAAAACAAAACAAATTAAGCAAGTACATGAATCCATGTCATACATTGCCTAATCTATTCAAGACAAAGCTTGGTGACAGGACTAATCAATGATACATTCACTTCACTTGATACAATGTGAAACCAGGTCACTTACCACAAGGCAAGCCCATAAGATGAGAAGATGAAGAACTGGGATATGCCATAGAACAATCCTGCAATCTGACCACGAGTGAAAGAGCGCTTGGAAGGTTCTACGAGCTCATGGGCGTAAAGGTTGAGTATCTTCTCTTCAGCGCAGAATGCTGCAACAGTGCGGATGTTACTTACAGCTTCACCGGCCAGCATGTTAGCCTTGAGATATGCCTTACTCAAGTTGCCACCATACCCTTGCATAAACAGTTTCTGAATTTCATGGAAATAGCATGCAATTAGTAGATATCCTGGCAAATGAAATGTTTGCTGGTATTCATTCGATTAAAGAAAAGAGGAAAACCTCACTAATGTGACCACTAATGATCAGAGGATATGTGGCAATGACTACAAGCGTGATCCTCCAGTTCAAGATGAAAGCAATCACAAATGCTGCAACAACAAGGCCTACATTCTGTAAGAGAATGGTCGATCGATCAACTACTATAGCTCGTAACAAAGTTGCATCAGTCTCAAGGCGTGAGGTTAACAAAGAACTTGAGTTGTTCAAGTCATCGAACCATCCAATCTCGTTCCTCAAAATAGCTGCAATCCAAAATAGGAGAAAAGTTGAGGGAAAAAAAGGATAACTGCGAACACTAAATGAATGTAAATGAAATGGAATTTTTCTTACCAGAAAACATCTTTTCCCTCACACGATCAGTGAGACGTGCTCCCATGATCCCAAAGCTGAGATGTTCAATAGAATATACAATAACAGAAAGAACTGCACCACAGCAAAAGAGGATTGCGATCTTTTTGATCTCATGGCAGGTTGTATCCCAGTCCATGTAAAAGGCTACAAGAGCTTGAGAGACTCCAAGCGCGAAGAGAGGCATCTGGGTTCCAGCAATGAATGCAGAAATGGTGCCAATGACCCCATAAATCCAATCAGGAGCAATCATTGAATAAAGCCTTTTCGCTGAAACATGAGTTGTCGTGGATTCCATCCCATCAACACTAGCATAGTTCACAGAATCCCTTTCAGAGCGAAAACTTGCACCGAAGCTTGATCTTGTGCGGGATAATGATCTGGAGTATCTTATGCTGAAATAACAATAAAGCATATTGTTAAAAGGCTGAAGATCTTCTGCAGATTAGTGCTGTAAGAGTTCTTCAAGGACCGATTGAGGGGTTTGGATAAATACCTGGGCAGTCGTCCCACTGTAGAGCCGATTGAGGGGTGGCGCTGCAGGGATGCTGTCTCCTGGAGACGAACTAGTGATGCATATGCGCTATCTGAGTCTGACATGAGTTCCTCATGGCTCCCAATTTCCACTATCTTCCCTTCTTGAACAACGGCAATCACATCTGCATTCCTAATGGTAGACAGCCTGTGAGCCACCATAACCGTTGTTCTTCCAACCACGGCACGATCAAGTGCCTCTTGGACACTTTTCTCAGACTCTGCATCGAGGGCACTTGTTGCTTCATCTAGCAAAAGAATAGATGGATTCTTCACTATCGCACGTGATATTGCTATCCTTTGCTTTTGTCCACCTGATAGTTGTACCCCTCTCTCACCAACCTGCAGGTCTCCATCAAAAAGGATTCAAAATCTTGTCACTCTGAATATAAGCATTAGAAATGCCAGTACCTGAGTTTCAAATCCGTCCGGGAGATTGTTGATAAAAGACAATGCTTCTGAAAGTTTAGCAGCACGGGTGATCTCATCGAGTGTGGCATCATCTTTTCCATATAGAATGTTTTCCCTTATCGTCGTTGCGAATAGGGCAGGCTCTTGATTAACTAATCCAATTTTCTGCCTAAGCCACTTGAGGTCTAGGTGTTGTATGTTATGCCCATCTAACAGTATCTTTCCAGATAAAGGCTCGTAAAAACGTTCTATTAAAGATATGACTGTGCTCTTCCCAGACCCGCTTCCTCCGACAAGAGCCACAATTTTGCCAGGAGGAATATCCAAACGAAGTTTATTGAAGATCAACACGTCAGGACGAGATGGGTAGCTAAAAGACACATCCTTGAATTCTATATGACCTTCCAATTTGGCTAACGCTCGACCAGATTTTGAGCTGGCTTTGCTCATTGTGGTCCTCTCTATCATCTGAAAGATGGGGTAGGCTGCTGCCTTAGCTCGAACAAATGCGCTAATATCTGGTGCTGCCTGTCCTAGTGACCTGAAAAAGCATTTAGAATCGTCAGTGATTGCCATCCATTTGGATTCATTTATTATCTAATGTGCTAAAACAAAGTGAAAAAGAATAAAAGACACACAACTCACAGGCCAGCAATAACAACATTGAGCATGGTAGTGAACGATTCACCGCCATTGGCAATTTTTTTGTGAACAACAATGCTAGTGAACCAAACAAGCAGTGCCCATGAAAGGAAAAGGACACAGTGCAATGTCCCCAGTCCCAAACCCTTAGCTAGCCCCGCTTTTTTCCCGTACTGATACGTGTTCTGCAAAGCTTCTTTATATGATCTCACTGCTCTGTCTTCTCCCGTAAACGCTTGTACTGTTCTCACATTACCAATCACCTGATAAGTACCAATCAAACTGTCTTTAAGGTCACACGAATAAACAAAGCAACATGGTATGGTACGACGTTCCTGTCAAAGAAGAAGTTTAGTTACAATGGTAAGGAAAGAAACTGACCTCCTCGGCGATTTCACCAGCCTTGACATAAGATTTACGAACTCTGGCTATTAAACCAATTGTCACGTACGCATATATGCCACCAGCCAGTGCAATTAAGGGGACTATAGACAGCGTCACCAGGCTTATCTGCCACACTCTCACGAACCCTATAATAAATCCTGCCAGAAACCGGCTTATGTAGTGCATGAAATTCCCTACCTGCGTGCATTGTCCGATTCAAGTTACATATATTTCATGGAGATATCAAGTGTTTTAATCTATACTTTATCATCTGCTCATTTCATAATTGAATACTTAACATGTAATTATCCAAATTTCATGTAAGGCTAATTTTTTTAAGATTCCCAAGAGAATTATTCCACCATATTCAGACTCAAAATATAAGAAGGTAAAATCTGAAAAAAGGAAGAAAAAAAATTAGTTGGGCTTACCATAGATGGCAAAGGAAAAACAAAATACAGCCAACCACCCAACCGACCTATAAATGCTATTAACTTTCCATGCTCTTCTTCTTGGCACTAACTCAATAAATGTCACATACCGGACAAGACATTTACTAGGTGGAGACATTTGTTGCAGAGAACTCAATAAAATAAAAGAGTCAAAACTCCAAGAAACACAATAATTCTCTTGGGAAGAAGAGAGAAAGAATTATTATATCGGATACATGCCAGCTTACTAGTTCTGAAATCGAAAAGTCTCACTCTCAACGTTTTGACTTTGAATCCAGTCATCGAAAAACCTTGGAACGTATGTATCCATTATTCGTTTCACGTCCGTACATCTTTGTTAAATCAATTGACTTTTGGTCATAAACCCATCAAAATGAAAGAAAATGGCTTTCATATTATTCCAAGCTTAGCACGTAATCATGTTTTTTTTATATATCCTCATATCATAATCTTCCAATTTAGATCCATCTACTGGATATATATGGGAGTACATTCTCCTGGCTTACAAGTTCTTAAATCTTTTTACTGTTCTACAATCAAATTTTTTTCGAAAAGAAAAAAAGGGTATTGAAATCAGATGGTGATTGAGAAATTTTTAGGTTTATGTGACAGAAAAAAAAAGATATACCTTTTCAGAAATGGCGTCTTGGACGACAATAATGTCACTAGTAATTGCAGCTATGACCTCTCCAGTTGATGCTTCAGTGTCAAATAAACTGATGTCTTGATTTAACATTGATCTCAAATACGCCATTCTCATCTTTGCCGCTTGACGCTCTCCGGTATGCATCCAACATGCCACCTCTAAATCAAATAAAACCATTATTACTTCAATTAATATCTGTAACTGAATTGTGTAAACCACCATAAATAAAAACATACATCTCCACATGGTCATTTCATATTTAGCTGAAGAAAATGATAATTGAAAGGATTGGAATTTTACCTAGCCATGATGAAAATAGTATTGCCACACTCAGATAAACAAAATCCAAAGAGTACTGCAAATAGGAAGAAGAATCAAAATTTAGAAATAAAACATTAATTTTCACATACAAAAAACAAGTGAAAATGATCTATGCAAGATGAGAATTATGTCCTTTCTCCGAAAAACAGCCCATCCCATACTGAAGATCAGATAGTAACCTTCACTAACTTGGGAATATAAACCTTCCACATGAGAGACACGGGAAAGAACTAAATTGGTGCAAGTTTTTACATCCACAGAAACCTGACTACTATTCTCTCCGCAGCAAAAAGATAAGCCTTTTCTCATTATGTTCAAGAAAATATTAGTGTTTCATAATTATACTTAAAACTACCTTAGCAACTCTATGAGAGGCTTGTTTGGGGAACAGATAAGCCATTCCAATAACATTTATCAACTTTCCAAAGAAAATGAAGAACACAGGTACTGAAGCTCCATGAGCACAAGCTCCAATGGAGCCCAACCCCATCAAGACGTAATCATAGAAGTCCGCAAATGCGAACAGCTTGAGAAGTGGGACTTTTTGCTGCTTCTTTCCGTCTGATTTCTCCTTCAGGTCCATGCCAATATCATCTTTCTCTTCCTTGTTCGGAGACGAACTCATTTCGAGGCGGAGGGATCTGAAGGAGAGTGTGAGTGTTAGTTGGGAAAGAAACAAAGCCAAAGGTTAGTGTTTATGAAGAGATAGAGAGCTGTAAATGTGAATCAAAAAATTACAGGTGAGAAGAGAGAGAGTTAACGAGAGGTAGATGAAGTCATTTAGTGCAAACTCAACAATAGGGTTGACAATTATATAACCATAAAGGATATACGATCCTATTCTAGACCTGTTGCTGACAGTTGATGACATGTAATAATTATGAACTGAGCTCAAACATGCTCTTATAACTCAAAGATTCAATTACTTTCAAAGATGGTTGTGGGTCCGAACTCATTTTTACGCGTGTAATCCTTTAAAATTTAAGATTAGAGATTTATTTTTAGTAAGAAATTTATTTAATTTAAGTGAGGATTAATTTAAATGTGAATAATTTAAAGATGTCTTCTTATAATTAAGATCTTTCGTAAACATCTCATTATGAACAATAAAAAAAAAGTGAAATGATATTATTTGATTATTAAACTTATACAGTTATTTATTAATAATTTATTTTAAATGTCAATTATATTTGTAAATTAATGGATTTATCTTGAGATTCAAAATTGGAGTTGGCTTAAACAATTTTTTAAATTAAATAAAATCGTCAGTTTTTTTCTTCTCTTATCAAAATAACGCTCGAAGTTCTAAGTAAAGGAGAGGATAGGGCTTTGCTTTGCCACTCAAGATATCAACCATTTAATTTATTTTTTATTATCTTATTTACTTAAATTAGGATTGTCCGACTACATAAGACTTTCAATTTTGTGAAGGTCGTCGTTGTTATGAGAAGTTGACATAACCTATACAAACGGTGGAACTCATGGAAGCCATTAAAACTTCTCATAAATCACAGTCGACTCTCGCATAAATGCAAGCATATGGCATGTGGTTTGAATTTCAAAGTACCCTACTCTACTATATATACTCATATGTTGCCCATTTAATTCCATTAATTAGTGTATATCGTTGCTGTAGCAAGCATTCCTGAAAATTAGTATTAATAATGGTTAGTTTGTAAAAAATATTAAAAAATAAAAATTTATTATATTTTAATTAATTAATTAATATATTTTCATTATATTGTAATTAATTAATTACAATATAATTAAAATATATTAATTAATTAATTAATTATAATATTTTAATAAATAAATAAATTATATTTTAATTAATTATATTGTAACTAATTAATTGATTGTTTTTAATTAATTATAATGTAATTAATTAATTAATAATATTTTAATTAATTATCTTGTAATTTATTACATTTTAATTAATTAATTAATTCTAATATTGTAATTAACGAATGAATTTTAATTAATTATATTGTAATTAATTTATTATTAATAATAATATTGTAATTAATTTATTACATTATTTTAATTACTGAATTATATTTTAATTAGTTATATTATAATTAATTATATTTTAATAAATTAATAATATAATTATTATGATTTATATTAATTAATTAATTACAGTTAATGAATTAATTATATTGTAATTAATTAATATTATTATTTTAATTAATTATAATGTAATTCATTATATTTTAATTAATTAATATTAAAAATATTATTAAAAAAAGTGTCACTATTAAAGAATAAATTTCATTCTTTTATTAAATGAAAGGTATGAAGAATTTTTCAAAAGTGGATATCAAATAATTACCCTTTAATAATAATCAACAACCAATTACTCATTTTTTATTTCTTATCTATTAACTCCTTTCTAAACCTATCCTCACGTCCGAAGCCACCCAGTCCAACTTAGAACAATCCAAATGTTAACAGTGAGTATCATGATGATACTTCGTGTGGCTACCAAATGCTCACTTGTGCATAAAGCTACCGATCCTTATTCTGTCTAAAGTTGAAGAAGACTATTGTTTGGTAATGCAAGTTTTTCAAGACAATGACTTAGGAAAATTCGTGTTGTCAGAAGAAATCTCTGACAAATAAACAAATCAATTGATCCCTGTCCCCATCTCGATTATGCGAATATGTAAAATACTTCCAAAGACATCAACTTAAAAGTAGAAGTGTGAAGGTCAAGGAACTCTCACATTACACCTTAATTAATGAAAGCAAAAGTCTATCAGAAAAGAAAAAGAAGTGACGACAGATTCAACTCTATTCCAAATTCATTGTCGGGCAAGGGTCATTTTCTAAATTAAAGTATTGTCTCTTTTATTTATTTATTTGCATGATAAAACTAACTTATAGTGTGTTTGAGGTTGTTTCTAGGACTATTCGTAAGAGTTAAAAGAGTTCTGTTTTTTCTCTGGGTTTGGTTAGTAGTATAGTCAGAAACACCTCATCAAAACCATAACTCGAAAGCATAATTTTCACATGCTTTTTCTTCGTTATAGTGTATGAAAATTGTAACTTTACTCTAAATGGTTATACATATAGCCAATTTGTTCTTTACATGATCCTTCCGATCGTTATCATATTTGAGAATGTTGTTTATTGTTTCTAGTTTTTAGTCATTACAAGTCTACTGAATATCTCTATACGGTAATTTCAACAGAACCCCCTTAAATTTGAGTCTGTTTCACAATGATTTCGATAAGATTACTAAACCTTGAAATTATCTTACATTACTTTATACCAAAAGAAATATTACTTATTGCACTTGTACTCGCTCTTACTCTAAACACCTCCATGAATATTGTACATATCGATGTTCCCTGCCTCTTTTGGCTATCTCCCCCACACACCGATCTTTGTAAGCATTATTTCTCCTCTAGAGCTATCTAATCAACAGAGACGTCTCGGGCTAGTTCTCCTCTAGAGCTATCTAATCAACAGAGACGTCTCAGGCTAGTTCTCTTCTAAAACTATCTAATCAAAAAGATGTTGGAAAAATTGCGCAAGATCAAATTTAGGCGTAGCTGAAATAATTTAAAAATTTTTCACATAATTAAATAAGAAACATAAATCAATTTAAAATTTTTTCACATAATTAACTTTAACATAATTAAATAAGAAACATAAAATAAGAAACTGACAAAGTTATACTAACCTTTTCCGATTTCTTATTACAAATTTTCAATTCTTCGAAACTGTTAATTCCACGAGCTGTTCAATCGCCCGGCTTTTAATGATATCCACAGATCTATTCAGAGAAAACTCAAATTAAATTTGAGAGGAAAAATTGTTAGAAGTGCTAGCATCCATTTTTTCTAATTTTTTCTTTTATATGAAAAATCTTATTTTTCATATCCTTGGATTTTATTAAAATTACAATTAAAGTCAAACTTTAATTATAA
>JANVCQ010000001.1:16591516-16616764 GCA_025531925.1 Erythroxylum plowmanianum
ATCCATAATAAATGTCATCTTTATAAAAAGAACAACTATTATTCTTAATATTGAAAACAAAACCATTCATGTCCAACCATGGAATAGAAATAATGTTTCTTGTGATGACAGGAACATAATAACAATTATATATTAGTTCAAGTACAAGACCAGAAGGCAAAGCTAAAATATAAGTTCCAATAGCTAATGCAGCAACTCTTACTCCATTACCGACTCGTAAATCCACTTCGCCTTTTCTCAACGCTCTACTGTCTTTCAATACCTGCACATTGTTACAAATGTGAGAGCCACATCTGGTATCTAATACCCAAGATTGTGATACAGAAGTAGAAAGATTGATTTCAATCATAAACAAACCTGAAGTTGAAGTTTTGCTTAACTTATTTTCCTTCAAGCTAGCAAGATAAGCTTTGCAATTCCTTTTCCAATGTCCAGCTATGCCACATTGAAAACAGGTGCCCTTGTCATTCTTCTTCTTGACACCGCCTGTTAGCTTTGCTACTTTAGCATAAGCCTTCTGATTCTTGTTCTTATTCGTCTTCTTAAGGATCTTACCCTTGTTCTTGGAAGAAGAAGAAGAGCCAACAACAAGAACAGAACCGGATTCCTTCTTAAGGCATCCCTCAGCGGGTCTTGAGCATGTTAAGTAATTCAGCCAATGACATTTCCTTTTTGTTCATGTGAAAGTTCATAATAAATTGTGAAAAACTCGGGATAAGAGACTAGAGCACTAAATCAATGCTCAAATCGAGGTTCAGGTCATACCCCAATTGGCCTAATTTTTCAATGTAGCCAATCATCTGAAGAACATGAATTTCCATCGATGTTCTAAGAGCCATCCAACATTGAAACAGGGCTCTCGCAGTCTCAAACCTCTCCACTCGACTTTGAGTACCAAACAACTCTTGAAGGTGCAGGAACATTTCCCTTGCATTCATATTTTCATGTCATCTTTGAAGCTCGGGAGACACGCTGGCTAACATCACACATGTCTCTTGCTCATTGTCATCTATATAACTTTGATAATATTCCCAATCTTCACTGGTAGCATCTTAAGCAAGCTCAGGTGGAAACTCATTGTCAAGAGCGTACAATTTTTTTCTTGCCTTAAAACACTTTTAAGGTTACGCAACCAGTCAGAAAAATTTGGTCCAGTTAATTTGTTTGCATCCATGATGCTCCTCAGGGACAAGTTCGTACTCATTTTCAAAAACTGATTCGTCAAAAAAATAAATTAGTTTATGCCGTAAAACCAAATAAATAAGGACTTTTTAAATTTTGGTTACTCTCTCTATTTTAAACAAATTAATAGCCCTCGCTATTAATTCGAGAAATTATCAAATAATGTCCTAGTGGGCTAAGATCCCATTTTAATTTAATTTACTCAACAAACTAATTAAATTAAATTAGGTAGATAACATTTTATCAATCACATCCTATGTGATTATTAGATCTGTTAGCAGACAAGAAATGAAGGAAAAAAAGTGGTCCAGGTTATAATCTGTATCAGCTTTCTTCAAGTTGATGATCATGGTCGAAAGAATAACCACGCGTCGATCACGGAAGAAAAGGACATGGTGAAATTGACCACATAACCAAAAAGAAAAGGACATTGTGAAATTCACCACTCTTTTATAGTCATATTGATAGAGACTAGTTGATTAACTTGTCTAATTAAGTTGGAATTGTCTCTTATGATTCCACATTATCATTGATTGTTACCTCGTTTAAGAAAGTCTTTCCTAATTATATTGAACGAATAATACTCGACGGTCGAGGTTTTGATAAACGTGAATTGGCAAAAAGAGCAACGAATTGATGAGGGGAAACGGCGGGGAGGTGGAGAAAGTTGGGAGTAGGTCAGGACAAGCCAACTATTAACTGGAAAATGTTGCTAAATTAATAGATGGTTATAAAGTTGCCAATACAAATGCCAATAAGCCTGTTTCAATAAATGCATCTAACTGGTCAAGTCCCTCTCTGAGACGAGGCTAAGGGTTAATCATTAATGAGAAGATAGTGAAATGAAATGAAGATCGAAAAGAAAAGAAGTGCTTGCTGCGATGTATACTTTGTCAATTATTCCTGTTGCCTTTCCGATAAATATGGATTGGATTGAATACCCGCCCCGCCACCAGACCAGTTCCCTATTTATTATTTTAGTAAAAGGGCTCCATAGCTAGACTTATTAATGAAGGCCAGACTGTGGAGGATGGCCTTGTGATTGGTTGCAAACGGTATTCAAGACCCGAATTAGATAGTGATTTTGAAGTCTACAACTATCCCTTTTGGTGCATGTGCATCCAATACTGTTGAATTGTGAATTGCCAACTAATTTTTGGTTAGCTGGGAAAGATGCATAGGTGGCTTAGTTTGGAGTTTCGGAGTAATTTTTAAATTATGAATTCAAAGGAGTATTTCTAAAAATGATCTTTTAATATTTTAAAACAATTTTAAGTAAAATTTTGTTATTATTTATGGCATCAATCTTATACTTTAATGATTTTAAAATAATATTAGTACTATCATAAATTTTAATGGAGCTAACATTTGGTCATTTTTTATTATTTAATTATTATTTCTAATTCACATATGGTGTCACAATGACATGTTTAGATTTATTAGACGCATGACTTTAAGAAACAAGGAAGTAATAAGAATAATTTAGTTTTAAAATTTAAATTATTTATTTTTAAAACATCATCAAATAACAAAATAACTTTTAGAAAACAAAATAACTAGAAAATTTTCAAGCTCGTGGTCACCCAACCCTAGCCTTTCTTCTCTTAATTCACATATTGTTATAATAATTAGAATTATCCAATTCTAATAGAATAATTTTTGTAAATTTTCGAAAGCGAACAACACTAATGAATTTTGTTAATTGATAATTATGAGAATTTTATTCGTCGAAGTTCTTGTTAATTTATACCCTACAGTCAATCGATTGATTGTAGTGTAGTAACAAAATAATTCAAATACATTCTTTATCTTGTACATATATATATATATATAAGTCCATGGCATAATTATACATTGTAAATAAAATTATAATGAGATTATAATTATGAGATTCATATTACATTATTTATTATTTCTGTATTGTTTCTAGTCATTATTTTATTGAGATTGGACATTAATAGAATATAAAAAAACTAACACACGTTTTGTTTTTCCTCACGAAGGAAGCAGTCGATCTTATATACTAAAGTATGAAGATACTTAAACAAATGTATAGGTGCTTATTAGAGAACAAATTCACTGAACTGACTCGATATGAGAAATTTATTTGGAACATTACTTGTATATCTATAGAAATTCTCATTGTGATGATTGTATAAGTGATCCTTTGATTTGAGGTCTTCAAAGTTAACTTATAGGGATTGTTATATTTTGATACTATTTATGACCTATTTAGTCGTAAGTCATTCAGTCGGTAGTCATTAATTAGATGTAACATAAACTATATGGAGGTAGAGTGTTCAGGATATAATTCATCAATGTTCTGTTGTTCTCAATTAGTATTGATTCAGAAAATACTTGATTAAGGTAGAATGATGCTTTATAAATAGCTTAAAATAATCATTAATTGAATTAATAACTAATGATAGAGAACTAAGATGATTGTATTAAAAAAAGGTAGATATTAATTTCATACTCTGTCTAATCAGATAAATGTATGATGAAATGATTGAATTATACAGAAAAATTATGCACGAAAAAATTAGTCAAAACTACTTTGACATTTTTAAATATTTGAGTGGTCATGATTCGTTATTAAATGTCAATCTTGATCTATGACAATAAATTTTTTAATTGAAGAATTAAAGATAAATTAGAAGAAATTTTAAATTATGTAATTCTAATTATAATTTATAATCATTACGAACATATTTGAGAATCTAATAGATCTCACTTAAAGAATAGATTGAAGAAAACAAAGATATTTTAACTAAGTTAGACTAGATTATAAAGTTTAATAAACTTTATGATTAAATATAAGATATTTAATAGATAAGGATCAATATAAGATATTAAATTTTATTTAGATATAATTGGGCTAAAATTTATTATAAAAAGGTTTAAGCTCTAATGAAGCTAGCAGTTCTTACTTAACCCTCCCTGTAAGAGTTTCAAAGTTTTCTCAACTTGTTCTATAGATATTGTTAGAAGCCGAATATTTATGTAAATATGGTGATTGAGATAAATCAGTTTTGAAAGCGGTTCAAGAGATACGATAAAAATATGTTCAAACTTTGAAATAAGATGCGAATTAAGATTTTACCTTACTATGATTTATATGTTAATATTTTATAAAATTAAAGTTATTTTGGTTTTTAAGAAATTAAAATACGAAAAAAAATTTCGTAATTATTGTACTATAATCAAAACGTAATTCTGTCTTAGTTACTCAAGAATTCTCATTTCATTTTAGAAAATAACATTATTTCACTGTAGTCGGAACGTAATTTACTCAAGAATTCTCATTTCATTTTAGAAAATGACATGGTAAATTAGATACGAGTAAAATTATCATTTAACATCCTTGTTTTATGTATGCAGAGTCACGTCAATTATAAACTCGTCACCGGTACGCTGCCTCTGACGTGACAAGTGCAAGCTTCGACACTATCTTGGGGCTTTTGCTTAGATATGAAGCAAGTGGTACTCTCGTACATGCAATGCATTTCTGTCTTTCGTCTAAAAACAAGAAAAAGGGTGGGAAAAGTAAGAGCAAGCCGGGTCAAAGAACTCAATAATTGACCTTTCACCAGCCACAAAGCAATAATAATACAACTACAGTAGCAATTTCTTTTGATAAGAACTTAAGAGTAAATTGTGAGTTCGAATTTATTATAATTGAAGGAGGGGAGCAATTCTAATTTAGGCTATTAAATTCGATTTGAATTAATTAAATTTGACTTAAAATAATTATATTAAATTATTAGTATAATTTAAATTTAATTAGTTGTATTTAAGTTTAAGAATTCAGTTAAATAGTCATATAAACAATATTAATTAATACATGTCTAATATTATTTTTTAACCAAAGTCTTAAAAAAATAAACTTTTTAAAAAATAAAAGCTTGTTTGAAAATTTTAAAATTAAATAGTTTTTATAACAAATTTTAATTATTTGAGAGGTGTATATTTCTTATCTGCAAGTACAAACCAATTTTCTCATACTTTTAATATAAAAAATCTTAGGTGTTTTTAGCCGTGGCCTTTGACTTTTGTTTGTAACGTTATTCGTTGTCGTAGGTGTTCGTATTTTCTCATATAACAATATATGAGAAGGTGGGATCCATCCAATAAGGATGGCTACAATGTCCGGTTAATAAGTGTGTTAGTGTATTTCATATTGATTAAATATGAAAATGTTAAAAAATTTGTAAGTGGTAAGGATCAACTATTCAAATAATTAATTCTAGTTATTTGGACAATAATTGACCCAAGTTCAATTCTTGTTAGTAGATTCTACATTCTGCCCATATTAAAAATTTAATATGATATCAAAACAGGCTTGATCCGGATTATTAATTTCCCGATTGTACGTCTGGATGTCCAGTCCCAGCGGTTCAGTTCGACTACCACTACGTATATTTCAAATGCTAACTGGATATCTAATCTCAGTTACACTTGAGGGAAAGTATTAGAGTATCCCATATTGACTAAACATGAAAATGTTAAAAGGTTTATAAGTGATAAGAGTCAACTATCCAAACAATTAGTTCTAGTTATTTGAACAATAGTTGACCCAAGCTCAATTCTTATTAGTGAACTCTACACTCTGCCCATATTAAAAATTTAACAAAGAGACTTCCATTTGATGGTAATACCGATTTTACACTAGCAATTCTTGGGATTACCTGTCTTCAAATTAAGTGCAAAATACATTACGAACCAAATTGTGCATCAATAGTCGCACCTAAGCCATCTAATATATGACAACTGAAACCCAACTCTTAAAACTCATTCCTTTCCAACCAGAGAAAGCAAAGTGGATCATGGGAATTCTTAATCCTAAGACACAAATGCAAGTGACTACCTACTTAAACTAATCAAATAAAAGAGTGCAGCTACTCTTCAATGGTCACTCGCCAAGGGCGGTACGGTCTTAGAGCAGTTTGCTCTGAAGCATTGACAAGACCCTGAAGCATTCTCAAAATCTCTGATGTGTCTTCCAAGTAGTACTTGGCCTTGCTCGGCTTCTGGCCAACCGTGCATGCAAACACTTCAGCTACCGGAGACAGAAAAGGCCCTTCCCTCGCACTCATTATAACCTCAAACATGTCCTCGTCGGACCGGTCATCTCCAATACAAAGAACAAAGTCCGCAATCATTCCCCTCTCCTGCATTGTTGTGAGGAGCCGTTCCGCCACAAGACCTTTGTTCACACCCTATCGCGCCAAGAGACAATTGGAACTTAATAAACAAAATTCATGTGATACATTCTTGAGCAAAAACTCAGTTTTATAATATGTTTCAACGAAAGCAAAGCAGCAGTTAACAAGTAGTCAGTGAGAACTATGGCCTTACAGTTTAAGGGCTGGAACAGAAAGGCTGACGAATATTTTCGCAGCAAACCAAATAGAAATAGATCGGCGTGATCCATTTAAAATTGATTCTGAACATATACTGTTCTTGAGTGTCAATTTTAAGATTGTAATCAAATATTGCCTCTCCATCTCAAGGAAAAACCAACAGACTCAACAGCTTAAGGTATAATGTGAAATTTCTAAGAAGTACTTGCATTAACTTCAGGCACAAACCAAATAACACCAACCCCACCTAGTCAACCCCCCTACGTTCACTTTTCCAGTTAATCATATATGGCCATTAGGTATGAATGGATCAACGCCTATTCTGTGTAAGATAAAGCAACGGGTCAGACCCAATATTGTCTTATGTTTCTGTTACTGCAAATGTAAGCTTGTCAGCCAAATCTCTAAGAACCAAGAGTATCCCATGTTCAAACTGATTATATATAAACATATTAGAACCTCCAGGTGTGTTTCTATGCACTTCTGCACTAGTTCTTCAAATAACAATACAAGGGGTGAAACCTATTCCCTTTAGGATCAAGTCCAACTCCGCGAGCCTTTGGTAATTGAAAGGCTGGCATGCCTCATACAAGAAATTTTAGCAGTAGAAATTTGTTAAAAGGGAAAGATAATGAAAATTCAGATTTAATGTCATAGCTTATAGCCACTCAACCAAGGCAAGATTTTACACTAATCACAACTTGCCTCCTAGAGTAGAAACCCAACAAACCAATAATGTAGATAATTACAATCCAAAACCATGTATTATCTATTAATTGCAAGTTAAGTTACACAGAATGTTAGCATCATTTCAATACAATAATTTATCTTGTAACATATTAGGAATTGATTCACCCAAAACTTAAGTCGTTGGATGATATCTCAGTAACCTTCATCATGCATTAACTTTATACATATATCTGAATGGATAACAACATATATGCTCATGATACCTTCACATTAAGTCAGAGAATACTCGTTTTGTTTCTTGTTTAAGGTGCATCATGAAGAGTAAAGGCTGATTTAAACCTTGTATGCGGAGAAATTTTTCGATGTGAAAGATACCGTGCAAAATGTTCTGATTATATATAACTTATCTACATAATCCTTTGGGTCATATTCTGCCCCAGTGATACATAAGAAAAGGCAAGCAACTAAAAAAAGCCTGTGACAGATAGCATAAAAACAAACTAACAAGCATTAACCATATATATATATATATATATATATATATACTCATATACAGATACAGATACACAAAAAAATAATCCCATGTCAAGGCATCAACATTTTCGTATATAACATCACCTTTACCTATCTTCCAGATAATGAAGACAGCATGGTCAATATTGCAAATCTTAGAGAAAGTTTCATAAGGACCAAGGTAAGTTTTCCTTGACTCCAACTAATCCAAGTATAAGAAAACAGTCATTACTAAGACCTAGTGATGATCTAAACAAATCTAGGAGAGACAAATTGTAGAACTGACCTGAGGCTTAACTTCTACAATGTGTTGGCCACTCTTGACAGAAACAGGTTCATTGGCAAGAACACTTTCAAGGTGATCTAGAAGCTCCTTGGCCTGACAAGAGCCAAAATCTGGATCTGCATACTGGTAATTCCAAACAAGAGCACTCTCTTTGGTCTCAATGGTTGACCCATCAGTTGTTTCAGCATAGAGTTTCATTACCGGCTCAGCAATCTGTTTCCAGTCAAAATCTGGAACCGACACACATGTCTCCCATTCTGCTTCATGATTTGTCCTGTAAACAAAAATCAGGTTCAACTTAGAGCTAGCATTCTCCAATCTGATATTTTCGGTGATCATGCATCAGTTCCTACATTGAATGAAATTTAGCACTTGTATCAATTAATGGTAACACCAGTATCCTGTGCTTTATAAATGTAATTAGTAGAATAACAACTTTTTGCCTCAACATTTCTCTCCCTCCCGTTAAATATCATTTGACTAGCACATAGCAATCTGAGATCAAAACGCAATTTCAATGGGAAGATGAAAAGCCTGTGGCAGGCTAGAAAGAAACTGCTAATACCTCAGGAAATATCCATGCTCTGCTGCAATCCCAAGCTTTTCAGAAGAAGAAAACCATTCAGTTAGAGTTTCCCTGCCTTTCCCACTAACAAGGAAGACAACATTCTTGAGGTCTCTACACAAGTTGTTTAAGATTCCAACCACCTCTGCATTAGGATTCATACTAATTGAACCTGGCTGAACCATAGCACCATCATAGTCGATAAGGATTGCTCGGCTTTTGGTCCTCTTATATGCTGAAACTATATGATCAAGTGAAAGTTTCCTAAAGTTTGGATCCAGAGCAATTACTCGAAAACTCAAACCAAAACCAATTCCCCAGCACCTTCTCCTCATATGGTCCCTACATGACCGTTCAAGATCCTGCAAAAAGCTGCGTGCCCAATATGCAACATCATGTGTACTTACATACCTATAATGCTTCTCATGTCGCATTTGTTTTTCTTGCTCAGAGAGTACGAGCGCAGAATCCATAGCTTCTGCAACAGAATCGATGTTCCATGGATTTACACGAATGGCTCCACTCAAAGATGGAGAGCATCCAATAAACTCCGAGACAACCAACATGCTCTTCTTTAGGGCGTTTTGATTAAGCCCCAAAGTCTCATCCAGCTTCTCATTTCCTTGCCGGCAAATAATATATTCATATGGTATCAGATTCATTCCATCCCGCACAGCTGTAACAAGACAACATTCTGATATAACATAGAAGGCAATGCGCTCATAAAACTGAAGAGGGGTGTCAATTAAAACAACCGGCACATATCCTGGCCTTCCAAATGCCTCATTGATCCTTTCTACAGTGGCCTTAGTTTCACACTGGACCTCGTGCACATCCCTTCCTCGCCCTCTTGCTGGGTTTGCAATTTGGACCAACACAACTTCACCAATTTTATCACGATGCTGTATGAGCAATTGTTCCATTGCCAAAAGTTTCAAGCTAATCCCCTTAAAAATGTCCATATCGTCTACTCCCAGCATAACAGTTTGACCCCGAAAACGTTCCTTTAGCTCTGCAACCTTGGATTCTGTCTCCGGAAGATTCAGAACAGATTGGAGCTGGCCTATGTGAATTCCCACAGGAAGAATCTTAATACTGACAGTGCGGCCATAATACTCAAGCCCTATGTATCCTCTTTTAGATTGATAAGAGAGACCAAGCATTCTACTACAACAAGATAGGAAGTGCCTCGCATAGTCAAAAGTATGAAAGCCAATGAGGTCAGAGTTAAGAAGTGCTCTTAACAATTCATCCCTTACAGGAAGAGTCCGATATATTTCAGATGATGGGAAGGGACTATGGAGGAAAAACCCCAGCTTCACACTATTGAACCTCTTCCTAAGAAATGTTGGTAAAACCATCAAATGGTAGTCATGAACCCACACATAATCATCATCAGGGTTAATCACTTCATTCACTTTGTCGGCAAATATCTTGTTCACAGAAACATATGCCTGCCAAAGGGACCGATCAAACCGGCCACCTAGGTCTGGTGATAGGGGAAGCATGTAGTGGAATAAGGGCCACAAGTGCTGCTTACAGAATCCATGATAGAATTTACTAAAAAGATCAGGTGGGATAAAAGCTGGGACACACTTAAAGGTCTCTAGCAACGTTTGTGATACATCATCTTGCTCACTTGGGTCCACCTCTTCCTTTAAACTCCCAACATAGACAACTTCTATATCTTCTCCTAGGCCATCTTTGAGTTGTAAGAGAAGTGAATCCTCATCCCAGCTAAAGCACCACTTGCCACTGCCGTCCAAACTTCGATGAGCCCGAAGAGGAAGTTGATTCCCCACAATGATCACCCGCTCTTGAGAAATCGAAGATGGGGGATTGGAATCCACACTATTGTTGTTTTCATCATCTAGCTCAGATAAAGCTCCGGTCACAGTGGCCACTCGAGAAAACCTCTTCCTGTCACGACTAAAATTTGGGGCATTACCAGCAGCAAGATCTAAGAGGTTAGAATAAGACCTTGAAGTCATTGTGACGATAGTCTGTGAACTTCAAGTCTACTCAGAGTTATCCTGGTTATCTTTCATCTGAATTCCAAAGTCAATCTCTGCATCAACAAACCCACATAACAAAGAGCGATCAAGGAAAGAAAAAAACCTCTGACTTTCTCTAAGACAAAAAGACATTTAATTTTCCAATAAGCAACTCCAAAAAGGAGATGTAGTACCAAGATTAACCTTATTTCAAATAAGCCAGTAATTTTAGCTCATCATAGTTGTTGAATAAGTCCATGAAAATTTCTTGATATTTTGCAAATTTAAGAGCTTGTGTTGTCATGTCATGTAACAACCTTATAAACCATATAGCTCGAACTGAATAACCAGTTATAACCATAAACCCTCTCTTAATAACTCAAAACAAAATAAACTTAAACAAAGTTGCTTAGTGCGAAATCTATGGTGGAGTTAAGACTTAGGAAACTCCACAAATATAGGAAAACATGAAATCTAGCAGGGATTGGTACACCCAAAAGAGAAATCTGATGAACTAGCATTTAATAGTGATCAAATCACCTGCTCCATAATACCCAAGAATACTAAAATGAGATGTCAACACAACAGAACACTAACTCAACAACAAAACAACCTAAAGCTACAGGATTGAAAAAGCATCCATAGAGAAAAAAATAAAGTAGGTAACTTGAACTATCACCAAAAAATAAGACTTATAAGTGGAAAGATACGCCAGCAGAAGTATCAGCAAGCGACATCCAATAGTGAAGAAAGAACAATAACGGCAAGAAAGATGTAAAATTGGGACGGTGAAGAACAAGAAGATAAAAAAAAGGAACTTACGTTTGAGGTTTGGATAGACAGATGAACACATAGAGGTAGAAACTAAAAGATTCTTTTTTTATCTCTATCTTTCCCCTCCCTCCCCTTACGCTTTGAGAGAGGGGTGACGATATTAGCAGGTCTTTTAGCTTTGCTTTTCCAGTTCTTGCAAGTTTTTAACCACTAAGATTTTGTTGCGTTCTCTCCAGAGGCATCAAATGGGTTTACTTTATAGAAAGCATTTGATTCTCTCCCAACTCAGTCACTCGCCTACACTCACTCACTGCTTCTCCATCATCCACTGTGAGCGATGGATGGTGACGTAAGGGACAGAAAAACAGTGTTTTCCCATTTCCATTTTTAACTCTGGTTGAGTTCATTGTTAATGATTATTTATTAGAGATGAAAGCTAAACACCTCAGTTTTCCTACCAAACTCTTCATTGTGATAGGCGTGTCAATGCACTATGGCGCGTCATCTAAGCTTGCTCAATCATTGGAGACGTTTGCCATCAACAACAGCGCGCATGGGCCGCTCAGCTAGGTGGTCGACCGAGATCAAACCGTGATTTAACTCTTCACAATCTGATCGAGCTCAAGTGTGGGGGCAGCTGGGGTAGCTGATTCCACCTTTTGGGACAAGGGTAAAACATAAAATTTAGAAAGGTCCACTACTCTAACAATAGTCACTGTTTCCAAAATTTTTATGTATTGTTGTTAACTAGTTGAGTTTACCTATTAAACCAACTTGTAAAATTTTTGTCAAGTAGTTATTTTTCTTTATCTATGACAATGACAATTACAATATTTAGTATGAACCTTATTGATACGTAGAATTTAAAAAAGGCTAGTAGTATGTAATTTTACCTTTATTTAGTAGAAATGTTTCCAAACATAAATGAAATTTTTTTACGTCCAATTACAATGTCATGAAAAAGTTCTATATTGATCGAATGATAAATTAAAATGTTTCGAGTAATTCTAAATTTCATAAGAGCTTGTTTCACTTGATGATAAATTTATGTAAAAGGGGTTCTATAAAATAAATTAATATAATTAGACATGCTTTTAAAGAGAAATTTGAGATAAATAATGGAGTTTCAAACTTAAAAGTGAAAGATATTATTTGCTTATGGTGTACCAAGAAAAGCAAATGTAATGTTCATAAATTTAAATTTAATTATTTTCTTCAATTTCTTATAGATTCCACGCAAAAAGAAAAAGTATTCTTATAAAAAAGTTATAGGTTCAAGTTACGGAAATAACTTTTTTTCGAAATGCATAAAAAAAGGTACATATAATTGATGTCTTTGTACCGACTCTCACAAAGCCAAAAATCTTATACGCTTGAGTTGTTATTGTTGTTGTATTCATCCATCTATCATATGTTAGGATTTTTGTTCCATTGAATATTGTCTTTTATTTTTCTTTTTTCCATCTAAACCTTAACGTCCATTTGAATCTTATAAGTTATAACCTAAATAACCAAAACATATTCTTTATATTTTGTTTCTTTTATTTATTTACATGTAAATATAATTCTGTTATGTTTGGTTGAATGTAAGGTTTTTAATGAAATGAAATATAATAGAATGATTTATAATGTAATAAAATATAAATAGATGTAATATTAGAAAATTGCTGTTTGAAATTGATAAAACGAATATAGTGAAATGTTGTTTGGAATAAGAGTTCATAATATAATATAATGAAATATTATTTATCATTTTATATTTCATTCTAAACTTTCCAAATTAGAGGTAACTTAATTTTACTGTTTATGATGGAATGTGATGTAACATGAAACTCCCATCCTTCTATCTGATTCCATTTTATTATAAACCCTCCCCTAAATAATTAAATAATATTACATTACATTTCATTATATTAATAACCATTCAACTAAACATAGCGTTAGCTTGCCCCATCGAGAAAATTTAAAGTTTATCAAATAGACAATGTGTACTTCCATTAATTTTTGAATTAAGCCCATAAATATCATGACATTGGTGTTTTCTAAAAGACTTTCCAAAGCGTAGATAAGGTTTAATTATATTTTCCCATTATTCATTATAAAGCAAATCATAATATTATAAATTTTAATTGAAAATATATAGAAATTATGTGACATCATTTTAAAGGCTAAATTAAAATTTCAATGTATTAAAAAATAAATTAGCTTTTGGAGTGGGTCCAATAATTTTTGAAAGTCTCGTGTTTGTTTAATATTTTCACAATTTTCTATATCCCAAAATTATGATTCCTATAGAATCTATATTTTGATGTAGGCACGATACAAAATACAATAATAACAACAACGTTCAGTATAAATCTTCCTAATTTGCGAAGTTTGAAGATGTCCAATAATATGTAATCTTATTCCTAATTAATAGAGAAGTTGTTTACAAATGACTTACATATTGAGAGAAATAATAAAAATAGAATAAAAAATAAAAATTAAGATTAATAATATTAATAATGCGAATATTAACAACGGTGGCATGTTACAAAGTCTTGAAAACAAATAACAAAATATAAGCTTATTCAATAATTAAAGAATTTTATAGGAGCTCGAGCACTAGCGGTAATGTAGACAAGTTATTCCCCACGGCTAGATATTGAAGCATTACAAAATGTGAATAATTAAAAGTCATTTTCATATCTTCTTCAGTGATACCTGCAAAGTATAAGATTACCGAATCATAAGCCATATAAAGACAATATTATTAAAAATATACGAACGAGAGTAGACAAATGCCTCCACAATTACTATTTTACCGTCGCCAAATGACATAAACAATCCGCACGCATGCACCATTCTTAGGCCTAGTTTTATATATTTAGCTCCAAGGATTAGGATCTGCTCAACTTTCTCTAGGATACTCAATTCATGCCTTTTTATTTGGAATATGCATATTTACCATGATCAAGAGTCAACTCGTGACTTGATGCTCGTTTCATTTTTTTTCAAATAATCTTAATATGCCATAGCCTTTTAGTAACTTTTTTGCTATAAAGTTATAAGCCAAAATCATACAAATAGATTTTTGTAAAAAAAAAAAGAAAACTGAGTATTAATATGAAAAGAGGGGGTACTGATTACTGCAGCTCCCACCTTTTCTTCCCTGTAAAGGTTAGATCGTGAGAGCAAAAGCTAGGAAAGCAATCATATGTAAAAGGGTACTAAAACTAGTTAAAAGGGTCACTTTGCTTAACTGAAGCAAATCAAAACGTAAACTATATGGCTTAGTTACCGTAAGAAATCATTAAGGGGAATCAACTTAACTTAGTAATTATTAATTAAAAAAAGCTTTGTAATTATGGCTTTCATTACTTGTGATTCCAAGTGTTATATTACTGGCCCAATAGAGCGCGTGGGGGTGAATCACGGTTAAGGAAGAGCCATTTCGTTAGTTTTAAGGGAGACATGCCGTTCGACCGGAAGTTGACGGCGGCTCAACTTAGTTTAATGTCGCTATCGTATATCCTACATTTACGCTGCACATGTCTTTGGTTTTATGCAACACTGTGTTCACTCCGTACATCTTTCGTATTCATAAAACTGACTCGACCCAAGTGAGGACAAAAGATATTTCCGTGCGCTGTCAGCTGGTTTTTTCGCACACGTGGCACGCACTCGTTTCCTTTACTTTTCAAAATTTCAGAATTCCAATGATTGCCCTTGCCTTTTGTTAGAATTCCGACAAGGTGGTGGACCTATTCGCGCAACAACTGTCCTTATCAACCATCGTCACTCAATTTGTGGCTACGTTCCCCCCCTTTTTTCTCGCTTCTCATTTATTTTTCTCTTTTACACTAAAATTTTATATTTTAAAAATTAACATTTATCTCACCATATTATTTTTTATTTATTACATATGGTCTAATTTGTTTTTACCGTGGTTGCTTCTCTTAAGTTTTCCTATATTTACTTGGAAAAAAGGTCAGCTATTTAAAGCCGGTGGTTGCTCTCCAAGACTGAAAAAGCATCCTCATTCATCTGAACATCCTCTTCAATCCAACAGTCGTTACACTTCTTGATTCTCGCTAAGGAAGGAATGGTGGAACATTATGTACTATATAAAAACAATAATTGCAACAACTACAAGACACAAAGATTCAGAACAAATTGAAGAGATACAGCAATCCAACTAATGGGCTAATTAACTATTTTGCGGTTCCAAATACGTAACAATTCCTCTGTTTCACTCTGCAATGGATAGTGAATAGTGGAATCTTCCATGCTAAAGCAACGAAAACCGCCGACGTGGCTTCCATCGTCGTCCTTGAAGTAGATGCAATTACCCTTTAATCCGTGAACAGTGTTGGGTGGTACTGCCACAGAGTGACTATGGCCTAAGAGAATAGCCCAGTTGCTCAACCCACATATCATGACACCCTTGTCTCTATCATCAGTCAATGCGCCGACTTTAAAGTGGCATGTTTGACGTCCAAGACCACCATCTTGTTTATCTTCCATGAATCTGATGACTATACAAACATAATCCTCTATCACCGCAAGATTCAATTTTTGGCCCCAAAAAAACCATCTGTCTGTTACTACGTCTAATATGGGCGGCCAGGAATAAGGATCCACTTGACACCGCACCACTTGCCCGTACTCATCAACACCGTATAATGCTCCTTCATGGGACAATATATCATCGTACGAGTTGCCGGCTTCTTCTAACAGAGTCCACGTCTCATCACCTTCTTTAAAGCAAGCCAGTTGCTTTGAGTTTCCGTAGATAATCATAACAGCATAATCATCGTCCAGGAGGTTGTCAGGAGGGGAAGATAACACAGCCTTATGAACAATGTTGACGTCTTCGTTCAGGAACAGAGGAAGTGGCGGAAGTTGGATCTCGGCGCCATTGACAGTATTGAACAAGGTGATGATCTCGGAGGAGTTGTTAATTGTAATGAGCCAACCCGTGGTCGAACCTCCTATCGGCTTTCCCCGTGGCACAACGTCAAGGTTGAGGGGCTCGGGCTTCTTGACCTTCTTGTTTGAGTGGAGTTGAAACTTGAGAATAATGCCAGTACTGCCGTCAGTAGATGGTCGTCGTTTTACTTTCAACTTCGCCATTGTTGTGCGGATTATTCCTCTGGAGATATCTGATCGATCGAAACCAAAAGAGGACACAGAGGCTACTTAGGAGTTTGGTCTATACTTCTTCTTGGTTACAACTACTCATATTTATAGGTTATTCCTCAAAACTAATTAAACATAGGAAATCCTAATAACAAATAGGAAATGTAACTCCGAAACATACTCGAAATCCTTTTCCTGAACTTCGATGTTAAATAGAAATCACAATTTGTAACGAATTACTTCTTAATGTAACATTAGATTTAACCGTAATTAAATTTTTAACTAAATTAAATTTTGTAAGTACTTAACACATTTTGTTACTTAGTTAAGTGTATTGGGTCAAAATTAAATTGATTTCAAATCATGATTTTCGATCAGTACAACTGTATGATTTTGATTTCATTGAGAAATTAAGTACATCTAATGTAGGAGGCGAACAGTCCAACAACATCTGTGAGCCGTAAGTCCTATTTCGTGTAGGAAATGTAAATTTCTGTTGCATTTGGAAAATACAATTACTTGCGGACTTCTCACTCGCAATCGGAATCCCCTCGTTTTTAGTTTTCCGCCAGAAAAATATCCGCATTTTGTGCCTCTCTTTTTTCAGGTTTTCAAATTCTTTTAAGAAAATAGCGAATACCTAGTATACTTCAGTAATATCAAGTAATATTTTGAATAAATTTTTAAATATATAAAATAATTTTTAAAAATATTAAATTATAAAATAATTCTTGTATAATTTATAAATTTATATCAATTATATCTCCAAAAATTATAACAATATAAATTTAAAATAATAACAATTTATTTATTTCTATTAATATCATTGTTCACGTATTTGACATATAAATAATAACTACAATTAATATAAAAATATATTTTAATTATCATACAAATATAAAATTAAATATAATGCAAATTATTTAAAATGTTACAATTTTATCAATAATAAATAATATTACATCATATAAAAATAATAATAAATATTCGCGATTTTCTAAGTATTACAATATGCAACAAGAATTTATGTTAAAGAAATAACCAATTGGAAGCGAAACCTAAGACAAAAATGTTTACAATTATATTTATATTGCAAGAAGAAGATGAAGCTTCATTTAATTAAATATTACCTCAATTCACATTGATCTCAAATCTCATTTGTTACAAAATCTTTATCGTCAATAAAAAGAGTTTCATCATCATCATTATTTAAATTTATTTTTATTTTTAAAAAAATATTTTTTATAAACTTTTGATAACAAATAAAGGCATAAAATATTTGACATGAATATCACATATAAACTAATCAAATATTATTTATATAAGGATTTAATTAAACTTTTAAACTTGATTCAAATCAACAATTTATATTTAAAATTTTGAATTAATTCAAATAAATAATTAATATATCAATAATATTTAATTGATAAAAGTGTATTATCCGAATTTGCTTCATTATTACTTTATAATAAGCGTAATATAAAATTTTTTCTAAAAATTTAACTATTTAAATATTTTATTTGAGAATTTAAAAAATTAAAAATCTTAAATCACAAATAAATTCTTATTGGAATTTTGAGCTCCTTCCAAAAAACCAAAACATCACATAGTAATTGCAAATATCTATAATTAATTGAAGCTCGTAAATAAATGAAAGATTAGAGGGCAGAAGTGAAATTTCGCTATCCCTGTCATATACACTATCCATTAGAGCAACCGCCTCGTGTCAGTTTCTCCAACGTCGCGTCCTTATCATTATGTGAACGCTCTCTCTCTAAAACTTCAATCTCTCTCTCTCTTCTATGTAGGGTTTTGCTTCTCTCCTAAAACCCTACAATTTATGATTACTAACTCTATAATTTATACTTTTTTCAATAGAAAACTCTATATTTTATACTGTATAGCATTGATATGGAAGGAGGAACTATTGGTAAGGGCAGCGGCGGTGAAAGTGGCGACGTATCCACTAGCGGTGGTTCAGTGCCGGTGCCGGTTTCGAATCAGGCAAATGCACCGCCGCCTTTCTTGAGCAAGACGTACGACATGGTGGACGACCCGTCGACTGACCCGATCGTGTCGTGGAGTTCGACGAAGAACAGCTTTGTTGTTTGGAATCCGCCGGAATTCGCACGCGACTTACTCCCCAAGTATTTCAAGCACAATAACTTCTCCAGCTTCGTTAGGCAACTTAATACCTATGTAATGCCCGCTTTCTCTTTTTATCTTGGTAATTTTTGTATATAACTTTTCTCTTGTGGCTCTGATCCATGGTGGCCCTGTGCTGTGATTAGGATTGGATCAATGTCTAACTGAGTGTAGCTGTGATTAGGATTGGATCAATGTCTAACTGAGTGTAGCTGTGATAGCTGATATCTGCTATTGGTTTTAGTCAAGTACTTGGTTCACATGTAGACAGTTTCTTTATGATTAATATTATAAGGTGGGAGAGTCACTCGATTAGCTTTTTCCAAAATTGAATTTTCTGAAAGATAGAAGGTATTTAACTTCATGTAGAAATCTAGAAGGTAAGCATGTAGAAATCTAGAAGGTAAGCATTCAAGTTGACACTCTTTAGTGTTATTTGTACCTATAATTTCAAAAAGGAAAAGAAATTTGGATGTTCCATATACTGCATTTGAATAGTATTGTTTCCAGGGAATACGATTGCTTCTTGTCCAACAAACAAGATAAACTGTACGAATCCTGCTAGGTTTTTCTGAAACTTTAATAATATGGTTAACTGATCAGAAAGGATTTAAGCACTTTTATGAGGGGAATTCGTGGGTCTCCTGATTTATCATTTCCTGAACCAGGAATTTCCTTGTTGAAGCCAAATTCAGGCAACCAACAAACTGAGTAATCCGTTCTGTATTCTATTGATTGTTGATGTTGTCATAGTAAATGAAACAGGATGAGTCACAATGATGATTACTGAGGATTGCCCTAGAACCTAGTGGTTTCAAGCTTAGCCTCAGAGGAATGGAGGACACTGACTACAATTTTAAAATATTGGTTGCATAGACCAGTACAGTTAGTTAGAATGACATGAAAGCCCCTTAGAAATAGCTATTCTTATACATACTGGAGCTGAGAAAATGAGATTAGTCACATGTTGCAAGTTAGAAGCACGAGTTATTTAAGGTATGAGCATTCTGTAATGATGTGGCTGTAGCTTGTAATAGAAATACAAGCTTCTGCGAATTGGTCGGAATTAAACCTTTAATAACAATGGAGATTATCTTTTGTTCTTAATTTGTGCCATGCACTGTGCAAACACAGGAATGTACTTCAGTAGAGTTTGATGACTTTGATGAGAGTTTCCCTTTTTATCTATATACACATATTACCTATATCTACTTGTTCCAGATATTTATTACCATTTTATCTTCTTAATGATACAAGGTGTCTCAGTTCACTTAAGCGAGCTTGTCACTAGCAGTTAGCACCTTAGGTGGTACAGTGGTCAACATACTTTGAGGATGACTTTTGTATTTGATCATCATGTGAAGGTGTTCTGTTGATCAGTGTTTTCTTCGGTTTTAGTTTTTCCTATATTAGGGCTTGAGATAAGGTATGTGGAGTCTGATGCATCTTCCTGCCTCAGAAATTACGAGTTATGTTCTTTAGGACTAAATTATTGGTGTTTGATGTTGCAGAATCAAAACATTTGGTGGACGATGCACAAAAAGCTGCATGTTGGTTGTTTATATGCTTCCATGGATTTTTTGGCCTGGACCTTAATATGGACAACTACAACATCCTTATGTGCATTTGAAATAAATGAAATTATCAAACTTTCATGTCTTTAGGAGGGCATATGCCTCTCTATGTCCGCACCGGGTTTTTATAATGAGTAAATCATCTTTAAACATTAAGCTCTAGTTATCATGATCATTTCATAGGTAGGTTGACATGCTCTTTATTGGTGAATGCTTGAGATGAATAATGATTAAGAGCATAAAATTAATTACTCAGTGTTAGATCAAGACAGGTATACATAATACTCATCTTTAAGTATCCTCTTTATTGATACTTGTGTTTATCTTCTAGCAAATTATGCCTTCATCTCAAGAAAAGCCTTTGAGTTCACCTTAGTCATCCAGTAGAAACAGTACAACTTATGGATGCTATCTTGTGTTCACTCATTACCTCTTCCAAGAAACAATCATTTTTAATTATTTTGAAATGAACTTAATATAGCAAAATGGAAAGAATCAGTGTAACATGTATTTGGAATTTAGTTGTTTAGACCTGAATTTTTGTAACGGCTTCTTATCTCTGTACTTGACATCTTGTTGGACAAATGAGTTTTTTCTCAATAGCTGTTGATTATATGTGAAGTTTCCTTTCATCCCCACATATCTTATCAGTTGTATTGGATTGATGTATCAAACAGGGATTCAGGAAGGTTGATCCAGACAAATGGGAATTTGCCAATGAGGGTTTCTTAAAGGGTCAAAAGCACTTACTTAAGAGCATAAGTCGGCGGAAACCTGCCCATGGTCATGCTCATCAACAGCCACAACAATCACATGGGCAGAGCTCATCTGTGGGTGCTTGTGTTGAGGTTGGAAAATTTGGCCTGGAGGAAGAAGTAGAGATACTTAAAAGGGACAAGAATGTTCTAATGCAGGAACTAGTTAGGTTGAGGCAGCAGCAACAGACTACTGATACTCAGTTACAAGCTGTGTTGCAGCGACTTCAAGGGATGGAGCAGCGACAGCAACAGATGATGTCATTTTTAGCAAAGGCTATGCAGAGCCCTGCCTTCTTGGCGCAGTTTGTGCAGCAGCAAAATGAAAGCAATAGGCGCATTGCAGAAGCCAATAAAAAACGAAGGCTCAAGCAGGATGGTGTTTTTGAGAGTGAGAACTCTGGTGCTTTTGATGGACAAATTGTTAAATATCAGCCCCCGATAAATGAGGCAGCCAAATCTATGCTCAGGCAAATCACTGAAATGAATACTTCTTCCAGTTCGGAATCTTACAATAATAATCCGGATAGTCTTCTGATTGGCAATGAGGTGTCATCATCCAGTGCCATGGACAGTGGTAACTCTTCAAGCCGTATATCTGGCGTCACTCTGCAAGAGGTCCCACCAACTTCAAAGCAGTCAAGTTATAAACAGAGAGCTTCAGGGATGCCAGGCCATGACCCGTCAGCTGCCATTTCTGAAGGGCAATCCTCACCTAACATTGTTAATTCCGAAAAGGTCTCAGCTTCTGATTTTCCTGATATTAGCATGCTGGTAGGAGCACACGTGCCGTCTTCCATGTCTGTTCCCCAGGAAGATGTGATGATTCCTCAGGTTTCTCAGATATCAGATATGATTCCAGATACTATTGCTGATCTTCCTGGTGAAGATTTCATGGAAACTGAAACAGGTGCCTTTATGAATGGGACAATACCGATAGATATTGATAGCATCTCCCCTGATCCTGATATTGATGCATTGCTGGATGATTCTGGCTTCTGGAATGATCTTCTCGCCCAAAGCCCAGAACCAGAGGACATTATATCAAGCTCAATTGATGGTAGACCTACGGGAAATGATGTGCAACAATTGGAAAATGGGTGGGACAAAGTCGAGCATATTGATCATGTTACAGAACAAATGGGGCTCCTCACATCTGAAACCAAGAAACTCTAAAACGTTTTTGCCAAATGTAAATTTGTACGGTATCATCCCATGTAAGCTCAGCCTAGATAACTTTGTAACATTTACAAGAATATGGTCATCTTCTCTTGCCGTAAAACAAGAAACGCTTTGTACCTGTTTACATCTGGTCTTGTTTTTGCATAGATGAAGCCCAAATATAAGCTTTCTTTTTCTGTTTTTTTTTACCAAGATCAAAATTTCATATAACTCGTGCAAAATTTCAAGTGTCTTTAATTTTTATCCTCTTAAGGCCTTGAGTTTTATTCTCGAGAGTACATTTTATTCCATATGAAACGGCATGTCCTATGTGTTTCTTCAATTATTTTTTATTTCTTAAATGTGGTTGCTTTTGCAGGAGCTGTAGTCTGTAGGCCGGTAGATATAAATTTCTTAAAATTATTAATCGAAGGAATTTGCATCGTCCAGGCCAGTCGAAAAGCAGTAGCTGAGAACTTACAGTATGTCGGATAGTTTCCGACACGCAGAGCGCTAATGCTCAAGAAAAAAGCAGATTCTCATCATAGAGGGTCAGCATGTTGCTAATTTGCGGAATGTTTAGAACTAAATATGATAGGTAATGCCCTCATCTAATTTGTCATCAAATCATGGGAGTTGGAATCTACATACATCGAATTTGTGTTAGGACATCCATAAAAGGAAATCAGATATCATGATTCATTTCCAAAAGAATGCTTTTGTGACTAATGTGCTTGAAGCAGTACATTTTAACTTTTATGTAATTCATACATGTTAATATTTATAACTTGAAGTTTTCTACTTAATTTCAATTTAAAATTGTTCTTTGGATTTTCTTATCATTATGAAGCGGTTCCAGCAGATACTCAAAAACTCATGATTTGAGTTTGTTTCTATAACTGCAATTAATTAGTTCTTTTGCAGGGGATGTTAGTGTTTTGGCTTAATTATGTTGACGTTATGTAGTTTAATTGCAGTGTTTGATGATTTTAAAGTGTTCAAGTTATTTAGAAATGGAATCTATTTCAAAGTTGTATATAATGGGAAAGAGCAATGATTTGCAAAATAAGAGCTTTTCTTTAGATACGAGTCTTTGTAGTAGCATGGAGAATCATGAGAAGAAGGCAAGACTAAAAATAACAATGGTGTATAAAAACTTAGAAATAATTTTTGATGTATACCGAATACATGTCGCGTGTAAAAGGGAAGAAAGAGAAATGAAAAAGAGAGTTTAAGAATATAAATTTTGTTTGTCATCAAATTAGATTGCCTAAATTGCGAGGGATGCATAAAATGAAACCTAGACTCAATGGAATAATTGGTTACAATGTCCAAGTTTGTTTTCGTATGGTTGAAGGCATTCAAAATGTGATAAAAATTGATGATGTGCACAATAGGTATGGCAATCCGGCCCAGGTCGAGACTTCCTGACCCCACTAACTTGCGGGCCAGGCACAAGTCTAGGTTGTCCAAGCTCGGCTCGGTTTGTAGCTCTACTAAAAGCGACAAAGCGTCGTTTTGTTAAAAAATGACATCATTGTATGAATTTTTTTAAAAAATAGAACGGGTTGCTCAGAACCGGTTGCCATTTCTAGTGCCCAATCATAATATGACTACCACATAATGCAACATTTATATGGTAATCATTTTATGAAATAAAAAAAATAAAACGGGCTGCATAGAACCGGTTGCCATTCCTAGTGCACAACCATAATATGACTCTTACATAATGCAAGATTTATATGGTAATATTGGGTTATCAATACTCATATAAAATGTAAGTTAGAATTGAATGATATTTTTGGATAAGTTCAAGCAAAAATATACATTATACTGTTGTTGGGATAGTGGATACAATATAGGGTTGTTCTTAACGTTTTATAGGTATCGGACAAAGTAAAAAAAAAAAAACTTCAATAAATCGACAATATATAAATATGTAAGTTTTTAAAAGTATATTTTTATTATTAAAGAGGCTATTCTAAATCTCTCATTATGATGCAATTGAAGAATCAAATGAATGACATTAATTTTTAACATTAAGATTCAGAGAACAACTAAAAATAAAATCAAATAAAAAATGTAAAGAAAAACAAACTAAGGTAAATCTCTCATTTTGTTCTTTATGAATATCAAGAGTGAACTGAGGCTTATTTTGTCTCATTTTGCTCTTTATAAAGATCAAGAGTAAGTCTTATTTTATTTTTTATAAAATTAAAAGTAGATCATAATTTATTTTTCATAAGAGTAAATCTTAGATCATATGCTTTTTCTGCACTAGTTCAGGATCAGCATGAGGCCTGATACAATAAGACGTCATTTTTACAAAAATAATTTCCTGAATCATACAGACATGTTGAGACATACGAGATCGGGAGAAGGTGATGCTTAAGTGGTTTATAAGATTTCATTCGAATGAAAGAAAATGACAATATATCTTTTGACTACATGATTCAATAATGATAGGAATTCTAGGTGGTTGGGTCGGTCGTGTTAGGCTCAAGCCCAGAATCAGAGCGGCGCATGGGCCGATCGGCCCATCCCTTAATGATTGACCTAATTCCTGTAAGTATTATCTATATAAATTCATAACCTCATCATGAAAAAGGTACGATTTTCGAGAATCCTAATATTCTTTATTCACTAGCCGCCAAAACTCTCACAAAAAAGATTAACTTGAGCGTCGGAGGGGCCTACCAGCAGTCAACCCCTGATGTGCCTTATTGTCTTGCAAGTGTTTCTGTGCCAAAGTTAACCAATCCCATGGATCCTAGCAGCAGTGCCCAGCCCCATCCAAATCAGAAAGAACCAGTTGGCGCCCACCGTGGGGCTGGGCATCAAGGCACCACGTCCAGAAACACTCAGATCAGTTAGGTGGCGGCAACAAATCCTGATGTGGCCGCTGTTGCGGCACTGGCACTACATAAAATGGGCTTGCGACTACCCGCCGCCCTTCCATCGCCGCATCCTGACCACCAGACACACCCTCCGCCCATTCTCCAAAACCCTAACATAAACGAGCTACCCCCTCAACACTCATATTAGCAGGATCAACCGCAACAATCCCAAAACCAAGACCAAGAAGCGCAAAGCATGGCCCTAGAGGATGACGCTAGAACCAGTTC
>JANVCQ010000001.1:16616864-16627208 GCA_025531925.1 Erythroxylum plowmanianum
ATAAATTCATAACCTCATCATGAAAAAGGTACGACTTTCGAGAACCCTAATATTCTTTATTCACTAGCCGCCAAAACCCTCACAAAAAAGACTAACTTGAGCGTCGGAGGGGCCTATCGGCAGTCAACTCCTGGTGTGCCTTATTGTCTTGCAAGTGTTTCTATGCCAAAGTCAACCAATCCCATGGATCCTAGCAGCAGTGCCCAGCCCCATCCAAATCAGACAGAACCACTAGGAAATATACAAGAACAGACTATTTACTTTTGTGCAAAAAGAATTTACAAGTGTCACATATTGTGAGGCGAGCAATATGTGTAAAGATAGATGGTATATGAATTAAGGAGAAGGATGAAGGGTGTACATAGGTATATTAGCTAACACACCCTTACAAGAAAAGTGCAGTATTATATTATCATAATTTAATAGAATTATGTGTCGAGTATATGATACGAATATTGTACCAGATTTGGTACTGAATTAGATTTAAGTATGATACTGATAATTAAAATTTGGTACCAGATTGAATTATGGTAGAGTACTATATCAATACCTATCAATATCGGATACCGTTTCAGATAATTTTTTTAAATTTATAAAATAGTCTCAAATTTTTTTATAAATTGAAAAATAGTCCATTGTCATATTGTACAGTTGTACTGTATAATTTATAAGTTTACATCATCCCTGTTTTCAAAAATCATAATAATAAATAATAACCACAATTAATACGAAATAACAATAATTTTCAAATATTTCACATATAAATAATAACTACAATTAATATGAAAAAAGAAAATTATCATCATACAAGTACAAAATTAAGAACAATACAAAGTATTTGAAATATTACAATTTTATCATATAATAAATAGTAATTACATTAAAACATCAAATAAAAAGAACAATAAAGATCCTTAATTTTCTAATTATTACAATTTACAATAAGAGTTTGTGATGAAGAAACAATCAATTAAAAGTGAAACCTGAAACAAAACATATATTATTTAATTTAATATTTAATATATTAATTATCAATAAAAATTTAAACAATTTAATTTAATATTATATATTTCATCAATGATGTGTAAAGATTATAAGAAAAGAGTAATATTTGGAATTATGTCAATATTTGTAAATTATTGACATAATTTAAATCATTATCCACTGAAATTTAAAGTGATTTAGGGTGAGTTGGTGATGGTTGTAATAAAAATTGAGATGGTAAAATTTTAATGCATAGATGCAGTAGCTTAATAGTATCTCATTTAATGAAGAATAACTTGAAGGATCCAATTGTTTTAAGACCAAATGGAAAAGCCAAGAACAAAAAACTACAGCCTTGAGTGGAAGAGGTCTAAAAGGAAGATACAAAAAGTTAATAGAGATTAGTTATTAAAAATCAATTTGATAACCTTAATTTCATATACTGACTAATAAATTTAATTAAATTTGTGCATGATTATATCATTTGGTCTGCAATTAATAGTGTTTATTTGTTTGTTTGATTATTTTTATTTGGTTTAGTGAAAGTTAAGGATGAAGTTTCAATTCTATGTAATAACGACATCAAACTAAAGCATGTGTTTTTTCTGAATTAATAGGTATATTTTGTTACTGATTTTGGTGTTTAGTATGTATATGTTGTTATAAATGTTAGATTAGATAACCTATAAGATTTTTTATGTGTTAAAAACGTAGCATATAACGATGACAGACTTTATTTTACAAGCTTTACTTAATTATTATTGCTTATGAATAATGTGAAAATGTCATATAAAGAAAATATATGAATGAACTCAATTTGAGATTTTCTTATATTGTCTAATGAAAAACAAGAAGTAAAGGTTTTAATGAAGCAGAAAAAATAAAGTTCTAACTTTTCTTCCTCTATTATGGGTGTATTCATCTCCATATCTTTTATTCACTCAGTTCCTTTATATTTTGAAATTAATATATTGTGTGTGCATATATATGTTTATTTTTCTATACTATTTGTTGTGCAAATGCATGGAAGCAATATAGCAAGAAAAACAAATGAAGCAAACATATAAAATTTACATAATTCGGCCAATATGTGACCTATATCTAGGCACAAAGAGATCAATTTCTTTTACTATTATGAGAAAGAAGATACAGTGAGAAGTAGGAAAATAACAACCACTTACACAATCTTTAGCATGTGTTCACATATTTGAGTTACATATAAGAAGTTTAAGTACAGTAAAACTTTATTTCCACATAAGCCTAAGACAAGTGACTTATATTTCTACTGGTATCTAATTTATGTGAATTTCTATTTTCACATATGTCTAAGATTAGTAACATTCTATTTTCATTAAAATTCTATGCATATCTCATAAATTTTCACCTTAACTTGAATTCTCCAACATTTAACCAATAATCACTCTTTATCATATAAGTCCTTATAGGCTTCATGTTATGCAAATATTTACCAAATCCAAGCTATGCTTGAACTTCTTTGTAGGTAATAACTTTGTTAATATACATGCTAAGTTTTTAGTAGTGCTATATTTTGCATAGAAAATACCTTATCCTTAATGAAATCAAGAATAAGATTGATCATGATATTAATATGCTTTGATCTTCTATAATATACATGATTTTTAGCTAAACTTGTTACACCTTGACAACCACAATAAATAATAGAGTTCTATATGTCCACATCCAAACTATCAAGAAGACCACACAATCATGTACCTTCTTTAACCCTTTTTGTCAATGATATATATTTCATTTTTGTTGTAGACAATGCAGTTGTTGACTAACCTGTTGCTTTCTAACTTAATGCATATCCAAATAGGGTAAAGATATAATATGCCAACTATCTCTTTCAAAAAATATTTTCATTATAATCAAAATTTATTTAGCCAACATTGCCACTAGTTATATCACCAGAACCATAAATTACATATACCTTTCAAGTATTGTACAATCTAATTGATAACTTCCCAATAAGCTTTCCTAAGATTGCTTATAAAAATGCTTATGACACTTACAACATGTGTTAGATCTTATCTTATGCATACTACGACATACGACATATTCCTAACAAGTAACAACACTCGAGTAAGGAACTTTCTTCACTTATTCCTTCTCTTTATAGGTAATGCACCAGTCTCAAGTTTAGAATATGTTGTCAAAGGAGTGCAAATTGACGTTGATGATCCATTTAAAAATATACAGTACATATTTAATATACTTTTTTTTGTTAAGTATGACATGTTGGCTTACCTATCCCTTTAAATCCCCTTCATCAAGATTTTATTAGTTGTGTCAAAATCCTTCATCTCAAACTCACCGCTCAACAAGCTTTTTAGATTGTTAATTTAACCTTATTGTTAGTTGCAATTAAAATGTTATAAATGATTGCTAATAAATATATCAATGAATCATCTATTATCTTCCTAAAATAGACATAGTTGTCAAATTGATTATGAATTTTTTTAAGGCAGCATAAATCCATCAAACCTTTTGAACCACTGCTTTGGCAACTACTTCAACCCATATAAGAATTTTTCAGCAAATATATATAACCCTTCTTCTTATAGTTAAGAAATTCCTCTAATTATGACATATAAGTATGTTCTTCTATGTTCCTATGCAAAAACACAAATTTAACATTAAGTTGCTCTACCTCTAAATCACATGCGCTTACCATGGCTAAAAGAACTTGTATAGTCTTATACTTTATAACTGGTGAGAACACCTCAAGGTGGATAATTCCCTTTTTTAATGAAAAATCTCATGCCTTGAACCTAGATGGTTCAACTCAAGGAATATCTTCTTTTTTTTTGGTAAAAGAAACAATTTGCCTATTAATATTTCATAAAATGCCTAAGTTCCTCTCTTATTATTTGTGGTACCAATTCACAAGTTAATGTTTACAAAATGGAACAATTTATCCCAAAAAGAGTCACTTTATAAGATTTTTATTAATTAGACATGAAGCTTTCATTATTTGGGAACACATGGCTTGTCAAATCAATAGATGTTAGACTTTGACAGGTGACATTTCATTTATTTTAATTTTATTTTTAAGATTTTGCTTTTAAAATTTTAAAATAAAAACAATTTTAATAATATGATTAAACCAAAAATACTTGACACTTATACTCTAGAAATCGCTAACTTAACACTCATTTTGGTCTTTCTCCTCTACTATTGACAATTACAACACCCAAAATACCTTATGCCTGTGTTGCAGTATTAATTTTGGTTTCTTTATATGGAAGGCATTTGGCTCTAGGGATTTTATAACCCTTTCATTATAATAGATCTCCACTAAGAAACCAACTTCCTCACCTTTGCATAGTTAACTTAAACTCCTAAGACTACATCTCACCATCTAAACTTCTTGGCAAATGCCAAAACTTAGATCTCCACCTCGTTTCAATGTTTTTCTACAATCAATTCAAGATTCCCACCAACAAAAACCTACATTCATGATCTTATGGAATATGCACATTCCATATAATCGTATTGCATTATCTTGTTCTCTAATTTTATAAGAGGACAAGTTTCACGTGTGTCTTTCCACCATATAATTTCTATATTAGCCACTTTATGTCCATAACTTTCCCCTTTAGCTTCACTTAAGAAAATAATATAATCAACTATGGAAATGGTTTGAACAATTGCTTTGGAGAAGTTGTTACTATGTTGCAACCATGAGGATTAGGGAAACTCTCTTGAAGTCATAACAATATTAGCCATCTGACAAAAACCCATACGATTATATTTGAAGTTAAAATTAGGTACGCTAGTGGATAGAGACATAAGAAACTAAAGATTAAGATGAAACCACTTTCTTTTCTCAATTTTCATAATCGTAGAAATTGGATGAGAAAGATGAAGATAAGTGTTAGGTTACGGAGTTTTGGAGTATGGGTATCTGATATCTTATAATCAACATTATTTTTTATTTAAAAACGTTAAAAAGTTAAATGTTAAAAATAAAATTAAATGATAAATTACACGTTAGTGACTATGTTGACATTTTTGTTAATTTGGTACACCACATGTTCCAAAATAATAGAAGCATCACATCCAATGAAATTCTAACAGAGTGACTCTTTTTGTGACAAATTGTTCCAGTTTGTAAAAGTTCAGGAGTGAATTCAATACCATAGATAACAATATTAGCTAACTTAGATATTTTGTAAAACAATAGGGATAAATTAGATCTTTACTTTTTTTCTTCTGAAAGAATTATTTGTATTCCACTGGCTTTACACCCTTTAGTAAAGTTACAAGTTTTCATGTCTTATTTTTATATATAGACTGCATCTCCTCATTTATAACAACTAACTATTTTGATGCTTCTTTATTATTGATTGCCTCTATACAAGTACTTGGTTCATTACCATATATATTATTAGCTACTACTAAGATATAAGCCACATGATTAGTTTCATCAACATATATACAAGTTAAATACCTAGCAGGTTTCTTGATTTCTCTTCTTATCCTCCTTGCCACTATACTTTGTACAAATTATTCCTCCTACACATCTATGGACTAATTTACCGTTGTCCTACTTAAGGTTCCAATTTTAAACTTCACATTTTGGTCAACATCACGATTCTTTTTATTAGTAAAATTACCAAACTCCTCTCTTTGGTAAAATATAGCAAGTCCATCAAAAGTAATATCTATACTAATAACAAAATTAATATTTGTATCCTTTTTAATACACCACAGTTTATATCCTTTAACTACAGTGACATACATTAGAAAGCACTTCATTGTCACAGGCTCCAGTTTATCATCATTAACATGAGCATAAGAGGGGCAATCAAATATTGTTAGGCCAAAATAATCATAGGAAGTATTGTGCCATATACTTTAAGGAGTCTTAAAATATATTCCAATTATTGGAGATCTATTCACTAGATAAGCAGTAGTGTCAACTGTCTTAGCTAAAAAATGTTTCACATGTATTAAGTATGTTGTGTGAGTGTTTAGTTCCTTTATTTTACAGCTCCATTTTGTTGTGATATATGGTCTATAATGCATTTTTTCATTTTACCTTTCAAATGACTTATTATAGAATTCAAATTCATTATCTATTTTGAACGTCTTGACCTAACATTTAGTATTTTTTAAACCATTATCTTCCTCTCTTTAAACTTTTTAAAAACTTCATTCGTCAATTTGAAATACCCATATTTTTGTTAAGTAATCATCAATGAATATGATAAAATAATTGAAATCTTTCATGAGATTAAACTGGAACTAGATTCTATAAATCTAAGTAAATATAATTAAGGATACTAGTGGAAGTATGCTTACTAAAATTGAATTTGACCTTACGTTGTTGTTAAGAACACAAGACTCGTGAAAATCCATCTTCTTAATCGAAATTTGATCTGATAATTCTTAATTACTCAATATCTCAAGTCTCCGCTTACTTATATGATCCAATCTATAATACCATGACTTTGTACTATTATCATTTTATATTGATGATTAAAACATAACCACCAATCTTATTATTCTCTTTTCTATTAAGATATAAGTGTCATGTTGCATTTTTTATCATAATCAACATATCCTTCACTACCTTAACTTGGCCATCACACATAAAACTTATACCTATAACTATCAGGAGTACTCACAAGATATTATTTTGAAGTTTATGAACATACATACATATAATGTTCTAACAATATTATTATTTATTTGGATCTGCACTGAATTATTGGTTTTGATAGCATTCTCTCCATCATCACCCAATCTGATAATATCATTCCATCCTTTAAAAGAATAAAAACAATCCTTATTAAAGGTCATATAATAAGATGCACTAGTTTCTATCACATACCAATTTGCAAATCGTAGTTGCTAACCATCAAAACATCATTGCCTCTTCCATACTATTTATTGAAACTCTCTTTGCTTCAACAATGCTTGTTGTTCCATCTATTCCATTGCTCTCGTTTCCCTTCTTCTAATGTGAATAATCCCTCCTAAAGTACCAATTCTCTTTATAATTAAAGCATCAAACAACTTTAGTCTTTGATATAGATTGTGACTTGCTACTATTTTTAGTTGCATATGTGTTATCTAACATCCTCAAATATTGCTTTTGATGTAAACAATTTGTAAGCGATATCTATTGATAGTTACTTTTAAGTCATTTATGCGATTAAGTAGTAGTTGTTTCATCAAACACTAGATTTAGCAAACCAATGCAAATAGGCTCGAGCCTGACCCGAGACTTAATTGACTCGAAGTTAATGGGCAAAGCCAAGTTTGATTGAGCCTTGAGTCGAGCTTGGGATTATGCTGTCTAGGCTCAGCCTAGCTTAAGTCCCAACAGTTATAAAAATGACGTTGTTTTCTATTTTTTAATTTAAATAATAATAATAGGTCACGCCGGGCTGAGTTAGGCTTTGGACTACCCGAGTCCGGTTGGGCTATCAACCACCTCTCTCAAGACCTCATCTCCTATGTACCTTTGAAAACATCTCTTCCTTCTCTGACGCCTTCAAATTCTTTACTAGTCTTTCTTCTCCTTCCTACATTGCTGCACATCCTTGCAGAATAAAAATCACCCTCATCTTTACCTTTCATAAAGTGAAATCATTCCATTAAATTTCTTAGTATCTAACTTATGGACATACATCTTGATAGTAAAATCTTAACTTTGATACTAATTATAACACAAATGAAAGCAATATAAGAAGGAAATAAATGAAGCGAAAACACATAGTTTACATGATTTGACCAATATCTGACTTACTTCTATTTGAATGGAGATAAATTTCTTTTAGTAATGTGAAAAGCTAATACAAGGAGAAGTATGATAATAATCATTGCTTATACAACCCCTATCAAGGTATTTATAAACTAGGGTTACATACAAGAAGTCTAAGTATAATGAAACTTTAATTCCATATAAGCTTAATGTTCGAGAATTTCTATTTTTCACATATGTCTAATGTCAATCAACTTTTTTCAAGACATATATCATACTGTTAAGTATCTTGTAAACTAAAGAAATGCAACTATAAAAAATGAGAGACAAGATGGATAATCTTTTAAAGGACTAAAACCTTGTTTAAAAGGCCCCACTTATGGGACATTATGATGATTTTGCAACCAATAATTTTTAAATGCTTGATTATTGAATGATAAGGTAGTTTGTTCATGGATTTGATTTTCTTGTAGAAAATATAATTAGAAAGGATGGTTGTGTTATTTCTTACAAGGCTCACTTATAAGATATAAAACTACTAACAATTAAGAGACTAATCGAAGATTAAAAAGCTAAAAGTAATTGTGAATCTCTTTAGTTTGATAGTGACTTGGATAACACTCCTAGGCTCCATAATTAAATTTTGCTGGAGCATAAGGAACGAATCATTAATAGAGATATAAAGGATGATAATATTCTTTTAATGGAGGAGTTTAACCTAAGTATATTTCAAGTTGTAACTGAAAACTTCAATTAAGAAAACACAAATAATTGCTTAATGGCTTCCCAGTTAGTGGACTTACCATAGTGTCTCAAATTTTGATGGAACATTTAGGTAAGCTTCAAAATTTTAACTTCAAGTTATTATATAGCTCATATCTTGGAGTTATACTGGTGAAGCTCATAATAAGACGTCAAGGTATGGATCACTTATAACAAAATGTCGTCATATGGGTAACTTTTTCTCAAATTCGATCTATCATCATCATATATAGATAATCATAAACCAATTTGTCTTATCTTTTTCTTTATCATTTTTAGGCTAAGACCTTGTTTGTTAACAACAATATTAAAGAGCCAATCTATCTTTCTCTTAGCGAGTCTGCTTCTCTTGCTTGGAAAGTTTTGAACATTCTGTGTTTTGAAGTTCTTCTAAACTCTTAGTCCCTTATTTGATGGTGTATTCCAAAACTTTAAAAAGGGCTTAGGGACTAAAAATCCTTTTTGAAATAATTATATCGATATGCTCCCATCAAGCACGTCATCCATTAAGGGGTAGTTACCACAAGATTAGGAATTTATTTACCCATTAAATTAGAGAATGTTGGACCTTATGGGTTGTTAAAACTACCCAGAAAATAGGAAATATCTCACATTTCTAACTATAAACACAAAAATACAGTTTCTCAGTCTATTTAAAAATCAATATAATATTATATCACAACAAATAAGGCTCAAAGCATGTTTACATTGTGAATTTTTTTTACAAGGGTTGTCTAACCAAATTATGCTTAAATGACACTTTAACGAGTAATGTCTCACCTCCTTATATTACGACAATAGTATACCATAAAATAATTTTATTCTAGCCTATGAAATTGCATGCACATTCACAGAAAAATTGTTGTAAAAGGATACCACTAGGAATTTATATCAATGTTAATTAGTTAGGAATTAAATATAAGTTCAATAATTTCCATTTTAGTTAGTTATAATTCATCATTCTTATTATGTGTTCACTTTTGCCACCAACAATAAACATATTTTTACTTCTTCGCATATCTGCTCCCTTATCAAAAATAAAACTCTTATTCTTTTTTGATTTACTAAGAATAGTAAGACTTTTGAACTATAATCCTAACTAAGTATAATCTAATAATAACGTAAATTATATAAAAACACAAAACAAGCAAAGAATTAATATAAAATATTAGTTGAATTGTATATAAATAACTTCTTTATCTGTTGTTTGAGGAGCTCAATTTTCTTTAATAAGTTTCTTGTTCCTCCTTTTTAATAGTATTATTTGAAATTTAAGTTGCTTGATAAATTTTCGTTTAATTATAGACTATATTTCTAGACATATTATTACTAAGATGTTGAAGTATCAAATATAATATTACAATGACAAATTTGTTGGAATTAAAATTCCTATTAGACACTATTAATTACAAGTTTTATAAAATTAAGGCTAAGAAAATTAAATTTGATCCAGATTAAAGATAATAAAGAGGCTCGATAAAAGATCTAGTTAAATAGTCTAAAGTTCAATGAGAAAAATGGACCGTTATCAATATGGGCATATCTGCTTTTTGTTGGATCACCTATGGCCCTGGTATTCACAATACACAGCTAAATGGACCATTCTACATAACAAGATGTATAACCGAAAATTATAACATATACGAAATTACCTCTTGACGTGGATTGGTGTTTGTTTCTTTTTAGAATTGTAGACGCTGCAGTGCGCGAACGTCCTCTATCGATATCCACACGAGGATGAACGATCTGGGCAGAGGCTAATGTGCGCTAGCACATTCTAAAACCTTTTTTGAATGTTGCACAATTTTTCTCTCGGAAGAAGAATGCAGCTAGGTCTCGATGGCTAGGGTTTTCGTCTCTCA
>JANVCQ010000001.1:16627789-16644425 GCA_025531925.1 Erythroxylum plowmanianum
TGTTCTCTAACATATATCTATGTTTCTGATTTGATAACTCATATCCATGATCAGAAAAACGTGATCATCAATCAGAATACATACTAGCCTTGATTCATTATTGTTCCACCAATAACGATCGACCAGGGACAATTTAAAATAGTATTATAATGCTTATGGTTTTACTATCAAGTCACGTACTCGACGACATAAACCTAATACTATTCGTGGAACGTAAATCATATTACATAAACGATATATATGCATATATAAAAGAATACCTTATAATATATTATTAATAGGTCATAATGTTAGTACAAAAGTCATATATGTCCATTGGCCTAGGGCACACTATTAACATTTTTTGGGTTTGTGATGGAGGGCCCAATAAGGTTTTTATAAATAGTTTATAAGGTCTCTTGCAACATACTAATAGAAGTTTGCGAATATAAAGTTACTCTGGCCCATTAGGACTTTCATTCATTCAAAAAGGCGCATAAAGACGTTAACAACATAAAGGTAAAACTTTCATAAAGTAAGTCGAAAGTTATAGTAGGTTGTTCATACGTTGAGGACCTTATTCAAAGGATTCTATAACTTGTTCAAGCAGTTGAATAGATTTTTCATCAATCTATGAATAGCAAAACATTTACTTTTTCACATTATCTTCTTTTATACAAGTTCATGATAGATCTTAGGCCTAAAGTTAAGGCTCATGTTATTTCTAACACATAACGTCAAAGTAGTTTCATGATTATTATATGAATTTGAACAGACGTTTTTAAGGTTCTCTATAAAGGAATAGAAGAAACTTATCCATTTTTGCTTATATAAACTGCATGTTTGTTATTTGGATTGACTTTGGATGAGCTTTGCATAAAAAAAGTGTAGTAACAAACTTCGTGCTGATTTTTGATGAAAAGTCACCAGAATTTAGTGGGAGCTCACTAAAAAATTGCCAAAAATTACCTATTTCTAATGGTGATAAATAACATATAGGCAGGAGCTTGATGGATGTGCTGGATAGCTGGCATGGGCTGCTTGCCTATATTGGACACATGTCTCGTGCATATGTCTAAGGCGATTGACACATTTGCGCATCTAGTGTGTGAGCCATATGCCTCATAAAATGATGGGCGCATATGAAGTGTGGACTATATGTGCGTCAAGCATCCAATATCTCGTGAGGTGACATGAGTGCAACATACGCACCCTCCTATCACACACAGTATTAATGTTAGCTGCTAACATCAGCACATTATAAAAACTCAAAATTTCCAAAATTCACAAAATGATCCCTCAAGTTATCTTGGGTTTCGAGGTTAGTGAACTTTAAAATTTGAGTTTTTTTTTAATTTTTTGAATTTATTTCATTGGTAATAAATAAGTTTTAACTCTAGAAAAATCAAATAAGGTTATCAAAGCCATTATTAAGAGGTCTTTTTTGCATTTGACTTGAAATAAAGGAGATACATGTGTTTTTTATATCTTATATGATGGATTTATTATTCAATATTGCATGATTATCACTCTGATTAAGATTTTCTTTATGATGAATCCTTAAATAAAGTTTGATAATATTGTTTTTAATAAAGATACGTGACAATGAGATTATGCATTTAAAAGTGGTAAGTAATCACATATTTTATGCCTATACAGATGAACGTGAGGGTAATATACAAGTGTATCCTTTGTGATTGTGGAATAGTTTAGGTACTAATGAGAATGCAGTCACCATAATAGTCTTTCAAGTTAGTATTTAGATTATTTTTCTTGCAAGTTGGTGGTTGTCTTTAGTCTCATGTTGTGATATTTTGCCCACAGATGTTGGCCTTAAATGAGATTTTGAGATGTGCATAAAGGTATTTGGTTGAGGATAATCATTACTTAAGTGATCTATTCTTCCATAGGTGGTAGAATCATAAAGATTGATGGTGTGTACTCTGAACGTTTTTATATGGAGCTCTTATCTGCATCTATTATGTATTCAGCGTAGAGGTCTTTCATGATATGTGCGATAAGATGCTTAGTACAAACATTGTTTTATGACTTTGAGTACAATTGTAGTCCTACATTTATGTTGATGATTTACATTATCAATGTTGTAGTTAAATTTTTTTTAATAATACAATGTCACCATTGAAACCCTTACTGATTTCAACTTTAAGAAATGGAAGCAAGATGTAGAGTTTACATTAGAGATGATGGATATCAATATAGACACGATTAAGGAATGATTTCCAACACTTACATCCATTAGTTCAGAGGCTGAAAGAGTCGCATATACAGCTTGGGAAAGGTCAAACATGATGTGTTATTTAACCATAAAGAGATTCATTACAGACCATCTGCTGAGTGGACTTTCAGAGACTAGCATAGCAAGAGATTTCCTCAATAATGTCTCTTAGATGTATAAGGCATCCTCTAATGCTGAGATAGGTACCTTATTAAAGGAATTATATCCTATAAGATATAATGGAGCAGTATAAGATATAATGGAGCAGGGACAGTGAGATAATACATAATTAGGATCGTCCACCTCTAAAGTAAGCTAAAGGCATTAAACATTTATATTCCTAATGCTTTTATTGTGACACCAAGCTTTGAATATTCTTCCATTAGAGTTTGATATTATGTTTACCATATGCAATTCTCGGGATAAAGCTTAGGACATAAATTCATTAATTATTCATTGTGTTGCTGAAGAAGAGAAGTTGAAGAATATAACTCATACAACCTTAATAGCAACTAATGGAAAGGAAAATGTGAAGCCCTAGAAGTTTAAAGGTAAGAATTCTAAATTTCCTCAACATAAAGATATAGGTTAGTCTAACACAACCAAGGGTCTAATGAGTATGAGTATGGAATATTTCATTTGTAAAAAGAAGGGACATAGGAAGCTAGAATTTTAAAATTAAAAAATTGGAAAGAAAAGTGGGAGATATCAAGTAACTCCTCAGCTTATATGATACATAAGTCCAATATTGCTACAACCACATTATGCTCTTAGTGGATATATAATGCAACTTCTAATCATGTTGCTTCTACAATGCAGGGATTCATGATAAAGAAAGTACAATAAAGAGGAGAAAAACTATTGGTAGGAAATAATGAAGAATTGGATGTAGTCTCTATAGTGGATGTGTGTTTGAACTTAGATATATAGTTCAAACTTATTTTATATGACCCATTTTATAATTTGGAAACATGTGTTGATGCCTGCAAGGGCAAGTTGACCAAAATAAAGAAAAATGGGTTAACTCATGCTTCCAGCTTATTAGAACTCATACATATGAATATGTGGACCCTATAAAGATACATTGTGTAATTGAAGATATTTTTTTACATTTATTTATGATTATTCCCATTATGAATATGTGTTTTTTTTTAAGAAAAGTCTAAAGCTCTTGATAAATTCAAGATTTTTAAGATTGAAGTTAAGAACTAATCAAGGTTGCCAGATCTAATCGTGGAGGTAAATATTATGGACAATATGGAGTTTTAGGACAAGAAAGGGTTTATTTGCTAAATATTTAAAATCATATAGAATAGTAACTCAATTTACTATGCAGGTAGTCCTGAGCAAAATGGTGTAGTCAAAAGGCATAATCGTACCTTAAAGGACATGGCAAGGTTAATGCAAAGTAGGACTAATTTACCATATTACAATTGAGATAAATGCAAAGTAGGACTAATTTACCTAATTACCTTTGGGATAAAATAACAAAAATTGTCTGGTACATACTTAATAGAGTCCTAACCAAATCAGTTCAAAGACGTCTTTTGAAATTTGCAAGTGGCGAAGGCCTAGCCTCACTCATCTTTGTGTATGAGGCTACCTTACTGAGGTATATTTACATAATCCTTATGAAGATAAGTTGCATTCTTGTTCCCCTTGTTGTTACATTTTTGGAAATCCCAACCACTCTTAAGGATACATATTTTACTATAAAGATGGAGGGCTAGAATAGTGGAATCACAAATAGCTAAGTTTCTAAAGCATAATGTCTATGGTAAGGGTGGTCCTTTTCATTCTTCAAATGATAGACGGTTGCATACTATAGTTATTTCATATCCATCACTCATATAGTCAGAATTGGTAGATTCAAGTCTTAGTACTGTAGCATATAGGAATAGGAACTCATACCTGTACAAACTATGGTTCTTAAGTATGTGAACATATTGAACCAATTCAATTAAAGAGATTCATTAGAGCGAGAAGACCTACTATATTATCTGATTATATAGTCTATCTAGGCGAACAAGATTATAATATTGAATATATGTTGGATTCAGTTACTTTTGTATAAGTTATTTCTAGACCTTATTCAAATTTATGGTGGGAGGTAATGAGGGACAAGATGCAATCCATAAAACATAATAAGGTATGGAAGCTTATAGATTTGCCTCATAACTATAAAAATCTCAGTTGTAAATAGATTTATAAGACCAAAAAGGACTCTTAGGGTAAAGATGAGATGTTTAAAGCCCTGTTGCCTACCAGAGGGTTCATTTAGAGAGGTGGGATCGACTTTAATGTTACCTTTTATTTTGTATCTTCTAAGGATGCATTTAAAGTGATTATGACAATAATAGCTCCTTATGACACGAAGCTACATCAGATGAATTTCAGAGCTACTTTCCTAAATGAAAACCTTTATGAAGAGGTTTATATAAAACAATCTGAAGGATTTTAGGATCAAGATAAAGTTATCATGGTCTGTAAATTGAGAAAGTCTATATATGGTTTGAAATAAGTTTCCAGACAGTAGTTCCTAAAGTTTAATGAGGTTATTACCTCATTTAACTTAACGAAAATAAATTTGAAAGATGCTTACATTACAAGAAAAAGGGGAGTAAGGTTATTTTTGTACTTTTGTATGTGAATGATATCTTACTTACATCAAATGACTTGACCATGTTGCATGAGGTTGAACAACTTTTGACCAAAGATTTTGATATGACGAAATTTGGTGCAGCATCTTTTGTCCTAGTTCTTCAAATTCACCGAGACTGATCTTAAAACTTTTTAATTCTCTCACATGGTACATATATTGAGCAAGTACTGCAAAGGTTTAATATAGCTAAATGTAAACCTATTATAACACTTATCTTTCATGGTGAGAGATTATCTTTAGCACATTTTCTAAAGAATGATACAAAGAGATAGACTATGAAAAATGTTTCTTATTATAGTGCAATTGGGAGCCTTATGTGTGTCCCATATGTCCACTAGACTTGACATTGCACGCATTATTTCATTGTTGGGTAGATATATAGTAAACCCAGAAATGGATAACTGGAGTGCAGTTAAACGAGTTTTGAGATATCTCAAAGTAAATAAGGATTATATATTGATACTCAGGAAAGTTAATAGTCTAGGCCTCATTGGTTATACAGATTTAGATTTTTCTATGTGTTTAGATTATATGAAGTCCACATCAGGGTACATTTTCACATTGACAGATGTTGTTATTTTGAGGAAGTCAAACAGACATTGGTAAATTTCTAAATTAAAAATATGGAGTTTGTAACATGCTATAGGGTTGCTTTGCCAATAGTTTGGTTTAGAAACTTAATTTTTAGGTTATTTGTGGTTGTTTTGGTAGCTAGTATTATTCAGTTATATAGTTATAATCTTTTTGTTGTATTATTCAGCAACAACAATAAAAGTATCATAGGGTCTAAGCATTTGAACATCAAGTATTTGACTATAAAAGAATGAGTGCAGAAAGTTAACATCATAGTGGAGCATATAGAGACCGAACACATGCCAGTTGATCCACTAACTAAAAGACTACACCGAATCAAATTTGAAAGACATGTATATAGTATGGGCTTGTTGAATTAGTTTGACACTATTAATTAGGGATCATTATATTTGCCTCCTGATACAATTGTTTTGTTTTTCATGTATTATGACTGTACATTTCATATGTACATTGATGATCATCCTTTTATACTCAATCATTCAGTTTGTGGAACGTTGCCATAATACAAGTAAAATTGTTAAGATTTGTGTTGATCATAAGCATTTTAAAGGTCCTTGGGCATGTATACAAATTGACTTGGAACCTATGTCTTCACGATACATACAGATATGTAGATAAATCTATATATTTGGTAAGACATAGGAGGATATAAGTGTTTAATATGATAAAGGTGTTCTCTAGTGTGGTTTAGAATTCAGTGAGAGAAAATAAATTTCTCTAATACACTTTAGCATAAAGTTTAGAGAAATTGAGATCGAAAAATAGAAAAATTGATACATTTTAGATCATATAGGTATCATTGTAGTTTTCCATATACCTTTTTCTCATTTATGTCAGTAAGGTATTAGATATGCATGGTTATATTGATCTGTGCCACACAATGACACATGCATTTGATATTTTTCGATATTAAAAATCTTATAAAACTAAATGATGGAGTTTCATTACATTTGGATTAAATGTTTTATTTTGACTAAACATTACATTGTTTTCTTAGCCACTTATACTTTTTTCATTTCATTATAGATTTTGCAATTAATATTTTTCCAAGGGAGAGAATAATGAAATTAAAATTCTTATTGGACAATTGTTAATTACGATTTTTATAAAACTAAGGCTAAAAAAATCAAATTTGATCTAGATTAAAGTTAAGAAAAAGGCTCAATAAAGGATATGGTTAAGTGGGCTAAAATTCAATGAAGAAAATAAACCCTTATCAATATGGGCAGATTTGCTTATTGAGCTTAGGATAGGTTCAATAAGGTTTTTATAAATAACTATTAAGGTTTCTTGCAGATTGCTGATAGAAGTTCGTGGATGTAAAGTTACTCTGATCTGTTAGGAGGTTCACTTATTTAAAATTTTATTCCATAATTTTAATTTGCTTTCTAAATTAATTTTGTAGTTAATCCTAATTTGATCAAATTGAATTGACGGATTTGGCACATAATTTTAAAAGAACGTGATGAATAGCATTATAAAGAAGTCTTTAAATAGCAAAATTATTTCTAGAAATCTATTTTAGAGATCTGCATAAAATATTTAAAAAATTATTTAAACTTACCACTTATAAGGAGAATAAATGGGTCTTGAGCCTTCAATCACATTGCCTTAAAGTAATAGTTCAATTGTCCCATGGGCTTGCTGGTCGCATTAAGATTTGTAGGCTAATCTGAGTTATAAAGACGACGACTTCTTCTTAAATAAATAGACATTAATCAGCTATCGGCTTTATTTCTCTTAATTAATTACTTCCCCATCGATGTCTTTCAGTGCAGCCCATACCCCACGTACCTTTTGGGTTGTGATCATGGCACTGAATTCTCTGTTTTGTTCTAATTCTATCTCTGTTGTAATATGACATCGTTTTATGTTGATTTAGATATAAAACGATTATGTATTGAGATAAAAATAGAATTAGAATAGGCTAAACGAGAACAGAGAATTTGAGCCTTATGATCATATGATAACCTGTTTTATAATGAAGAACTCTCTTATAAGAAACGCCAATTAATATTTAAGCAATTTTGGGGTCTTGAATTCTTTTTTTCTTTCGGACATAGGATCGATCAGTCAATGGGACCTGATCTTCTGGTCCACCAACTCTAGACCAATCCTATGTCAACTCATCTCAGTCATCTATTTATGTGGATCAATCGACTGACCCCTCAAATCTTTTGGTCTACTAACTCTGGACTAACCCTGTGTCAACTCATCTCAGCCATCCATTTATGTAGGACTCACATAAATAAATAGCTGAGATAAGTTGGCACGGAGTTGGTCCAGAGTTAGTGGACCGGAGGATTTGAGGGATCCTTCCTATAATTAGTAAACTTGAAACGCTAGTGACGTTTCTATTACTTACTTGAGGCTAAGTTATCAATTCTTGCAGCTGGTTTCTATACATAAATATATAAATATGATAGGTTACAGTTTGATGAATTTAACTGTAACCTATTAATCCAGTTATACAATTATCTTCAAGTACTCCAGCATTTGGGGATTCTAAGAAGCCTATTGATCCAGTCATAAAAGGCAAATGATTTCCTTTTGATAAGAGCTAAAAACATTCTTAAAGAGAAGGAAATACCATTTTGGCAGATAAGCTAAAAATGGAGTGTCAGGCGCATGAAAGTAGCTAAGCAAAACAAATGTAATTGCAACAGAATTGATATACAAGTAATAACCTATTTCGATAAAAATGAAAATAGGCAGTTGCATTGCATTGCATGGCTTCACCTTCCATTTCGGGTTTCAGATTCCTTATTATCTGATGTTCATGATCCTGCCGGCAAAATCTTACAAACAAACATCTTTAACCATAAAATTCATACATCAGTCACGTAAACACATGATTAGTCTCATATCATATCACACGTTTAATCATAACTAATCACTAAAAGAAGAGAAAAAACCGTTCAAGTTTACAGGACAGATGTCTGCTTAAGAAAGTGATTAGACTTACAAAACTAAAAACTCACTTCCCAGAGATTGGGGCTGACGTCACCAAGAAAACCTCACCTGCCCCTTGAATTTGGGAATGGGGTCTCATGCATGCACGTGTTTGGTCTCTTCCTTATTTGCATGTAACCCTAAAATGCAAATTCATAAAATTCCTCGTTATGGAGAGAAAGATAAGAAGACAGAAACATGTAAAGAGAGTCCAGTTAATTGTTTGATTTATATTAATATAATTACAATACACTTTAAGTGTGCTTCAGATAGTGTTGTGTTTTGTTTTGTGTGTCAATGGCATTGGTGAGAGAAAGAAGACATCAACAAGCACTCAGGCTCTCATTACCACCACCGATTCCAGCAGCTGATTTCCGCCACAGGCCGGCACACCCACCGCCTTTGTTCCCGGCAATCACCAGTCCTCTTTCTCCAGTTATTAATGACCTCTCCGACCTCCAGAAACTGACTGTTCTTGGACATGGAAACAGTGGCACTGTTTATAAAGTACGTCACAGGCGAACCTCATCAATTTTTGCCTTGAAAGTTCTCCGATTTGATCATAATACAACCACCGTTCGGCAACAAGCTGTCCGGGAGGCTGAGATCCTTAAACTTGTCGACTCTCCTTACATTGTACGGTGCCATGCAGTTTTCGATAGTGACGATGATATTTGCTTTGCCATGGAGCACATGGAGAGAGGTTCGCTCCAAGATGTTTTGCTTCTACATAAAGTGTTGTCGGAGGAAGTTATCTCAGGCGTAGCACGTCGAGTTCTTCAGGGGCTTCAGTACCTGCATAGAATGAAGATAGTCCATGGCGATATAAAGCCATCGAATCTATTGATCAATGCAAAAGGTTACGTGAAGATAGCAGATTTTGGAGTAAGCAGAGTTGTGGTGGGCAAACACGATTCATGCGATCGTTTCATGGGCACATGCGCTTATATGAGCCCTGAGAGATTCGATCTCGAGAAGTGGGGCGGGGATCATAACGCCGACGAGTTCGCGGGCGACGTGTGGTCACTTGGGGTGGTTGTTCTGGAGTGTCGAAAGGGTCACTATCCGTTGATCGGAGTCGGGGAGAAACCAGATTGGGCAGCATTGGTATGTGCAATATGCTTCGGAGAGAAATTGGAAATGCCTGAAAATTCATCGCCAGAGTTTAGGAGCTTTGTAAGGAGGTGTCTGGAAAGGGATTGGAGGAACAGAGGAACCATAAATGAGTTACTTGATCACCCTTTTGTGAGTAGAAGGGAAATTTTGATTGATTTTGGTTAAAATTTTCAAAATTTTGCGTGGTTGATGATCAGTAGGTTCTCGGATTTGTTAGTTAATTCGGCATTTGATTTTATCGGTGTAGTGAATCCTTCCTGTTTGATCAACACTGTTGAACCATTGACGGGAAGCTAAGATCTGTGTAAACTCTGGTTCATGTCTGTAAGTGAAAATTAAACAGAAAGTTTAGTCATTCTCCAGAGAGCAATTTTATAATTTGGAGTCACAATTCATTTTACAGTCACTAAGATGAAGGGTCTTTAATAAAAATGTTAGTTCAGCTGTTGTATTCATGATTCTGCTTAAGAAGATCGATATGCATATATATATATATGTATGTATGTATGTATGCATTCATTATTCAATCCTCTCAGATTCCATTTCTGCACCCATTCAGTTTCCTTCCAAATGTATAAATTAGCAGAAATACAACTGTTGACGCACCTGTGAGGCCTTTTTCTTGGTTTCTAATTTCTATTTTCCAGTTCTGTTAAGCCATATTTGAAGGGATGATTAACCTCCAAAATCTCTGCCAATTTTGCCACACTCTCCTGACGATTTTCTCTAGCCATATTTGAAGGGATGATTAACCTCCAAAATCTGTGCCAATTTTGCCACACTCTCCTGACGATTTTCTCTAGCTGTTGCTTTACTCTTTAAATATGCAACTCATTTGCATAGGTCTATAAATCATAAATGATTCTAACAGCAAAAACAAACCGAAATTTAACAAACAAACCGAGTTTTCCTAATCATTCTGAAGTGGTGATCTCCAAGCTGACGGTCGAGTTCGTGTCGTTGTTCCCTTGTGCTTCCAGGTCCTCTGGCAAAGGTGGCCACATGAATGCGGGCTTGAAATATGGGACATGAGGAACTGCCCTTGATCCTGAAATCATCTGACATATAGCTTGTGCTTCAGGCCTCATGTTTGGATTTGGATTACAGCATGACATCCCAAGCAGCAACAACCTCTCCGCTTCCTCGGCCACATAGTCATTGTGTAGCTTCTTATCCACCGCCTCCAGTATCCGCCTTCCACGGTGGAGCCACCACACCCAGTCCACCAAGGTGGGGAAGCCAGAAACCGCATGATGGTTGTGTTGACCGCAAACAAGCTCCAGAACTACCACGCCAAATCCATAGACATCGGACTTGCAAGATGACGTACCAATGTGAAAAGTCTCTGGTGCAATATAGCCTATTGTTCCACGAATACCCAACTCATCAGGACTGGAGTTACTATCGTCTGACAAGAGACGAGCTAACCCAAAATCTCCCAGGTAAGGAGTAAAGTTTGAATCAAGCATGATATTTCCTGGTTTAACATCTCCGTGCACCACTCTGAAGTCCTGTTCATTATGGAGATAGTTCAGTGCTGATGCTACTCCTGATATGATGTTGTACCTCAATGTCCATCCTAGGGTCTCTGATCCATGAAACAATAGTTTATCTAAGCTCCCATTTGGCATGAACTCATAAACGAGAAGCAAGCGTCCATTCTTCAGGCACCACCCTAATCAATCACATACAAAAGGTATACTATCAAATAATGCAAAACTCTCTTTTCCTCATTCTGGGACTTGCCCCCCTTTAATTAGAGAGTTAAATTACATAAAGTTTGAGATGATCCTCTGTCCGACAAGATCAATGGTGAAAGACTCATTTCTTTATTTAGTAATGAATGCAATATATCAGATCAGATTGTTACCAAAGAAATTAGTAAGGAAGAAGCAGCGTGTCTTATAAAGTCTAAATGTTGAATGAACGTACGTAAATGGAAAAAACCTTGATTACCAAGCAAAGGAAGGACATGTTTGTGGCGGAGACGGCCGATAATCCGAAGCTCAGACAATAAACATTCACGAGAGATAGTTAAGTGAGTTGAGAACAACTTGACTGCAGCCTCTAAATTCTCATTTTGCAGTACCCCTCTGTAGACCACACTAACGCTATCTTCACCAATCTTAAGCTTATCATCGAAATTGTTGGTCGCCTTCTTGAGATCTTTAAACCGGAACTCCTTGAAATTTAGGAGGCTCTTAATGGTTTCTTTTAAGTTGGCGCCAGAAGGCATTGCCCTCTTCTTCCGCTTATAGTATATCAAACATCCCACACCAGTTAAAAGCAACAGAAACACAACAGGCACTACAATTGGGAGCACAATCTTGATCAACTTATCACTATTAAAGTTTCTAATAGTGTTGGGTAGAAGCTTCACGGTGAGGTTCCACCGGTGCACGTAATTCAGCTGTACAGCTGTCCCCGTGGAAGCAGCGAAGCCAAAGTAGGAGTACTGATTAACGAGCCCTCTGAGGTCAAGATTACAATACAGAACTGGTGTGGTGGGTTTGGCCTTGCCATCTTCTTCCATGTACACTTCCATTAATTTGTTTAAGCCGTCGTAATCAACCCAGACCTTAAAAAATTTGATTCCCACCGGAGCAATTTGGATGTCAAAGTTGGAAATTGATGCTGTTTTGTTAGAGACGATGCTGTGGATGTCAAGGCCAATGTGGTTGTCATCAGGGTCAAAAACTTCCTTGAAGGTGTCAACCTCAATCGCAACAATCTGATTGGAGGAATTATCGTCGGTGGAGGAGTTGGTTAAACCGAGGTACTGACCATCGCTGTTTTCAGGGAGGTTAAGATCAGGAGCTATGAAGAAGGCAAGACCCTCTCCGATGACAGAGGAATTATCAACCCGAAAAATGTTGAACACAAAGGAGGAGTTAAATGAAGCTAATCTGCCACCATCTTCTTCATCTTCCCACATCTTGAACGAGTGATTGAGCAGAACACGACCAGATCTGTGCTTGAGGTCAAAGTTACCAGCAGAATCAGGGGTGAGTTGAAGGGCTCCATTGCTGATTGCAGCAGGCGACTGGACAGCGAAGTTACTGTAATATGATGCATTAAAAGGGCCGAACTCATTGCTATAGTAAGATGTTTTCAGGTCTTGAGTCTGTGATACAGCTGACAGAAACAAACTAACAATGATTCCAGAGAATAGTTGAGGTACCAATCCCATAATTGTTACTGCTCTTTCCCTATCCACAGGTCAACGAAGAAACAGGTAAAGAACAATCAGATAGATGGGGCCCACTTCACTCTCATTTGCAAAATAGTTAGTTTGATCAGAGCTAGTCAAAGAAGGCGTGCTCTGTTTCAAAAGGGGTAAGAAAGAACTTTGGATATTCTTAATCGATGCAAGAGCTTTGTTCTACTGTTACCATTACTCTTGCTACTACCCTATGAACATCCATCCATTGGTGAAGAAATTGAACGAATAGATGCTCGTAAAAAAGGATAGGAACAGAATAACCTCTCTTTGGCTATTACTATTGATGGAACTCATGAATCAACTATAACAATACAATAATCCACCCACACCATTACCATTAGATGAAGCCAATAATTACACTTGTTTTGGAAATCTTATCCACGAGCAGGACAAAGGTTTATAACTTAGCCTTCAATATGTCAGTTCCTCTGTTTCTGCGTTGCACTGTGTATGTCATGCCAACATATTGCTCTTACTACAGTTCTTTTTTTTTTTTTGAATTTACAAATCCCAAATGTGAACTACAGCTTTAACAGTTTCAGACTTTTGAAGCCTGGAAATTTAATAGAATGTTCAATATAATTTTAGGGATTGAAAAGATATATTAAAGGTAAAGGATTAAGAGCACGAGGCACATCTCCTATAAGACTAAGAAGCATTAAGAAACAAAACTAGTTGTGATTGCATGAGAGATTACATAAAACAGGCAACAGAGGTGGTGATCGACAGGGCTAGACTTGACCAGTAGTATAGCATGACTCTGCTTCCTAGCGACTTTTCACTGACAGTCAGTACATAACAAAGTTTTTTAAGTACAACTTATCATATCATAAAAAGAACAATTTCTAGATACAGATCAAAGGGCCAGCACTTCATACAGGCTATCCATAAAATGGTACTCCTTCCAGCTTCAAGCATTACCAATGGAGGAAATCTGGCCAATGTTCAGCAAATTGAAGATATTACCTTTCAGAGAACTTTAGCTTCATTTTGGAGATGCTGTGGTCCTATTCTTTGTTATCTCCATCTTCTTGTTCAGAAATCCACCTAGATTGGTTTTGTACAAATTAAATGAGAATCGTTATATAGAGTATAAAATGAGCATAAAAATACGGAACACAGAAAAACTAGCAGATATCATGAGCTAAATAATTCATCTTGAGTCCCAACAACACTCTTATGAACACAAGCAGTGGATCAAAAGGTCTTATCTTGAAACAAAAACAACAGATGTTCCCTATATTATAACTTCGACGCTGAAATAACATCCATTTCATATTCTTCCTGTATTCCAGACTCTACTAGGGCTGCTGATCATGTTTTAGAAACGCACAAATTAATCCTGTTTAGATACCACCAGACATTTATGACCAGAACGTAATCAATATAAGCAAAGGGGAACAAATGATAAAGAACTAACCAGATCTTGATAAAAGATGGATACGAGAACGAGGTCCTTCAAACTTCCAGTTATCTTCATCCAAGGATTTTACCTCCTTGTTTAGTGCTGCCATTAGATCAGCTTTCAAGACTGCAACATCAAGATTTCTATAACTGAGCAAACACCGAACTGGGACGCACCAGTACAAGTTCATATTATAATTTTTTTAGCACTGCCATTTTAATCCCTTCTACCACCCGCGGGATTACACATTCCCTCTACCACATAATTGACCCATTTGTTTAACCTAACGCATGAACATAACAGATTGCCTGAAAATTAGCAAAGATTATGAACAATCATGGTGACCCAGACGGCCGAACTAAAGGAATTTCACTAGAACTGCCCAAAGATAGAAACTTGACGAGTAATAACAGTAAGCATGAAAAGAAAAGTGGAAAAACAAAAACACAAACCAAGTATGGCCTCATCTTTACGGTCTTGGACAGAGATGAGATTAGATGGAAATTGGAAATCTTCCAAAGCAGGATTGCTAATGCTCCCTCCGCCGACGATAGCGGTTGTTGATACTGACGAATTAGCCGGCGATGTACTGTTCATATCGTTGCTTCCGCTATTTTCTTTGAGCGGGAAGAATTTGCTCGCCGAGTTGAATTATTGACACTGAAAGATCGAATCTTGACCGTGAACTTTTTTTTTTGAAAAATTAAAATTGAATATATTAAAAATAGTGAAGAGAGTCGATAACAATACAACTTAAGGAGAGCAAGCATACTCTCCTATGACAAAACGGCAACGCAAAAGGTAAAAGGCGCAGAGAGTATCAGCAAGCACTGGACGACAGCGTATCAGGAGCCACTACATAACCACAGATGGTATAAGGGGTAAAAAGTAAAAACTCCCACTCCTGTGCAAATCGCTGCTTAACATCTGTAGGAATGTTCAGAGCCGATGGAAGCCATTTCTCGTAACGGTCAATCCATAGGTGAGAAAATTCTGTCTGGATGCATCTTTCCTTGCTTAAACTTCATTTAATCGATTATTTCATGTCTTCTCAGGCCAGATTTGAGCTTGAGGATCTCGCAGAAAAGCTCCTGATTCTGGAGATCGCCAACCTCTGGGGGGACATGCAGGAGTGATTCATGGAGGAGAGTCTTAGGTCAGGTAAATTTGACAAATTCTTCATAAACTAAATTTCAATTCTTCTTCTTCCACGATAGATTCTCACCGAAGGAAAGTGATGATTTCCGATGCTTTTCCACATATCTCTTTCTTTACCAGTCCATCGGTTGATAGTCTCCACAACAGATGGGTTCTCAGTCAAACCGCAGCTCCGTAGTCGCTTTGCCCTCTGTCACCTTCCGGTAAGTCTCCCATATGATACTTTCTCCTTGGTCATACTCCACTATAATCTCCATAAGATAGCTAGTTGAGATGAGCATTCCTTGATAGATCTCGAGGATATTATTTGCTCTCTGACCTTAGTATAAACACACTAAAAAATCTGTTGTTGACTTCTACTGATATCCTGGAACCTGCGAAGGTTCATTTCAGCCCATATTTCCTTAATGCAAGTCGCAAAGGAAATTAGGCAGATAATTGTATTAGGATGGGAAATACTCTTTAAACTGGTAGACCGTTGTAGAATCCCTGCGTATTGATGTGTGCTTAAGAACCAAAGACATTTGTGTCTGATCCTAGACCAAATGTCCCTAGAGAAATGACACTCAAAGAACAAATGGTCCCTGTTTTCTCGTCCTGAACTACACAGGACACAATCCTCAGTTGAATTCAAGAAAGAGACCCAATCCGTTGTACTTAACTTTTTCTAGGGTAGTGAGCCATAGAATGAAGGAGGAGCTAGGCAATAGCTCTCTGTGCCAAACCACATCATACCATTCCACTTTGACATCTCTCCGAATCAGCCATTCTCCACAACTTTTAGTGCTAAATAGTTGGGTTTTAGGGATTGAAGTTCCCTTGGGAACTCTATCCATTGCCCCTCCCTAATAAAGGATTTAACCTTAGCAGTTGAAGGGAGGTGTCTCAATAGCTGAGTGGCAGTTTGATTATTGATTGTATTCATCATATTGAGACTTTTCTAAAAAATTAAACAGGCGATCCTAAGTGGAGAACTTTTATCTGAGGAAATGTTTTAGCAGTATCAGATTATAAAATTTCACCTTTTCAACACATTTTTCAATTCTTTTCATGGTAATGTTATTGGACTAGGAATGAAAAGTTGTCAGTAATTCATATGTCTTGCTTGCATATGAACTCTGCCATGAAGTTCAGGCAATGTGAAGTTTAACTCAACTCAACTTTGCATTTAGTTCAAATTAGTTGCAGCTACATGGATCTTATTTCTTTATTTTTGTTATAAAACCGAAACTAGGAGAGGAGAAGTCTTCTTATAAATTGGTGTAATATTACATCAAATTAACCCTTCTATTTATAGTACAAAATTTCTAA
>JANVCQ010000001.1:16644525-16662872 GCA_025531925.1 Erythroxylum plowmanianum
TTTCTAATAAAATACTATCATATAGAAGTGGTACACTAACTATTAAGTGGTGTATTTGGTGTACTAACACTTAAGTGATGCATTTAGTATATTAACACTTAAGTGGTGTATTACCAATTAGTGGCACACCATATTATCTATCTTTTATAACAATTTTCTTATATTTAGGACCAAATCGTTATAAAGAGACATTACCACTGGCATCCCTGTAATAAGAGATTTGACTGGACGTTTCTTGTCTACTCCCTTATTCAGTTGCTGTATGGAAAATCTGCAGCTTGTTCAACCTAACATTTGTCAGAAAGTGTGGATTTTGTTGACATGCTTTCTATGCCTTGGCTGCCACACACAAGTTTCTTCTTCGAGTAAGGTTGGTGCTCCTTAGACTATTTTTAGCTCTTTTTCATCTTCATGGAAATCAGCTTATGTTTGCTTAATTGACCTATTTGGGAAAACTCCTTTTGTTATTTGGTTGCTATTTGGGTTACGTTAAACATTGTCAATAAATAAAACTACAAATCTTCTTTTCAAACTTCCATGTTCCAGCACATTGGTCCTTCAGTCCTAATTCTGACATGTCCCTATTTCTGACTCTCTCTCCCTTGGTCTTTATCTGGAAACGTTATGATAATTTATACTGAGCTTGACCTGAGAATCTTAGTGATCTACTTTAAGCTGATATTGCTGCATTCAGTGAACCATAGTATGTGCTCGTTTGTTCGGCTACTTAATGAACCATATCTTTTTCCAGCCAAGTGAATCTTACAGCCTTTGGAACATGTAAAAAAATTAAAAGAACCGAATTCACAAATTATAAAGAAATAGTTGTATGATTTTGATTGTAAAAGCTATTAGTTAAAACAGTAATAGTACTACCAACATGATGCATCCTCCTAACATTCAAACATATTAGTACTCATAATTTCTGGGAGCCTTTTGAAGAAAATATATGTATCGCCTTGAGTCCATGTTAGATTTTTCCCTTAAATTTTGGGGCTGAGAATGTGGATTCTATCTTACTATTGTGCATTGTTGCATGAAGTAGCTGCTGTTTGGCCTCATATGCATATTACCTTCTTCAGATTGCGAGGCACAAATCAAATTTAGATGCCGACAACATGGATATCAATCATTTAAGTTTCAAAAAACACATTATGGAGCATTATTTCCAAAAATATGAAATCTTGCTTGAATCCAGTTTCCAAGATTTCATAGTGAAGGAACTTCATATGGACTCGTGCAAGCTGTTGCCATATGATGCACTTCTTTTGAGGAAATCCATTCCTCAACGCATTTTGACTGGTGAAGGTTCTCATCGTGTGATTTCTACCACTTTCAAATTCCAATTTCGGCCAATGCCCTCATCTCAACTGCCTGGTCACTCTTGCAAGGTTATTGTGATTGAGAGACTGCCTTCTGGAGTCTTTGCTGACCCATTTGAGCTACAACACCTTCTGCAACGAAGAGGTACTGCAATTAATTTTGTAGGAGTGCACTTAATTCGTGTTAGCAAAATCGAAAATTTGTGACATCAAACTTTTTCTTGGGTTTATTCTTTTAATCCATTTATTGCAGTCTTTATAGATGCAGCCGTTTTTGGAGATACAAATCTGGAATTGCCTTCTGTTCGATCCAATCAATCTGTTGTTGAGATCCACATGAGTGTCGGGTCGAATATCTTTTCTGGAAACAAGGATGAGATAGAGATTAGCATAGACCTTCCATTACATGCACGATATCCAGTAAGTAAATAGGAGATGATGGCATGTAAGGGAGATTTAGCACATATTAAATGACAAGAAAATCAATAAAGACGTGGGAAGGAAATGTTCACAAATGCAATACTAATGGAGCTTCTTTTAATGGCAGCCCCTGGATGAAAGTGGCTATTCAATAGTGCAATTCGGTGCACCTGCTGTATTCATGGACTGCAACATTGGAAGGAGCTCGGACAACCAAAGGTGCTTATTTATGCCAACCTCCGGCCAAGATGAATCGGAAACCAGCCAAGTTATGTGGAGAATACCCTCTGGTAGGAGAGAACATGATAGAATTGTGTCTGCCGTTACATTTTTAACAGCTTTCATGTGTACTCTTCTGATTGTCTTGGCATCAATATGCCATTCGGATACCACAATGTCCGAAACTTCAAAACAATCATAGTTCAGCTACACACAATCTTTACACGATCTGTCTTACCAAATACACTTTTTGGTACGCAAGTGCTCTTTAATTAGGCTGACTGTCATTGTTTTGCTGAGTTTGGCATGGCCAAGTCATTGGAGTTCTGGGGCGTGCATTCCTTAAGAGCAAGTCTTGGCTCCTATTTTCTTTTTGTAAAACTTAGAAATGAAATAAGCGTCTTAAATATATGTTCCCCAGGTATTATCAGCACAACTTACCAAGACTTTTGCAAACTCAAAAAGTTAATACAAACATTGCTTCTTATTAGACCTGTAATGTCATATAGGTGGACACGGATTATGTGAAAAACAGGAAAACAAGTCTTAACATTACTGATGACACTTAGGAGCTGTATCGATTGTTGTCGACTAAAGAATTTGACATTTTATTCATCACATTTAAAATTTTGATGAAGACAATTTGTGTCGACTAAAGAATTTGACATTTTATTCATCACATTTAAAATTTTGATGAAGACAATTACACAAAGAACACTCCCTCAAAATGCCCAGCACACCTGAATACCCAAAAGAGAGAAAGAAAAACATTCCCCACCCACATGAAACAACTGAATACTACCATACCATTAACTATACACCACCTCCGACCAGTAGTGAGACACTCTAGTCAGTCATTAGGTATCGTAAAAGAACATCACCCACGAAATTAGCAAAAAGACAAACTATGCTGTTGCCAAGCAGCTCCTCAAATTGCTCAATGAGGAAATCAAGACACCTTAAGATTAGGCTGCGAGAACTATGATCACGATGAGAAGTACAATTCCAAAGATAACCAGAAGCAAGCAAGTCTGCACAAAAACACAAAGGATAAGTCGCAAAATTTTAAATCCAAAATACTCAAGAGATTTTAACTTATTGTAAATATAAAACATCATATTTCTCTTATCAACACTACTAGTCATTTTTGCAGAGGCAGTACCACAACACTGAAGTATGAAAACATGCATAACTTAACTTGGAAAATAAGAAAGCTATGGACCTTGGGCTTCTGATGTTCATCTGATAACATGAAACTTAAAAGATAGGTCTAAACCTCGCTAAAAGAATTTAAAGGAAATAAATTAAGAAATGAAAATCCCCTACCAAAGATGAGTTTGATCTTTGGGTCTTTGACGCTTTCACGAGTTGGGTTTTACCCTGCGCAGTTGCAGCCTGCGCATTCTCAATATGGGTGCCAATATCATCTGCAACATATTTGGCATGATAAGTGTTGACAATGAAATCAATTAACCACAATACTGAAGTAATTAACTTAACTTATATTTCTGATTGAAATAAAGTCAACGTTTTAGTGATTAAAGCTATAGTGCAATATTGAGTAATCTAAAGAAAATGAGTTATTCAGAGTCATAATTCTATGATCAACCAAAAAAGTGGAATTTTGATATGAATAGCTACATTCCAATAAAAACAGAATAGATACGTCACAATTCCAAAATGTCCCGAATGCAGTGGAAAACAGTTCCATCAAAAAAGAAAAGATGGAATTACCAATCATAGCTCCTTGCTCATGTACAAGGACAGCAAGATCTTTAAATATCTCATTCACTTCACCAATCTGCTGCTGAATTTCTTGTATTCCGTGATCCCTTTCTTCAATGATGGCCTCATTGAAGGCAATCTCATTCTCCAGCAGAACGACCTCCTGTCTGCAACAAAGTTATTTGATTCATTCAAGAGATGAATAGGATTAAGCAAACTCATATTTGTTAGACATCAGACAAACTACAAGCACTTTCCACTCAACGCGTAAGCTAGAAGACAGGTAATAAGATATGATTTCAAACGTTAAACAAACCATATTTGATAAAAGAATGGATATAGAAACCCATCACTGTAATCTAGACGTCCAAAATGCAAATGCGATTTACTAATCATACTGACATTCATACAACCACAACTTGCTGCAAATACTGGAGATCTATAGAATGGTACCCCTTCGAGGAATTAACAGAATTTTGGATCAATAACAAGAGGCAAGTAATTTTTAGCTTCAAACTATTCCTAGCACTTTTCAACAAGGTTAATTCCACATATACTTGTGTGATTAACATAAAAACACAAAAATCAATGTTTTTTTAGCAGTGGATCATACTTAGTATGTAGATGAGCACCATTTTACCTTCTTGACTCTACAAGGAGTGCTTGCTGTTCCGGAGTCTTATCTCGACCTATATCTATCTCACTTTCTGTATAGCTGCAAACCAAGAAAACCAAGATCTTTAGACAATATATAATAAAAAATTTGCAACACTGAGTGAGGTAACAGTGACTGAAACAAAACTATTCATTCCAAGCTGAATTTCTTTTCACAAAAGCTCCAACATCCACTAATAGGGAAATGAACTCATAATTCAGTGCTTCCTAAGACAATTGACCTGGAAGGTAGAACTGTCTGGGGAACAAATGGAGTGTATGCAGTTTCCTTCTCGGCAGCAAGTCGCTGAGCTTTCTGAAATTCTTTCAGAACTGCTTGAAAATCTTTTGCAAGTTTAGCATCAGCGATCTTTTTGCTTTGCTGAAATTGTAACAACAACATAAATCGAGCGACCAAGCAATATTAAAATCCAATCTAAAGAAAAAAATGACGAAAATCAGCAATACGTACACTGACTCCCACATTGTGATCAGTTTCACTAGCTTGCTTTAATCTTGCCGAAGTATCTTTCACCAACTGCCCGATATGCAGTCTTGTCTTGTGCCTGTCATGCAATGAGTAACAATCATAAAACCCTAATGAAACTGATTAAAGAAATAAATAAAACTAATAGAGAAATTCACAAAACGACAAAGTTAGAGAAGGCGACAGACAGTTTCTCGCGAAGGTCGGGGGTGTCTTTCGGGGTGCCGAGGGTGTTGACGAGACGCTGGAAGGTGGAAACGGCGGTGTTGATCTGGAAGATTCCAGAAGCCACCGCCTGCGTGGCGTCTTGTTTACCGTTGATCCTCGATGCCCTCAACGGCCGGCCTGCCTCCAGATCTTGAAAGCTCATTTTTCCTTTTTTTTTTCTTTGAATTAAAATCAAATCAATTCAATTCAATTCCCCACCCTCGAGAGAAAAGGAAAAACTTAATCTACTTTCTTGAGAAAGAGAACCAGAAAGTAGGTGTGTGGGTGTTTGGGTGTCGGGGAAGGGAGGGGAATTAACCGATACAGGAACAGGGAAGGGTACCTTTAAGGCAGAGAAAAGCTTAGAACACGCCGTGTGTTTTGATGCGTTCTTTCTTTCTTTCTTTCTTAGAAGTTCTCAAAGACAAAATGAGGTAAATATGATGAAAGAATTATGCGCCGAGGGCTCTTCTTGGAAATTAACAACAATTCCTGTGCCGGCGAAAAGAAGTTGACACGTGGGAAGGTCAGATTGGTTGGGTGGTGGTGGTTCTCATTTACTTCCTTGTCTCTTACAGATAAGTTGATAAGGGGCTCTCCTGACTTAAGTGAGATCACGGGTTTGAACCCTCTTCACATATGCAGCCGTTTAAAAGTTGAGACTAGAGCTTTGTCACCTACAAAGAACCTACCTAGCTCGAGCGAGGATTATTCTAGATGTAGATAGCTTTAAGGTATCTTTCCATAATTAAAACCCTCTTAATACATCTTATAGGCAAAAATAAAAATAAAAAAATAATGCATACATGTATATGATTAAGCAGATGAGATTGGGTTCTTTTGATTGATAGCAAATCAATGTCATTGTTGGTACATCATTAATATAATTCGATATAATCCCTAAACTACATAGTAAGTGTAATATGATGTTTTCAAAACATGAATCGAAATGAATTAGACTCGGCTCTATTTTTAATAATATTAATATTATTTTACTCTAATCATTTTAATCTAAGTTGGATTGGTTCGTGATCCCTAATTTAATATAATACTCTCTCCTATCTAAAATAAGTGTTGTTTTAAAGAAATTTTAATTATTCAAAATAAGTGTCGTTCATGATTTTTCATGCATGTTTATAATTTTATTTTCAAAATTATCCTTTTCAAGACAATTCAACATGCAATTAATAAGGATATATCAAACATTTCACTAACTTTCTTAATAAGTGTACATTTCTCTAAAACGACATTTATTTTAGATAGGAGGGAGTAATTATTTTAATAACCCTTATTATTAAAACTAAATTAATTTTATGAATTAATTAATGTTTATAACTTAAAATAAACTAACTAATTTTTATTTAATATTGTCATTTTTAATTAAATTTCAAAATTTTAATTATTTCAAATTCTTTAAATTTATAAAATCCCTTCAACCTTTTACACTCAACTTTTGGAATTAAATAAGTACAAATAAACGATAAAATAGTCGTCCACTTGGGCAAAGCCAAAAGTGCCACATACGACACCAAAGTTCCCATAGACATCGGGGCGGGATATACTAATCTTTTTCGGTCAAACTTTGAAGGAAAGACGACGCATGCATCAAGTAACTCTTTACCAATACTTCACTCTTCAATGAACTTCTTAAGATCCTTCAGCCACCCCACATACTCCCTACTGTCTTTGTTGATCATGTACTCGTGTAAGAAATTGGTTGTGCTGGGCTTTATTCCTCTAATCTCCAGATATTTGTGGAAGCCCTTCCTCAAGTTCTCGTCCAAATCACTGTAAAAAGACAAAATGGGAACATTCTTGTTAAACAACCTAGACCAAACCACTGAGATAATTATCAGAAAAATACATGGGCAAGTGCAACAGTCTTACTTCCAGTTAGGACCCTCGTACGGAATGTCTTCTTCTGAAGTTTCCGTTTTCTTGACTGACAAGCTGTCTATTACAATTTCATCAGCGTAGGCAATACAACCAAACTCCAGAGAAATTCCACTCTTCTTCCATACAGTAACAATCAAGGGTATGTGTGATTGAGTTGGCTTCTCGATATCATCTTCGTCGTACCGAATATCATTATCTTCTCCAGAAACAATATCGGGCATATGAACTTCAACCTTTATAGATTCACCATCATATTCTCTTGTCAAGGTAACAGTCTGTTGTCCAGCATGGTCCTCGACCTTGAAAGGGAAGCTAGTTGGAATCTCTTCAACCTATTGAATTGAACACACCGAAATTGATAAACATTGCATAAATAGAATTCCCTATGAATTCTCAGTGATCATATCCCAAGTTACATTCAAGATATAGCATGTTGTCATCAAGATAAAAGAATGACTACCTGCTGATGGACAAAAACAAGAAATGAGATTTGCAACTACATGAAACTTGACCACAAAGGTATCTGGAAATGATCCGTAATCATATAATAATTGAAAAAAAGCAGGTGAAGGCTATATCCCAAGTTACGAAAATTCAAAACTCTAGTTCATATAACCTCACTGTTCATTCCCTCCAAAACATAACATTCATATTCCAGCAAGATTCTCAGTAACGAAACACGTCAGTATAACCTAACTGTTCCACGCCCCACCCTCCAAACAAAAACATAAGCTGATGTTCCTATTCCGGCAAGATTCTCAGCAATGAAAACAGAAAATAAGTCCACTATATAATTCTGTCTGATGACAAAGACTTTGAGCCCATTTACCAAAACCATAGATACTTCGTTATTTAAACTTCCACTTATGTCACAGCAAACAACCAAAATGGCCAATTTATAAAGAGCAGAAAAACCAAGAAAGGAAAAAATGCTGACCTTATCATGATCATCACTTTCCTGCGCCACCTTAATCTCTGATTCAATAACTTGTAGCAGTGCCTCAGTGGAACTTGGCTTTTTAGTTTCAGTAGCCGTAGAATAATAGCGTATAACTGGAGCAACATAACCAGCTTTGTACGAAAGAGCAGAATAGTTCAAAGCAGCAAAGATAGCTGGAACATAATTCCTGCTACCACCTTGAATAAGCTGATTTGCAAGTGGGCCAAATGTTGAGACAGACCTACGGAGAATTGTGTTGAGAGCCATTTCTAGTTCCAACAAAAAATTTGTATCTGCAATTTAAACAATTCTATTTATCTGTCAAGTATGCGTTCATTACTAATCCAAAAACATACATAGGTCTAGAAACAAGGGAAATTTGTTAGTCTCAATATTATGGGGGAGAATAACCCAACATGACAAGAAAATAAATTTAAATGGCTAGCATTCAACTAAAATAGTACAATAGTTATTCAAGTTAAGATTTCAACTTCGAATATACAGTTTCTGTCAAACTTAAGTCTCAAATTTACATAAATTCTTCAATCTCAATGCATAGTCATCTATACTAGAAACCATTTTCTCGTCCTTATCATTCCATGGACAGCATAAACAAATAGAAATTACCCAATCTTGATATCTGTTTTACATTTCTCTCAATCGTTAGTATTTGCACTTGAAATTTTAAACACCGTAAAGACAAAGGCACGAACAATTTTAAGAATGTTTAATGTGCAGTAGATTATGTACATGCATTATTAGGAGTGAATTTGTTTATAGACAAACGAAATAAGAAAGGGAATGTCTTGCAGTTCTGTTTCACACCAAAATCCAAAAAAGGGAAAGGGAAATCACCTGAGAGGTGCAAATGAGCTTTGGGAAGGAAGCCCGGTGAGAAGTACTTCGCTTAGAGCAGGCGGAGGACCACCGGCGATTCTGAGCTTTTCGACTGTAACGGTTGTTTCTCGGTAACGTGTGTGGTGGCAGCCAGCAGTGAACCGAAGGAACAGGGGTTTTGAGGGTTTTGTTTTCCTTTTCATGATCCATCGACCCGAACCGACCCGACTCCAAGCCCAAATCAACCTACCAATAGCCGTAGGACAATCTAAACGAGGGACTTTATGATTCTTGTACGTGCAGCCGGTCAAAATCTCATTAGTAATTATTAACCGTAAAAATCAGACATCTTTCCTCTGCACGTGCCACGAATGACGGTGCACTTCCTTAAACCTCACCTGCTCAACTCAATGTTATCTCTGTTCAAAACACCCTCTCTCCCTCCCTCGTTCTTTTCCCGGAAAACAAGAAGAAATAGAAGAAGCAAGCAGCTTTAAAACATCCCCAAACTCCTCCCGATGTCGGTTAGTGATCTCTCTCTCTGTTTCTCAGCTTATGCACGTGATATATGCGAATATGTATTTGAGTTTGATTCTACTGATCGTGTGTTTTAATCAATCGATTGCTATCCGGGAGTGTATTAACGGCTTATATGCGTAGATCTGTTTGCGTATTCATCATCTCCAGATTTAAGTGCACTTTTGCCTCTAATAGTATATTTTACCATTTCCTTCTTTGTCTTTGAAACTAGACGACTGATTGACTGGTATATGAAACTAGCTTTTTTCTTGGATGCGAATTTCATGCTCACTTTTTATTATATTATTTCTTCTAACTATTAGCATTCTAGAAATAAAACGTTTGTGCTTTTAGGAGTATAATTTTTCTGCATCTTTTTATTTTTCATATACATTAGCTTTTTCGGTGTGGTAATTGTTCGTGTTGGGTAACTTGTTTGCTGACTGGTTTTCATGTTGAGTTTTCAGTTTGGAATTGTTAGCTTTTCAGAATGTTGAAAGATTGAAAAAGCTAATTTATTGAACTACTGATGTGGCCATATATAGCCTTACAGGAAATTAGAGAAAACTAGTCCATGTTTAACAAACCTACTAACGTGGAGATTAACTAGGAAGCAAATATCTAATTCCTAGGAAATAGGGATTATTCGAATCACCAGCTAATAGACCTAAAGACTGATTCAAACCTTAACAAACTTCAACATCCTCCCTTAAACTGAATATCAGATTATTCAGTTTACATTTGGATCTGCACGTACTCTCAATAGATTACGAAGCTTAACAAACAGATCAAGCTTTAATGGCTTGGTCATTATGTCTGCAACTTGTTCTTGAGAATGACAGTGAACTAGCCTGACAACTCCATCCATTGTGAGCTCACGAAGAAAATGAAATCTGACATCTGTGTGCTTGCTACGGCCATGTAGAACAGGATTCTTCGAGAATTCAGTAGCTGAACTACTGTCACAGAAAATTGGTGTCCCACCACCTTCCACATGATTAAAGTTATCCAAGATTCGTCTTATCCATACGGCTTGACAGGCACAAGAAGCAGCAGCAACAAACTCAGCTTCAATTGTAGATAAAGTGACTATTGGTTGTTTCTTTGAGGACCAAGAGACAGCACCTTAGCTTAACAGAAATATATAATCTGAAGTATTCTTTCAATCATCCAAATCTCCAGCTTAATCACTAGATGTACAAGCAACCAGCTTCTCATCTCCTCCCTTTCTGTAGAAAATCCCAAAATTGAAAGTCCCTTTTATATATCTCAACACTCTCTTGGCAGCTTGGAGAGTCAACTTTGTGGGACTTTCCATATATCCGCTTAAAAGGCTAACGACAAACATGATATCAGGACGAGTCGCAGTTAAATACATAATGCTGCCAATTAGTTGCTTGTACCGAGTGTTGTCCACCTTGACTCCATTCTTATCCTTCATGAGTTTACAGCCTGGAACAATTGGATGATGGACTAGATTGCACCTATATCAAACCTTTATAACACGTCCTGAGCAAATTTTTTTTTGACAAATAAAAATACCTTCTTGGCTTTGCAGAACTTCTATGCCAAGAAAATATCTCATCTGTCCAAGATCTGTCATATTAAATGCGCGCATCATAGAATTTTTAAATTCTACAAACATATACTTATCATTGCTCATAAAGATAAGATCATCGACTTAGAGGCACACAATCAAGATTTTACCTCCATCTTTTGCTTTGACAAACAAGGTATGCGCATAAGGACACCACTTGGAACCTTCCTTAGTAAAATAAGACTCTATACAACTATACCAGGCTCGTGGTGCCTGTTTTAGTCCGTATAAAACCGTCTTTAATTTGTAAACTTTATCTTCAGCACCCCTTTGACTCCTCACTTGCCCCAAGAAAAACACATTTAACACTCTTGTCATAAAGCTTTATTCTCTTACAATCAGGAACATGAACATGAAATATGCATCCAAATATTCTGAAATAGCTCAACGATGGTTTGAGTCTGCTCCAAGCTTCTTTTGGAGTTTTGTTCTTTACTGCAAATGTTGGACTCCTGTTGAGAATGTGAACCGCCCAATTAATAGCTTCAGGCTAGAAGGTTTTTGACATTTTTTGTCCGGAAAATATACTCTGAACCATATTCATAATCGTCCGATTCTTTCGCTCTGCTACATCATTTTGTTGAGGGGTGTAGAGAGCTGTTAGCTGCCTTCGAATACCATTCTCACTACAAAAATTAGTGAATTCCAGTGATGTGAACTCACCCTCACGATCTGTTCGAAGACCCTTTACAGATAAACCAGTCTCTTTCTCAACTTGATTCTTATCCTTTTGGAAGACAATAAGAGCTTCTGACTTTTGAACTAAGAAATAGACCCATATTTTACGACTAAAGTCATCAATAAAGCCAATCAGGTACCTTTTGTTGCTTTTGGATATAGGGCTGATTGGTCCACAAATATCAGCATGCACCAATTCAAGAACCAGAGAGGCTCTCATTGTGGCTGTATGGGAAAGGGATTTCTCTGCTGCTTTCCCACAAGACAATTTGTACATACTTTTGATGAAGTATCAAGATAAGGTTGTCCTCGTACCATTCCTTTTTTTGGAAGTTTGTTCAGGCCATTAAAACTTAGATGACCGTATTTGCAATGCCAAAGTTGAGCTAGATCTTCGATGAAAGTGTTGAGACAAGTTTCCTGCTTCAATTGTGCAGTTGCAGATAGCTTGAACATCCGGTTAGAAGATATTGCAATCTCCAGAATTGACCCTCTTTCAGGATGATAAATTTTGCATGCTCCTCGTTGCATGAGAATTTCAATCCCCTTTTCAGCCAGCTGACCAATGCTTAGTAGGTTGTTTCTTAATTCGGGAATATAAAATACACTGGTGAGGATAAATGCAGTACCATTTACTAGCAATCGAACTCTGCCTTTCCCCATCAAATTAATGCTTGAATTGTCTCCCAATGTCACCTTTGTCCTAAAGCTTTCATCAAGATCAATAAAAAACTTTTGCTTGCTACACATATGATTGCTACATTCAGAGTCTAGAGACCACAATTCTTCTTTGTTGACTTGTTTATCCTCCACATATGCCATCAACAACACTTCCTCTTCACCTTCAACATAATTTGCTGAATTTGATTATTTCATTGGACGTTCATACTGAAAGTGTCCAAGTTTATGGCAGCGATAACATTCAATAGTAGATCTGTCAAAATTGCGCTTGCCTCCACCTCTTCCTCGTCCTTGCATTCCGCCACGACCTCGTCCTCTACCTCTTGAGGATTCACCAAGAGTAACCTTCAAAGCTTGCTCTTCTACTACATGAGGTTGCATTTGTTGCTCATGTACTAGAAGGCTGCTTTGTAGCTCGTCAATTGTAAGAGCATCAAGATCTTTTGACTCCTCAATAGAGCACACCACATAATTGAACCTGGGCGTCGTCGATCTCAATATTTTCTCAATGACTACAACATCATCTACCTTTGCGTTTTTGACTCGTAGCTTGTTGACGATGGTGAGAGTGCGTGCAAAGTACTCGTTGATAGACTCACCCTCCTTCATGCTTAGCATCTCAAACTCCTTCTGAAGCGCTTGTCGTTGTGCTAGTTGCAGTCATGCTTTCGCCTGGTACTTCTGCTTCAAGTAGTCCCAACCGTTTTTTGCGGTATCTTTGTTCAAGATAGTCTCCAAAATGGATCGATCAAGGGCTTGGAAGAGGTAATTCTTTGCCTTCATATCTTTCAATCTTGCATCGTTAATGACTCTCTTTTGTGCTTTACTAAGTTGCACTCCTGCTGCTGCTGCAGGTATGCCATCTTCTATGAGGCTCCAATATTCTTTTGATCGCAATAAATTCTCCATGAGCATACACCAATGATCATAATGCCCATCGAACTTTGGGATCGCAAGCTGGATAAATCCACTCTCAGTCGTTATATTCTCCTCACTTGTCTCTGTGGAATCAGGCCCTTATTATGGGGCTTTGATACCCCTTGTTAGCTTTTCAGAATGTTGAAAGAGTGAAAAGGCTAATTTATTGAACTACTGATGTGACCATATATAGCCTTACAGAAAAATAGAGAAAACTAGTCCATGTTTAACAAACCTAATAACATGGAGATTAACTAGGAAGCAAATATCTAAATTCCTAGGAAACAGGGATTATTCGAATCACCAGCTGACAGACCTAAAGACTGATTCAAACCTTAACAAACTTCAACAGGAATTTCGGTCTTTAGAAGGCTACAGATAATATTAATCAGAACAACTTCTGCTCCTGTATTGCATATCTGGTGGTTTATGTCATCACTTTTTTTTTTTATGTTACTCCTTTTATTGTCTCTGCAGGTAAAAACTGTGAAAGTGAGTAATGTTTCCCTCAAAGCAAGTCAGAGGGACCTGAGGGAGTTCTTTTCTTTTTCCGGTGATATAGTATATGTTGAGATGCAAAGGTATTGGGCCGTTGAGTTCTTCAATATATCATACTTCCTTTCTTTCTGTTATTTTTGTCGTTCTCATCCCAAGCCACTGTATTGCTTATGCAGGGATGATGAGCAATCTCAAATTGCATATGTTACCTTCAAAGATTCTCAAGGAGCGGATACTGCTGTTCTTCTTTCAGTAAGTAATTTCTTTCAGCATTGTGTTGAACTGTATCTTCTGTTATTCTTTCCTTTGATGTTTATTTGGGCCGGCATCGGCAGCTCATGGCCGACCTCATGCTTTCACTGGAAAGGAAATAGCTATGGTATCATTTTGTCTCTGTAGTTTGAGTTTTCTCATATATTTACTTCAAAACCCATTATAATTTGTGTATTTGTGCCTAAAGAATTGTAATTGAAACCTTTGCATCATCGTTAAAAAGTTTGTTAGTAGTGAGATGCGTTTGGCATGATAAAGAAATTCTTTGCCTTTGGCTGAGTTGCTTCTGGTGATCCAGAGGCTGTTTGCGTGAAACATATTGGATAAATAAGCTTTTCATATTTCAAGGGAGAGATAGGACAGTGGGAGGAGGGGGGACATCTTTTTATTTTGATGTTGCATAAATAAACTATAGTTGTCTATTCAGATCTTTTATCCTCAATTTACATTCCCACCATGAACTAAAAGCAGTCTACACTTACCCTACCTATTTTGACTCTAATGTTATCCTCTTTCTCTGAGAAGAAGGATTAGTATTCTCTGACAGGCTTTGAGTAAATTGATTCCAAAAGGATTAGATAACCACTGAATAGTTCATCATAGTTCTGCAATGATTAGTTGTTCATCATTTAGGTAATTACTGTCCTTTTTTGTGTACTAGGGCTGGTTATACTTGAAGACTAGATATGTTTATCAACATTACCATATTGTGAAATTGGGTATTACTTGTAATCAAACAACAAAGATAATTATTCTCTCAAATTAATTATTTTCCACATGTGATCTTCGTAGATTTTACTTAAGGTTTTACTCTCTATTATACCAATGTGCTTCTGAGATGTCTGTTCTTGGGTAACACTTATTGTTTTAGTTGATGATATTATAGTTGATGATATTAATCAACCAATGTAAACGAGACCTATGGTGCTGTCAATGTTTTTACAATGAGGGAAAGTGTATCTACTTTATGTTGGATATGTATATGCTCTTTTCTTTTTCCTTTTTTTTTCTGCTGACTTATTATTCCTTCCCGATAAGTATGTGAAATTGTAAAATGGAAAGGAATAACCATTGATAGCGATCTTCAGGAACATGTTGGAGGCCCTATTTGGTGATTAATTAATTCCCTGTAATACAGTATTTGAAATTTTAATTGTGCATCTATGTGATTAAAGCCTTAACTCATATTTATATTTCATGTCAGGGAGCAACAATCGTAGACCAGATTGTTACCGTGACTCTGGATCAAGATTACCACCTTCCACCTGAAGCTTTAACACCTCCTGTAAGAACGTTTTAAGAACTTCGGTTGTTTTCTACATTGGGGCTTCATTGATTTCGTTGTTGCTAAAATCTCAGCAGGAAACTCTTGATAAGAACCCTAGTGGAAGGGAATCTGCTCTGAGGAAGGCAGAGGATGTGGTCAGTAGTATGCTTGCAAAGGGCTTCATCTTAGGCAAAGATGCGGTCCATAAAGCCAAGGGCTTTGATGAGAAGCATCAGTTAAGGTCAACTGCCTCCGCTAAAGTAGCATCTCTCGACAAAAAAATCGGGTTCACTGAGAAGGTAAGTGCTGGTACTGCTGCAGTGAGTGGCAAAGTTCGGGAAGTGGATCAGAAATTTCAGGTTTCAGAGAAAACGAAATCAGCGTTTGCTGCTGCCGAGCAAAAAGTCAGTAATGCAGGATCTGCCGTCATGAAGAACCGATATGTTTTTACTGGGGTTGCTTGGGTGACAGATGCTTTCAATAAAGTTGCAAAGGCTGCCGGGGAAGTAGGCCAGAAGGCAAAAGAAAAGGTGGGAGTTGCTGAAGAGGAACAAAAGAGAAAAATGGTAGACGATTTTGCACAGGTTCACCTCTCAGAGTCACCAAACGCATCTGCTGCAAGTGAGCAGCAACCTTCCAAACCTCCACCTGCTCAAGGCTTGATCCTTTGATTAGCTGCTGTATATTTCCTTTCCCGTTTGAACCTTTGCATTTCTCTTGCTTTGCTTGCTGTAAGTCTACCATAATGGAGCAATGAGATTGCCCCGCATATTTGGGGGTATCTTTCATGTAACACATGCTTTTCCAAAAAACTTCCTAGGCTTTAATACACCATACATTGACATCAATAGCTATTATGAGTTTTGTTTTTGTGTGGCTTTATGGTTAGGTTGTTAATTATAAGATGATAATTTTAGATCCATTATCCCTACGTGTCCGAACTTAAAGTAGAGATGAAAATGAGTCGAAATGTTTTGTACACGCAGGTTAATAGATCCGAACCTGATTGAGATTTCGTCGGTTAAGGCCAAAACTTCAAAAAGATAAATTATCGGTTTCACCATCAGACAAGAAATATTTGGACAAGATCGACACGTAAGACTAAGAACCGATTAATAATACATTCTTATCCTTATCCTATTCGACAACATTACAAGCTCTTGTCAATTATAAAAAATAATGATACGAAATACAATCTCAACTAACCATCCACATGTCATAGACTCGGTATCATGTGGAAGTAGTTTCAGTACTCACAAGACCATGCTCGTGAGAAATGGTCCCACCGGTTGGGGTTATCAAATTCATCAATGTTTGGCTTTTCTATGGTCTCTAAACATTTTTACAAAAATGATAGGGGTATAGGACTTGCGGTATGTGAAATTGAACGTGGAAATTGCTTATCGAATACACAACACAAGGGTTGGATAATTCATGATCAAAGGGAATCAAACATCTCTGCAAAATCCTAACAGAATACACAAGATACGATGCAATCAGTTAAAATAATAGTTGTGATCTAATCAAATCAACAAGTATTTGCTAATCTAAACATATTGGGATCAAATCCTTTCGTCAATGCTTTGAATACTGTATTGTTTTGGTGCCCTATGAATATGATACAGGGAAGTCGTCTGGATTGATCGATCAGAGTTTGAACCGATTTAACAAATCAGTCAAATTTAACAAAATGTCTTTTAATCCGAACATCCCAATAATGAATTTATGATATACTCTGAAATCATGACGTTCTCACCTTTTTTTTTTTTTTCAAAACCAATACATGCCATTAACACCAACACACAACGATACTGTACTGGTTCGCTTATCGAAGTCTTGCTTGCAACTAAATGAATAAAGGAGCAGACAGAGTCATAGGGTAGTGCAAACTAAGCGCCTACCTACTGTACAATCAAACTACAATTACTCTCCAGCTGGCTTTCTTTATATCCTAACGGTCCACTACATCCAGCTAGATTCCAATCACCAATTGGCACACGTTAAGCATACCCCAAAGTAGGAAAATTATTGTGTACTGTTTGTGGGGCGCAAGATGATCTTATTTAGCGTTTAGTGTACTAACATGCGCCCTACTTCCAAACAAAAACCAAATCACGTGCAAACGAAAATTCAGTGATGTACACGTGCAGGCAAAATAAGCTAACATGTAGCCCACGTGCCGTCGTCGTACAAAAGAAGGAGCCAAGAATTGGAGAAGCCGAAAATGAGGCTTAGAAACCGGCGACTTTGCGATGAGGGCGTAATCTAAGGGAGGCGCGTTTGTCGGCAGCTTCCTGTAAGTTCCTGAAGCTTCGAATCGCCAAAACATTGCCTCTCCGGAGCTCACTCAATCGCTCCACTTCACTAAGTTCACTTGTACTCGTATCTATCAACAAGTAACAGGAAACTGTTCAACCAATCGAAATGAAAAAAGATTCAGAACCAGAGTAGGAAAATAGAAAAAGTTCAACCGCATTATACCTATAAGCTTCGAGGATAGCTTGAATCCGTTGAACTGAGCTAAATCTGCAATAAAAAGCGTAATAACATTAAGCTACTCTGCACGTGTCTCAACATACGGTAGCGGTGAGAAACCGTGGATTAGGATTTACCAGATTGAGAAGGAGTGTTGGAGGCGAGATAGAGAACGAGGAAGCAGAAGAAAATGAGAAACGGAATAAGGTGGATAAGCTTCTCTGGCTTCGCAGACGAAGGCGGTAGTGATAACGGCGGCGACGGTAATGAAGACGGTGTCAAGGACCGCCGAGGCTTGGCGGTTTTGTCGTCGTCAGTGACGTCACGAAGCTTGGGGACCGGTGAGCCCAGAGACTGTCTCTGCATATTGTTCTAGCAAGAGAAAAGAGGTGTGAAACTGAAGGTGACAGTAAGAGCTGGCGTTGGTTTAAAAAGGAAGGGGTGGTTTTGTTTAAATTACGTCAACAGTAATCTTTAAGGAGATGGGATCCTCTGTTTAATATTATTCTGTCTTATTCTGTTTCATAAAATCTCAATCATTTATTTAGCAGAATTCATGCGGGACTTATACGGGATCCATGCGGGACTCACATAAATAAATGGTTGAGATTCATTGGATAGAATAAAACAGAGTAATATTAGACAGGAGATCTGGATTGTAACACCCCACTCCCGAGTGACCCGAACCCGACATCGATGGTGATATCCGAGTCCGTGCCCCGCGAGGGTGGCGT
>JANVCQ010000001.1:16663428-16681859 GCA_025531925.1 Erythroxylum plowmanianum
TGATCACCGGTTTGATCGATTCGACCGGTTCAACCATCGATCGAACCTTATAATTATGCAATAATTATATTTAATTATATATAATATTAGTAATATGAAAAAAAAAAGAAAAATATACCAAATAATATTTAAAAATAAAAAATTTATTGAACCAGTGATCGAACCAGTCAAACCGGACCGGTTCGACGGGTCAATTGACCGGTTTTCACCGGTTCTCACTGGTTCAATTAAAGACCGATTTTTAGGAATCACTCGGATCGGATAGCCGACCGGTTATCGATCGAACCGGTCGATCCGGGTTTTTAAACAATGATTAAAAGTGTGAATTTTATTTTATTTTCTATTTAAAACTTTTAATTAAAATTTTAATCTTTTAAATATTAATTAAATTTTAAGATTTCAAAAGTTTAGATATTTAATTAAAATTTAAAAATTAGAAACAAATAAAAAGATTGATTATTTGATTACTCCTAATATTTATATGTAATTTAGACTAATTGCTTAATTGGACCATAAGGTAATGAAATTAGTAATGTTTAAAAAAATCAGATCTGTAGTTAAACTGATAAGAGACTTAAGGTTTAAAAGGTTCAACTGTCACTAGATCGTCATAAAATTAATTAAGAATCGGATAAAATTAAAGAATTGAAAATTATTAAATTAATTGAAAAAATATGAAATAAAAATTTATTTGTTTATTTTGATTTATAAAATTTTATAAATTTTAAAAAATAAACTGATCAATTTTTAATAATTGAGCTGAAAAATTAAAAAACGAACCAAAATGTTATTGTTGAATTGGTCAAATCGATTGGATTAATACTATTAAAACTCGCACGTTATTTTGATGTAATAAAGAATCTATAGTTCTTACATGATTGACATTAAATTCATAGTTTAACTAATCTTGGTGAAAACGTTACATTGACTATACGCCAAAAGAATGTTAAATTGACCTATAAGTTTAAATAACACGCTATATTTCTAATTGAATGCGACAGTAGAAGAACCAGAAAGAGCTGCCTTCTTCTTGTTCAAGGATTGGGCAATCAATTTTTATATTGAACATTATTACATGCCTTCACACGATCACCCTTACCTTGATAGTAATTACACATCAAATTTAAAGTATTGTAAAGTAAAATCACACGCTTGTATTTAGAATATGAATATTGTAAAAGATAAGTTTATCCGGTGCGTTTCTGAAGAATAGCAACTGTGGATTTCTCAGTTTTACAATAAAATATTTTTTTAATATATTAGCCAAAAATATATTTTAAAATTCAACATTTATAACATAATACAATTTAATCTTTACAGTCTTGAAATGTTCTAACGTATTTTCAAAACTTTTAAAATTGGCTCTAAATAGATTAAAATTTCTTAGGCTTAACTTTCTATCAATCAAATGTTACTTCAATAGCGATGTAATATTATTTTTATATTTATAAATAAAAAGTAATTTTTACAATCACATAATTACTTTTTTAATTAATCAAAAAATATTTTTTACTATTACGTAAGAACAAGGTTCACTCTTATACATTTTAAACAGTAAATCTTACGTTATATTTCTCATTTATTAATTTTTTCTTAAAAAATAAAAACTAATATTGACGTGACATTAAATTTACGGAGAGTTAACATTATTTAATTTTTCATCTATTTAAGTTATACTTTACATGTTTTGAAAATGTTACTAAAATGGTTATATTAGAAATATTGGTTAGTTTGTGTTAAAAGCTTTGATATTATAATATTTTTTTAGGATTTAGAATCTGATTTATTAATTTAATTACGCTCAAATAGGAATTTAATTTATGTTCATGTTAATAATAAATATTTTTAAATTACTAACATATAAATAAAAATTAAAATAGAGAGTATATATTACACATGCACCACGTAATCACAGCAGAACGGAACGGAGTAAAGTAAAAATATACAATGGAGAGAGATCAAAGAAAGGAAAAAACACGTGGCAGGGATCCGCCACGCAAGCACACAGATTAGGTCTCTCTCTGTGGGAAAGCGAACATGGTAAAAGGAAAATGTCTAGAAGATTGTTTGTAATATAACGTTCTGGATATTGCAGTCAAGAAAGTAGAGGATGGTCCTATGGGAGATCACGGTGGCTACGGCCTATTTCTTAGGGCTGAAGCGGACTTATAGACTGGCATCGAAGATCCAAAGAAAGATCGCCAGCCCTAAACACCCTAAGATCACTCAGTTTATTCGCAGGTATTTGATGTCCAAAATTTTCCAGGTTCTTTCTTTTAGTCTAATCTCTATGTATCTGTCGGCCCCTTTGGATATAATGAATATGCGGGAATGTGTTTTTCCTTGGCACTGATGATTGATATAGAGAAATGGGATCATTGTTCAAATTGAATGATTTGTAGTGTAGTGGCAACTCCATGAATGATTACTAGTCACCCGTACTTGGTTGAGAAACTTGTGTGGTTGGATGAAAACTGCCAGCACCGGGCTTATATAGTCACTTTATGGTTTTTTAACTGGATCTTGTTCTCTAGACTTACTGCAATGTAGTATTTCATAAATGGAACATCATTGATATGCCAGTGGTCTTCTATGGGCATTGAAGCTTCTTATATATGGCACACATGGGTTTTCATCATTGAGTTTACTGCTGTTAGTAGTATATGGGCTATTTTTATTCATGGTATTACAGATCCAAACTACTTTGATGGCCATAACCAACACTAAACACAATCATGCGCTTACTTTTGCATAGACGAACCAGGGCTGTCTTTGATGTTGCACTCCAGGTTCACCATAATATACAACAGCGACATATAGTTGGGCGGAATGTCGGTGACTCGATTCTACGATGGCTGGACAGCATGAAACCTTCTGCTAACATACGTAGGACCTCATTGACTGCCTTAAAAAATGTAAGGTCGAACATGAAGATGACGAAGTGGGATAGTGTCTCTTCCCATTTGAAGAGTTCTGGGAGCATGCAGGCCTCCGGGCTCCAAGAATCTAAGAGGCACCTGTTTACCTCATCAAAAAATGTGTGGGCAATGTCCCTTCCTACCATTACATTGATGCGGCCGTTTAGACCAGCTGGCTCTGTTATTCAATACAGGCACTTTAGCTTCCGGGAACCTGGAATGTTGAGACCTGATTACGGATATGGGGGGTTAAGTGGGTCTGATGGAGTTATTCGGAAGGACATAATGCAGTATCTTCTGCAAAATTGATTGTGCCAGATGGTTTCTGTTCCTTTTTACATGTGATTGCAAACAATTGGATTATCAGATCAAGTTTTCAAGAAAATGAATTTGAGGCTTGATGTGTAAATTGTGCCGTGATGCCAAGCCTGAGAAACTAATCGTCTGTAGCTTTTCTTCCCGAGTCCATCTGCATAATAAATGTCCTTATTATGGTTTTTATATTTTCTTTTGTGATCCAATTTTTGGTATAATTTATGCGAGCTAGAAATCATAGCTGTTTACATAATAAAAAAGAAAGGAAAATGTTTTTGATGTTTCAATATTTTGAATTGCGATCTGCGACCACAATGTGATTTGGATCGTTACTGCAATTTACCTCAATTTCGATCATATTTTCTGTAATTACTTTTGCATTGTCTGTTATTATTGCAATTGTGCACAACTGTAATATTGTAACTGCAGTTTGACTGGCGCTATTTCTATTACATAAACCTTTCCATGCCATTGGCATGTTGTGAGCATGACCATTTACAGACTTGTAAGATCAGACTAACTTACACAATAGAAGTGTGGAATAGTTTTAAAATGATCATTAAACGTTATAATCATGGTTTTGTTTTCAATTCATTTTCAGACTAGATGCCTGTTCTATTTACATGGTGAAGTTTGATTCAATTCTATTGCTTTAAATGTTGAATCTGGAACACTGTTCCCTTCACCAACGTGTTGTCCTCATCAGATTCTCTCTCGCAGCCCCTCCTTTCAAGCACCTTCAATCACCTCAAAGCTTGACTATAGGAATTGCTTATCTCTAGCTCATAAGGTGGAGCAAGAATAATCAGCTGGACAGCTAGACTACTTCCATATACAGGGAGACTCCAACTTATCAACTCCATTCTTAGCCAAATCCAAGGTTGAACTTGATTTTCTTCAATTTCAGTCTATTTTTTTGTTCCAGTCTCTAAGTTTATGTAGACTTTCCCTACCTGCTCCATTACTCTGTTATGTTTCCTTTTCGCAAACTAATTGTGGACTGCCATCTATTGTAAAGGTTTTGCTCATATGGAGTTGTCACTTGCTTATTTCTCGTTTCAACTTGATTGTACTTGCCAGAAATCTGTTTTGCATTAGCAGACGGAGCTCTCTGGGTCATAATCTGCCACAGGAATTTGCTACATACATATATACCTGTATTTGTCAAGGTGGCACCACTCTGCTTCTATGGATGTATATTGTATTTGTGATGCTTAAGTCCAAGTAGAAGAAGAAGATATAACGCTTAAGAACTTCTCGACCTTCACAGATTTCAGACACTTGTATATCATATTACCCAGATTTTGATATGTGGATTAGTTTTGTTACGAGATGAGGGCAGTCATCAATGCCAGTGATTCTGTAGAATTTTTGACCTAATTGTGATATTAGATTCTTTTCATGTCCTAATTGATTATTATTTGTTCACAAGAGTTTTTCATGTGAACTCTATGGCTCAAAAGTAGTTTCCACAATCTGCAGTTTCTTTCTGAGGCCTCTTCATTTGCAACTCTCTGCATGAAACTGTCTATTATACTGAAAATTTCTTGTTACTAGCGATAAACGCCAGCTCTTCAAGTTCATATGAGTAGCCTGATTTATGGAGCATATTCTTGCAATCGTTATGAAACTACAGGGGGTGCATCCTCAACTTCAGGTTTTATGCCAGATCTGTTCGACTTCACAGTAATACCTTTTGTTTTTCTGACAGATTATTAAGAACAGCGGAAATTTTTATAAGAAACAGATCAAACATTGTTCCTCTTGCACTGGAAGTGGAAAGTTTTTTCAGCAAGGAAAAACAAGCTGTGCTTGGAGCCTCGGCTCAAATGCTGATGAAAATCACTAGCTTATCACATTCTCACAACCTTTTATACTGTGCCATCTACATGTTTACAAACAGTTTCACTTAGACAGACAATTGAGGAACGCTGAGAAGATCAAGTTTACTTCTCATTCAAGGAAGGATGAAGATGATACAACAAATGCCTCCCAAGTAACCCCACAAGCAAGATCTTAAAGCTTTGAAATGGCAGGTAAACTAGATTCCTTTCTAATCACCATCAAGACGATTAACAATATCTGTTTTATGATATGAGTGAGATACAACTTCTACGCAATTTCCCATCACAAAACTGAACATCAATTTTTTTAAAAAAGATTGCATCTGTAATAATATGAAACCAGAAGCATATATACCAGATACGCACTCCTACTGATTCAAGCCCAAGAATTATCAAAAGCAGCCACTGAAATTGCCTGAGCAAACTCCTCAAAACTAATTCTTCCGTCTCCGTCGGAGTCCGCCTCCTTTATCATCCCCGCCAACTCCTCAGCGGTGAGTGCATGGCCTAGCTTTGCCATAGAGTGCGCCAATTCAGCCGCCGTGATGAACCCATTTCTGTCTCTATCAAACATCTTGAACAACTGCTTTACCTGCTCGTCGCTGTACGGTGACTTCTCAGGTAACAACTCCGGCATCACAAGGGCTACAAACTCCGAGAACTCCACCAAACCATTGCTGTTTGTATCAGCCTTCTGTATCAGGGTTTCAAGCTGGTCAGGGCTAGGTTTTAGCCCTAAGGACCGGAGCAATGAACCTAACTCGAGCTGAGTTAGGCTTCCATCTTTGTTTCGATCAAACGATCGAAATATTTCACGTAGCTCTGCTATCTGCTCATTCTCTAACTTTAAAGGTTGTTTGCAATTGCTGCTCATGTTAACAAGAAAAAGTTACTATCTTTCACCTTATGTTCTACTACTTCTCTCCCCCCTTTGGATCTGAGATGGCGAACTAGTTCAAAGCTCTGTTTTTGAAACCTTTAGAGAATGTCCTAACGTCTCCCGAAACATGCATGAACTTTCCATATGTGGGTCATGAATTTATGAGGAGAGAGTGGGAAAAGAGAGAGAAACTGCAGTGTTAAGAGAATATTAGACTAAAGAAAGATGGAAACTTCCTTTTTGTTTGGGATGAAAATCACATTCACCCAAAACTCAAAACTCTAACCTTCTTGATCCTAACACATTCTTCATTCCAGTAACCATGGAATTTGGAAAGAATGGATTTGTATTCCTTGCAGGAGAAAGGGTAGAGAGATCCAAGATCGCCCGGTAAAATGAAACTTAAGCTTTCCTGACTTTTGATTTGAATGACTCACACCATGTTAGAGTCTACAATGATCTGCTTTTGGTTCTTGTATATTCATTAGATGTATTATGTATGTATATGTAGGATTGATTCTTCTGTGCAGTTTACAAGAACATTCACCAAGAGTCAATGCTAATGATGGAGATTGGTAATAAATAATTTGAACAAAATAAAAATAAAATGTTTGAATCTTATATTTTCTTGATTTCAGGAGTGGTTTATTCATTTCTATTCCGTGATTGGAGCATACGGACCGCGTTCATGGCTGGCAAACTAGCAAGAAGTCAAGGTTAGACTTTGTCAACTTGTTGAGCCAAGAAACATCAATCTTCCCCTTTAATTGAAATTTAATCAATTTGTACCACTACGGCTTGTAACTTGGAAGTAGTCTCTAGATTCAAGAGTTATTATTATTCTCTTTTGAGAAATTCAAAGACTTATTTCTTAGGTCTATTTCAGCAAGATCTTATATAAAAATAGTCACAGGAAGACAAAAACAGGTCTTCAATGGAGGCGAGGGTCCAGTCCACAAGCTCCAGCAGACAAGTCCAAGCGTGCTTAGCTGTTAGGTAAAAACATTATTCAACGGAGAAGGGTGAGCCACAGATATGTTGGCAGGTAGATAGGACCATTCACTACTAACTACTACAAGTTTACTCAACATCAAACTAAACCCCCCATCTTTTTGTTATACTTACAATGTAAAAAGAATATTAATCAGAGGACTTTGGATCTTATTATTTTGGTGCAGTTTCTATACTTAATCCTTGCTAATGCTAAAGACAGCTGCTTTTTTACTGTTTTCACACATTCCCTTCCCGCAAGATACGCAAAAGGGAGGAAAGCAAGATCCAACTTTACAGAAATGCACCTTACTACTGACTTAGGAGAGGACTTCCTTCTCTAGCAAGAACAAAAAGGCCACCATCCCCCCTTGAGATGCGAAGATCCTCATCAAGGTAGGTGATGAGAAGCCACGAAGTTGAACGATTGCCAGGAATGGGGACCTTAAGTGGTGACTGTCCAGAAATAGCTCCTGAAATGTTTGCTACTGCATCCTGCAGAGGATTGAGAGCTTGCTGTACAGGTGACAAATTGAGGTTTTGCCCAAAGATATCCACATTGTCAGGTATATCGACATTGGACTTTATCTCTGGAGGCTGAAAAGTACCTTCCTTAAATTCAACCTGAGATTATCAAAAAAGCAATATATTCCAACTCATCAGTTCTATGAAATAGTTAATACCATCAAATGGTTCAGTCACTGAACCTCGTGATAGCTTATTTCGTTTTAAAGTTATTTTTTTTCAGGTCCAGACTTGAAGTTGAAAATACGAGATGAAATTACATATGATATATGATCACTCGTGCCGCTTGCTTTCTTTCTTTTGTCACAACCTTTCATAGTTCTTAGAAGTACCTGTATTCTTGAAGGACTTCGGACCTCAAAAGTGGCAGATGCACTGAAAGAGTAAGTCGCAAAAGGGCTTGACAAGGTGATGGAGTTCACAATGGAAAGATTGCTGGTTTCAATTGCTTGAGATATCCTTTCCACTTTCAACAAGGGCAATGTGCCCACAGCCAGAAGCGGCAACAGCTCAGAAAATGAAGTGTATCTGTGAATTTAAAAAACAAAATTAGTGAGAAAATTTTGATGAAGTAAAATTACAAAATACAAGAGAAAACTATATTCCAGTTTTGGCAAAAGGATGCTCATTCATTTGTCTCAGATAATACAAAATCCTGTACATATACGACACGTGACCCATAGAACCAGCATTACTCTACTTGCAATGTTTCATTATGTTACAATTTTTTGAAGTACTTCTCAAGCATAAAAGGTCAAAACATAAAGTAATGCATGCAACTGCATTAAAAAGTTATGATGAAATCACTGATGTCAAACGAAAAGCCAAGAACAGACATGTTTATGCCCTAGAAAAAGAATACTAATTGAAGAAAGAAACTTTTTGGTGTGCATGGACAAATTTTGTTAGAACTAACCGTTAACACATGCATCTTCAGTGCAAATTATGTTTCTATCATTAAGCACCGCACCTTCAGAGATAAAAACTTGAAAACAGCCACCAGCTCCATCTATGCTTGGGAATGCTTGTAAAAACTGTCTGCATCTTTGAACAAGAATTACTAGATGCTGCAAGTGTAGGATTATAGAATTTTGTTTGAAAATTTTAAATGAGGAAATGAAACAAGTAGAGCAATATGTGAGAAAAATAAGCCACAAGAAATTTACATTGTTCATCTTTTTAAGATGGGCTACTTCCACTGGGGAAGACAATCAAAGAAGTTTACAAAACACTCAATATTTTTCATTCAACCCTTTAACCCAAAACTCACATAGAATACTTTCGTATTCTCACCCAAAATACCTCACAAAATGACCTCTTATTTTTCACTCAAACTCTCTCTATATCTTTTGTTTTTCACCCTCTGTTTTTTTCCATGAATACGGTGATTTTCCTTTTATAGGCAAAAAGAATGTAAAATTAGTTAAAACAAATCTTTGGCACACATGTATGACAAAAGAAGGGGCCGGTGCGAACAATCTTTGGCCAACTTTGACAATTTTAAAACACGCCAAACAAATTTTCATCTTGTTTTGAAATTAGGACTCCATGAAAAATTCATTCAATTATCTTTGCCATTACTCATTTAGGGCATTTATCATGATTTGTATATTCTGATCAAGTCCAAGCAATACTTGAACTTATTCATAGATAGAGGCTTTGTCAACATGTCTGCTGAATTATCTGCAGTACCAATCTTCTTCACAATAATATTTCCTTACAAAATTATATCTCGGACAAAGTAGTACTTGACATCAATGTGTTTTGTTCTTTCATGAAATATTTGATCTTTGGTCAGATGAATAACACTTTGACTATTACAATGAACAACAATCACCTATTGATCTGAGTTCAATTTACTAAATAAGCCTCGTAACAAAATAACTCCTTAATTGCCTCAATAGCAGCCATATATTCTGCTTTTGTAGTGGACAATGCAACTATAGGCTATTAGGTAATCTTCCAACTGTTGACACTGTTTCCATATGTGAATACATAACTGATGATTGATCTCCTATTATCCAACTCACCTACATAATCTGAATCCATAAAACTAACTATACCATTCTTACTCCTGTTAAACTCCAAACAAGAGTTAGTATCACATAAATATCTCAAAATCTATTTTACTTCATATCAATGTTCTTTCCCTGAATTAGCCATATATCTACTTACTACAATCATAGTATGTGAAATGTCAAGACGTGTGCAAACCATTGCATACATTATACTATCAATTGTATTTAGACTACTAAGGAATTTGTGTCATGTACTTAATTTCTGCGTAGGGATGGCAAATATGGCTCTGCTCGGCCCAGTCTGACTTCAGTCTATCCTGTCCCAACCGGTGGCCTAACTGGAAGGTACAAAATGACATCGTTTTTTATTTTTTTTAAAAATAAAATTGATCTAGGTCCAACCCTCCGTGGCCTGTCGAGCTAGGGCATAACAACCACCCATTTGGCAAAATCATCACAAGAAACAACTTTTGAATAAGTGGAAGGCTCAACCACACTTTTAATTCTTGTGCTATTGCAAATGCATATGCCACCAAATTTGCATCAGCACATCTCCTTGATGGTTTAATTTCTCTCCTGGGTCTACTTTTTTGCAATGGAATACTCGTCTTCTTCTGATGAAGTTTCTCCCTCTTCTTCCGTTGTGGCTTCCTTTTCTATGATTGTGTGGTCATGGATATGCTCTGAAGAGATATTTTGTGAAGGACAATTCTCCACCTCAAACTCCACCTGCTTGGTCGTACTCTTCACACTTGCATCAGAAGAAATAGGGGTCTCATCCTTTCAGTGAAGCATAGTTGATTCATCAACAATGACATCCCTATTAATTATTAGTTTGTGCGTCTTAGGATCAAGACACCATTATTTATATCCTTTGACGCCATCAAGGTATCCAATAAATATGCACTTTTTGAATCTGGGTTCTAATTTTCCATCATTAACATGTAGATATGTTGAACACCCAAAAATTTTTAAATTTGAATAATCAGTAAGTTTGCCAGACCATATTTCTTCTAGAATCTTACAATCAATGGCTGTCGATAGAGAGGGATTTATCAAGTAACATGTTGTGATACCGCTTTAGCCCAAAAATCTTTTGATAAGCCAGAGTTGGGCAACATACAGCAAACTTTCTCCAAATTATTCTGTTCATTCTTTCTACCACAATGTTTTGTTGCGACGTACCTTTGACTGTTAGATGGTGCACTATTCCTTCATTCTTACAAAAACCATTAAACTCACCTTTACAAAACTATAAGCCATTATCTGTCCAGAGATGGTTTATTTTCCTACCAGTTTTTTTTTCAACCAGCGGCTTCTATTGTTTGAAAATGTTAAACACATCATTCTTGTGTTTTAGAAAATATGCCCATACCTTCCTAAAGTAATCTTTAATGAAGGTAAGCATACACTGAGCACCACGTTTGAAGAGACGTGTTCAGGTCCCCCAAGATCAGAGTGAATAAAGTCTAGAGTGTCTTTCGTTTTGTGAATAGTAGTAGAAAAACCAACTCTTTTCTGTTTGTCGAATACACAATGTTCACAAAAATTTAATTTTGACACGTTTTGGTTACATAAAAGACCTCTTTTGCTTAGTAGTATCAGACCCCTTTCACTCATATGTCATAATCTAGTGACATTTGATTCTGACAGAACTAGAGTGGTCACATCAGCTACTCTGATAACAGACGTTCCTTGCAGTACATACAGTTTACTGATTTGAAAAGCCTTTATAATGACCAGGGCACTTGTAACTACTCTGAGAACTCCACCTCCATCAATGTAATGGTAGCCTTTTGAATCTGAGGTACTTAAAAAGATATGATTTCTCTTTAAGTATGGGATATGGTGAACATCTATCAACGTCCTTACTATACCATCAAACATTTTTAATTTGATAGTGCCTAAATCAATCACTTTACAAGCTTGATTGCTGCCCATTAACACAACTCTACCATCAACTGGATTATAGGTAAAAAACCAGTCTTTGTTGGGACATATGTGAAATGAGCAGGCAGTGGATCCATTCATCTCATGGTCCAGATCCTTCTTCACTCAACAAAAGAACATTTGCTTGTTCCTCCTTTTGTACAACAATGACTTTGGCTTCCTTTTCTTTATTCTCTCAATCTAGCTTGTTTTTGAGCTTGTAACAATAAGCTACAACATGCCCTTTCTTTTTGCAATATCTACAAAATCCATTTATGGCTTTGGACTTTGGACTTTGATCTTGACTTGTGCCTGTTACTGTTACTGGAGTTTATGTCTGTTGGTCTTCCTCTGACAATTAGTCCTTCTGCAAGATTACTCTGGTTTGAGACGAACTCCTTATCAATAATATCTTTTGAAAGTAAGGGAGATTTGACCTCTAATATGAGAGAATCTCGACCATAAATAATAGTCTCTCAAAAATTCTTGTAATATGGAGGTAAGGAGTGGAGTAACATGAGAGTTTGGGCTTTTGTATCATACTTGATGTCCACATTCTCAAGACCCATGAGACCTGAACTAAAATCGTCAACATGTGATTTGAAAGAACTACCTTCTACCATATGGAGCATGTGCAAGTGGTGCTTTGCAACCAACTTGCTAATGAGACTCTTTGTCATATATAGAAATTCCAACTTATGTCATAATAAAGCAACTGTCTTCTCGTGAATAACTTCATGTAAGACATTTGAAAGGCTCAAGTGAATGGCAACTATGGCTTTTTCATTTATGTCTAGCTTTTGGGCGTCAGTTAATTCTCCTGGTATTCCGTCCTTTCCCAACAAGGCCTTTTACGCACCATTTTACATCAAGACTGCATGGATCTTGACTTTCCATAAAGCAAAGTTGGTGTTGTAGTTGAATTTCTCAAAATTAAATCTTTTGGTATGAAAGACGTTAAACCTGTAAGTAATCCTCTTGCTGCTCATTTTAGGCTTTCAGCTGCTTTATCATCACAAACAAATGCAAAAATTAAGTCCATAGCACAAGTTCCTTACTCTATCTAATGCAGTTGGTAGTATGATGTATACAATAGTTTGCACACGTCCTGACATTTTACATGTTATTAGTATAGTGAGTAGATATATGACTAATCTAGGGAAAGAATATTGTCATACAGTAAAATGGGTTTTAAAATATTTACGTGGCACTAGTGACCCTTATTCGGAATTTGACAGGAGTAAAAATGATGTAGTTAGTTTTGTGGACTCAGATTATGCAGGTGATTTGGATAAAAGGATATCAATCATTAGTTACGTATTTACACTTAGAAGTAATGTCATCAGTTGGAAAGCTACCTTATAACCTACAGTTGCATTATCCACTATAGAAGCAGAATACATGACTAATACAGAGGCAATTAAGTAAGCTATTTCGATACGAAGCTTATTTGATGAATTGAATTCGGATCAACAGGTGATTGTTGTTCATTGTGACAGTCAAATTGTTATCCATCTAACCAAATATCAAATGCTTCATGAAAAAACAAAGCACATTGATGTCAAGTACCATTTTGTCCGAGATATAATTTCGCAAGGAAATATTATTGTGAAGAAGATTGGTACTGCTAATAATCCAACAAATATACTAATAAAGCCTCCACCTATGAGCAAGTTCAAGCATTGCTTAGACTTCATCGAACTATGCAAATCATAATAAATGTCCTAAAAGGGTGATAACGAAGATAATTTAATTTTCACAGAGTCCCAAATTCAAAACAAGGTGGAGATTTGTTAGGTGTGTTTTGAAATTGTCAAAGTTGACAGCTTTTTTTAAAGATTGTTGGCACCATCCTCCTTTTGCCAATGATTAGTAATCATGCAAATCTATGCATGTGCGCAAAAATTTTGTTTTGACTAATTTTACACTCTTTTTGCCTATAAAAAGAAAGTCACTGTATTCATGAAGAAGAGACAAAGAGCGTGAAAAACAAGAGATCATTTTGTGAGGCCATTTGCGAGGAATTTTTGAGTGAAAATAAGAGTATTATATGTGAGTTTTGGGTATAACTGGGTTAAAAGTTTGAGAGAAAACATTAAATGTTTTGTAATTTTCTATTTTTTCCCTTAGTGAAAATTTCTTTGATTATTTCCGCTCGTGAACGTCCCCCATCTCAAAGAGATAAACTACGTAAATTTCTTGTGTCTTATTTTTTCCACATATTTCTCTACTTCTTGTTCCATTACTCCATTCGAATTTTTCAAAAAAAATTCAGCGATCCTACACTCGTCGCAACAAATTGGTATCAGAGCTGTGATTAGAAGTTTTGTTTCAAGATGGCAACACTAGAAAACCCGTGCATTATAACTACCTTCAACAGCAACCTTTGAGACTTATTAGGAATTCTTCCTTTACCTAATTCATTAGAATAGGTTCATCTAGTAACCCCTTCAAAAAAATTTGCCTATCTAAATAGGGATTATTGAAGAAAAAAGAACTACCTTCAAAAGCATCCTTTGAGGCTCAATAGGAATTCTTCCTTTCTAAATACCTAATGGACTAGAAATAGGTTCACCTAGTGATCCTGTCAAAAGATTTTCAAAGATAAGAGAAATGGCGTCAACATTGCTTTACTATATTCGAATAAAGCCCCTATGGTCCAGGTCTACAAAAAACATCCATCACTGTTCATTCTCTTGCAATGCAAGTTGCTTATTGGAAATTTGCAGCAAAGGACTTTTGGCATGAATTTCTTAAAAATCTGTTAATATGCCTCTGAAATCCATTTGACTAACTATATGCCCCAACGATTGTAGAAAGAAATTAGAACACAAATCTTGGGAAGAGGAAAGGAAGTTTTCATACAAATATATCTATAAGTAAACCAAAATAGTAATCAGCCAAATAAATCAATGGAAAAATCCGTCAGTGGATCCCTTCTCCACCCCTGTCAATCATTGACAGACAAAAAATCATTGATAGACGTTTCTCCACTCCAATCTCAAATTTTTTAATAAAAAAAACCATCTTAGGTTTTGAAGCTGATTACCAACTCCTGAGACAAAGAAATATCCTTGGATTTAAAATTGCGCATATCTCATCTCAACTGAAAGCTCTCCCATGCACTAACAATTCATATGTTAGCAAACGTCTATCATCAAAGACAGCCTATTTGTTTCTAGAAAATTAAAGACTTGAAATTATAGCTCAAAAATTATGTTTTAACATCAACACGAGTTAAGAACTATCAGAGCATCTTCCACGTTCAGACTTTCAGTTCGTAAATAAGGCCAGTTAGTATGAGAATCCCATTTAGTTACTGTATTATCAGCTTTAGGCTATGTTTAGTTGGGTGTTTACTAATAGAATATAATGGAATGTAATATTATTACATCATTTAGAAGAAGAGTTTATAATAAAATATAATGAAATAAGATTGAAGGGACAGTCTCAAATTACATCTCATTTCATCCTAAATAGTAAAAATAAGTTACCTCCGATTTGGGAAGTTTATAATGAGATGTAAAATGATAAACAACAATTTACTATATTACATTATGAACCCTTCTTTAAATTTCAATATATTACATTATATTTTTCATCCTTTGCGGACAACAATTTTCTCATATTACATACATTTAAATTTTATTCCATTATAAACTATTACATTTTATTATAAACAATTCCCTTACATTAAAAAGTTTACTTCCAATATAATATAATTCAAGTTAAAATTCGAGTACTCTGAAACAAAATGATCACTCATCCTTCACTCTCAAGTCACCGCCAGCCAGCCTTGCATAAATATCCCACACTCAACGTACCCAACTCCCATAGCCACAATACAATTGCAACATGAACACCGCAAGAACTAGCAACAAAATCTTAACTTTTCAACTCATAAATAATAAAGAAGAAGAAGAAGAAGAACTTACACTAAAACCCAGTTGCCATCAAGCAGCTCTTTTGAATCCACAGGATCTGGCGTCGGGTTCAAAGCCTCCAACTGGTTAACAAGCTCCAAAACCTCGGCCCGAACCTCAGTGCCTGTCCGAAACCCAAAATTGGTTCCATAAACTGTATCCACCAAACGCCTCTTCAAGTCTTCAACTTTACCGTCCTTTTCCACACTCAGGCCAGATGTCTGCGTGCTGGCACTGCCTTTTGTGTAACCCTCCTCCCACTCGTCCTCGTTCTCCGGAGGGTCCGCATCAGGAGCACTCGGGTTCTCGGGTTCGTGTTCGGACTTCTCGCCCCATTCGTCGGTTATGCTGAGAGGTCTTGGAGAGTCCTGATCGGAGGAGTCATCGGAGATGGCGAACAAAGGGGAGATAGAGGGAAATATGGGTTTGGCATTTGAAATGGTGTGGTCGGAGGAAAGGAGGCGAGGTTTAAAGGTGTTGCAGGAGAAGGGAACGAAAGGCGGCGACCGTTTGGTAGTGGAGGTGAACGAAAGTTGCGAAGATGGGGACTTGGACAAGAAGAGAGAAGTGCAGTGTGAGGTGGTGAGAAGTGCCATTGACAAGGGATGCCGTATGTGTTGAATCAAGAGACTTTGTGTTGGACAAAGTTTAATTTAACTAACTTTTATAAAAACTCAATATTTTTGTTTAATTTAAAATTTGAATTATTTAAATTATATATAATATCTAACTTTTAAAGCAAAAGAGAAAAGACATCATAAAATTATATATAAAATTGATCATTATTTCTTTTTATGATAATTTTAACTATATTATAAAATAACAAATTATTATGTTATTATATCAGCTCCAGCTCTAATTAATTTAAAAACGTATGGAAAACTTTGTTTGGGATATCATGTCAATTATTCTATTTTAATCATATTTTTGCTATAAATTATCATTGTTTACGTCATTTTGGCAAAAACATGATTAAGACATAATATTATCATATTTTTTCGGACTCTACTTTACTGTAAAATTTCAGACTAAATATGACGACAATATAAAGTCTTTGATTAAAACCAGGCCCAGGTGCGGGTCCAAAGGCCAGCTCAATATGACCTTAGAAAAATCGTATGATTCAAATCCAATAATGCGTCTAAGAAGACAAAAGAAAGTATAAAGAAATGGAATGGATGTATCATATCTTATGAGACTAGTGGACCTACGCAACACGTGGTAGTCTCGTAATATGATGGTCCTTGACATTTCGGTGGGTCTAATTTGAACCAAGTCAATCAAGAATATTTTAGTTAAATTTTGTATTTTTTTAAAATTAAAAAAAAAACTTTATTCTTTTAAATTTAATATAAAAATTAATTACATATTAATTCCAAAAAAGTTTTGATTTAGAGTTATAAAACTCAAATTTAACGTGATTCCTTAAGATGTTTAATTTTCAGCAATCACCCAACACTTCATTTTGTTTGCTGATTAAATAACCAACTTATAGTTCGGATCAGTGTTTTAAAATTTGGATCGGTCATCAAATCGGAGACCTTATTGGTCACTGGTTTGACCGGTTCAATCACCGGTCGAACCGGTGTGACGTCATAATTATGCAATAATTATATTTAATTATATATAATATTAATAATATCAAAAAATATAAAAATATACCAAAAATAAATAAAAAATAAAAAATAAAAATTTTTTGAACCAATGGTCGGACCGATCCAATCGGTTCTCACTGGTTCAATTGAGAATCGATTTTTAAGGATGAACCGGACCGGATAGTCGATCGGTCACCGATCAAACCAATTGGTCCGATCTGATTTTCAAAACAGAAGTTCGAATGATACACCTTTCGTTTAGGTTAAGATCTTTTGTACATATTAGTATGTTTCAACTTTATTTTCGTCTTCGTCGTCTTATGTACATGATTAGATTATATTGAGCTAAAAATAAGATTAAAACAGGCTAACAAGACCAAATAATTTCATGCCCTTTCATTCGTGGTTGAGTAGAATAGTCGTTTTCAGGTGTCATATGTAGTTGACATGCATTGTTCTATTCTACCCGAGAAATCTGCCCTTGTTTCTTATATATTCGCACACAAGCCATGAGCAGTAAGTGCCGATAGGATAAAGATTACTGTTCTCGTGTTCTTTTAATGCATCCCTTTAATGGAGTAGCTTTCTCATGTTATAAATAATAACGTTGTAATGTGCATGTTGATATTGTGCACTATTAGTAACCTTTTTCTAGTTTAATGCGCCAACAATACTTTAATGAGAATAGTACTGTTGTTATATATGTCTAACCTTATGCCCGAATGTTTCGGAACTCATGCGTTAGATATTAAAATAAATTGTAATCAGAGACTACCATTAAACATCAATATCCTTGAACAAGAAAGGTCTACGTACCTGAAATAAAGAATATCATAACACTAAAGTATTAAGACTATTATTGTCACAGAAAGCGTACCAAAGCTTGTTGGTCTCGTTTTGGCAAAGGGAAGTGCAAGCAGAGTTGGCGATGTCGGATGGGTTGAGGAAGGAGAGAACGAGGAGATTCTCAATAGGGTGCGAGGGACTGATACTTCTGGAAGTAGATTTTTGTTAGCAAAGAGTACAGTGGGGGAAACTTCGAAGCTTATTCAATTGTTTTTCTTTGGGCCTTGAGGTTAGCGCATTTGGATTGGATCAAATCTTGAAATGTCGCATTTGACATTATAAGACCACTAAGCACTTTCCAAACAGCTCAGCCGAACTCTCCGGCTTTTACCACCGGCCCTGTTTGGTTGGCACAGATTGTTGTCGGAAAAAGTAATATTTTTTTTAAAATTTAAATTATTACGTTTGGTTCATTTTTTTGAGTAGTTGGGAAAGTAAAAATTTTCCTAATTTAGGGAAAGTAGTGGCACTTTCCTTGGATTTTAAATCCCAACACTCCCTTGGTATTTAGAGTACTTTTCCCAGGAATTTAATCTAAAAAATACACTAGACAATTTAACTCTTCCTTCTTTCTCAACTCTACGACTTTAAAATATATAAATTTCAAATAAATTTTGATTTAATAATTAAAAATATATAAAATAAATA
>JANVCQ010000001.1:16681919-16701844 GCA_025531925.1 Erythroxylum plowmanianum
TGGATACTCCTATACACCACATTATACTAGCTAGTTGTGCCCAATTCTTACATATATAGAGAAGAACAAAATTCTTGGAGTAAGGTATTTTAGTCCTATTTGGCAAACAGTAAATTACATTAGCTGTTAGCTGATTCTATCAGCGGTTAGCTGATAGCTGATTATATCAGTTAATTTGATTAGTGCATGATATCAACTATTTATTAAAAATGATTGATAACATTAACTATTTAATATTAAGTATTAATATATAAAATGACTTATGAGAGCATATTTTTTAAAAAAATTATAAGGGCATGAATGTTATTTTTTAGTATTTTAAATTTATAACTTTAATAAAATAGTAGTAGTAGTAGTAATAGTAGTAGTAGTAATAATAATAATAATAATAATAATAATAATTCAATATTAAATTTTTTATTAATATGAATGATGCAATGAGCTACATCATATTAATAATTTTCATATAATATGTATGAATTTTATTATTTAATAAATTAAAATATTTATAATTATAGTATGACATATATACGATATATATATGTATAGTAGTTATATACTAAAAATATTAATTTGATGTGACTCTTTATGTTTAAAAACTTAATATTATGATATTTTAAAATGTGAACTAATATTATAAAATTAAAAAAGATTTAAAAGTTTAATTAATCCTTTTATTATATTCTTCCAAACTTTACGATATATCTGTACGATAAAAAAAGTTAACTTTAAAAACACACAAAGTAAAAGTAGAGGAGTTTTTAAAAATCAATTTATTGGAGTTAAATAAGCTAATTAATAAGTCATTTACTAGATACATCAATAGATTTTTAAGATAGTTAAAAAAAGTTAACTTTTAGTTAATAAATTAAAAAATAGCTGATAAATTGTTTGTTAAACACCTCTTTTTTTTTTCGCTTTCTTAATTTCAAAACAAAAAAAAAGGAAAAAGGAAAAACATAAGATAAAATGTAGAGAAACGTTTTCCTTTAAATCTTGGACCATCAGAAATTGGTCCCCGATCAGAACCACTTTCGATTTTAATATGTATAGAGTAAAATTTACAACTTTTCTTATTTTAATATCACACTTACCACACGAACTCAAGTATATTCTTTAAAATTCTCAACTCATTAATAAGAAAACAACAAGAATACCTCACTCTCCTACCTAATGCATAAAATGTATAAAGGATTTTTTAATAATATAAGCATTTTAATCAAAATTAGGAAATTACTATACATTGACTAAAAAAAATTATGTAAATCATCAGGAGATTCTTTAATAGTAATGAAAAGCCCAACTCAAACGGAAAAGAGTAATTTTGCTAACACATGTACAAGAAAAAATTTACAAAACTCGAATTACAGTAATATATTTATAAAATAAATAGAAAAAGTTGCGTATAATTGATTTCTTCGATCTTACAAAATGAGGAGCTTGTGTAATAAATGTTGTAAAATTTGAACATTCGCCTGTCCATGTTTATTATCACTTATCGAATTTTGTTAAAATATTGGATAATCATTCGAAAAGAAAGGGATAAAGTTGTAAAATCACTTGTGGGACCCCACGCAATAAACAATGAACGGCTCTGATCCATAGGACGGACTTTGACTTTTCATCTCTTTCTAGTTTTCAGCCCTTGTGGCCCAACCCTACCCCCATCCTATTTGACTCACAGTACGCCTACCCAACCCACACGCTCTCCACCCTCAATCGCAAAACCCTAAAAGCTTTACCACGGGCAATACGACCGTGCAGAGACGTCAAAACGTGTTCAACACTAATTAATGGGCACGTTGAGAAATCAGAATGGCATCGGCGCGTGACTGTATTAAAGAAAAGAAAAGGGTTTGACTTGGGGCTTCCTCTAGCTTTGGGAAACGCATGAAGAGCCATTAAGAAAATACCACGTGTATAAGAAAACAGTAAATGCAGTAATTGGTATCTCATCCGTTTCCTTCAAAAACCCTAAGAATTATCCAGAAATGCCCTTATTATCCCTATCCGGTGAAACCACATTAAATTTTCCTATTTATGACAAAGAGAGATATGGGATAGAGATTATAGAGAGAGAAAAGAAGAGTGAGTAGAAGAGAAGAGAGGCTTGTTTCTCTTTCAACTCTTAGAATTCTCAACCCTCCAAACGAATCAGCAGAAGTGCTTCATGTATTGCTGCTTCTGGTATAGTATTCACCATCTCAACTTGCAATCACTTATTAAATTTCACTGTAGGTCACCATCTTCTTCTTTTTTAACTCTAAAAGATGGTCATGGATTTTCAGTTGATTTTATTGCTTGTTTCTTTCCCTTAATTGAAGGCCATTTTCTTGTTTAGTGTTCAGAAAATCTTGCAATCTTTAGCAAGATTTTGTCCTTAGCTAACAAGGACTTTTCTTTCTTAAGTTAAAAGGAAAATATCTTCGATGATTGCATTGTGTTTCCACTTTAAGAGAGTGTCTCACAGCTTTCTTCTCCTTCGTCCTCGTTCCTTTTTTTTTGAGGTTTTCCTCCTTGTCTCCGTGCTATTATTGAACTGCATGCGTTGTTTTGATAGTTCTTTTGTGCTTTGTGAGTATCTGTTGAGTCCTGTCATAGGTTCAGTTCTCTTTGTCTCTTGGTACTACATATACTTTCTTTTGTTTTTTTTTTTTTGCCGTTGAGATTATGTTCTGTTGATTGCAGAAACAAAGTGAACTTCGACGTGAAGGATAGTCAACCGTAGAGATAAATTAAGCTCGGAACTCGAAACCGATCTAGGTCTTTGCCTTTCAAGACATTATGTATGGAGATTGCCAAGTTATGTCAAATATGGGTGGCAACGTTGTTTCTTCAGAATCCATCTTTTCGTCGCAGATCGGGAACCCTAGTTTCAACTTCATGTCAAACCTACCCTTCCATCCTTTTTCTCCTATGATTCCAGTAAGATCAAGTTCTCTGTGACATGCTTTGTTTTTCATCAAGAAGGTTTTTCTTAACTTTCTTGAGAGATTAATAGAGAATTTCGTGGGAATGTTGGTGGTTTTGGTGTAGAAAGAAGAAAGTGGGCTAATGATGCGAGGTAAGGAGGAGATTGAGAGTGGGTCCGGTAGCGAGCAAGTTGAAGACAAGTCTGGCAATGAGCAAGAGAGCGGGGAGCAACCTCCGAAGAAGAAACGTTATCACAGACACACTCAACATCAGATCCAAGAAATGGAAGCGTAATTCTCTTTCTCCCATTTTCTCTCTCGCTGCCCATCTAGAAAATATTTTATCTGTACTTGGATTTTCTGTTTTAGTTGAATGTAAACAATTTGAGTAAGCATATTGAACATTCGACAAGCCCTCCCCTGAAAATTTCAAGTAGATGAAATTTACAGAACCCACAATTCTTAGAGGCACTACATAAACTCTATGTGTGCTTATGGTAATTCTTTCTCCTTCTCAAACGATCTTCTCTGGATGATCGTGCTAAGTTTTTCTTTCAATGTCTGAAATCATATGAAGCTTGTTTTGCAGCTTGTTTAAGGAATGCCCACACCCAGATGATAAGCAAAGAATGAGACTTAGCCAAGAACTGGGTCTTAAACCACGCCAAGTCAAGTTTTGGTTCCAAAACCGTCGTACCCAAATGAAGGTAACTACATTATAGCCTTTCATTTTCATGGCAACCCTAGAATGTCCCAACTATAAATGAAGTCGTTGAACTTACTTATGGTGAACACGGTTCCCGAGAGAGCGCGTCCATTTCATGGTGAAACAGCGTTTTTACTTAACCATCATCACTTCTTTGTAACAAAAGAATCGCATTTATACCTTTGGGTCACTGGCTTCTTTAGCTTACAGTGGGTATCTTTAATGGCCTGCTTGGTAGAAATTATTAAGCCCTCACCTGCTTCCCGAATAGTGAAGGTTTAATGTCATGTCACATGTACAAATTAGGTTAGCGTGAAAAACTGGTAATTAGGGTTAGGGCGAAAAAATGGTTCTTTTTTGTTATTTCTTGAGGCCAGTAATAAGCTATAGGTACTAGAATGACAATGCCCAGTCTGCAACATTAATTCATCTTCGCTCTCCTTTGAAATCAATAGGCGCAACAAGACCGATCAGATAATGTCATACTTAGAGCAGAGAATGAGTCCCTGAAGAATGACAACTATCGGTTACAAGCAGAGTTACGGAATCTTGTTTGCCCTAGTTGCGGAGGACCAGCAATACTAGGTGGAATCTCCTTTGAGGAGCTTCGAATCGAAAATGCACGTCTGAGAGAGGAGGTACATTATATCAACGTTGAAATACTGTTTTTGATTGAAAAACTGTTATAGATTATGGAGCAAAAAGTGTTTGAATGGATAATTAATAAATGTTTTCCTCTATTTACAATCTTAAACAGTTAGAGCGTGTCTGTTGTATGGCTTCACGATATAGTGGGCGGCCAATCCAAGCAATGACTATGGCTCCCCCTATTGTCTCCACTTCCTTGGACTTGGATATGAATATATACTCAAGGCAATTCCCAGAGCCAATGGGTTCTTGCACAGATATGATGCCCCTGCCAATGCTGCCGGAAACTTCTTCCTTTCCAGAGGTCGGACTTATGTTAATGGAAGAAGAAAAAAGCATCGCAATGGAGCTAGCAATTCCTTCCATAGACGAACTTATGAAGATGAGCCGAGCAACACAGCCCCTTTGGATCAGAAACAGTGGAACGTCCAAGGAAGTGCTTAATCATGAAGAATATGCAAGGATGTTTCCCTGGCCTTTGAATCACAAGCCGCATTCAAGTGAGTTGAGGACCGAAGCCTCTCGTGACAGTGCCGTGGTTATAATGAATAGCATCACCTTAGTTGATGCGTTCCTTGATGCAGTGAGTCAAAATTATTTCATTTTCTTTTAGTTCCATATGAGTTGAAGCTAGGCTTTTCGGCTAATGTCCTTTGAACGTTTACCTACTCAGAACAAATGGGCGGAACTGTTTCCTTCCATCGTCGCGAGGGCAAAAACTGTTCAAACTATATCACCTGGTGTCTCGGGTGCAAGTGGCTCTCTTCACCTGGTAAAGATGTATTTGATGTTCCAATTTTTTCACTTGTAGTTGGACAAATTTGATATTTTAAGATATTTATTTGCTATTTTTAACAGATGTATGCAGAACTACAAGTTCTTTCTCCACTGGTGCCTACTAGAGAGGCTTATTTCCTCCGTTTTTGCCAACAAAATGCGGAGGAGGGAACTTGGGCAGTTGTTGATTTTCCCATTGATAGCTTCCATGACACCGATATTCAACATTCTTTTCCTCTATACAGGAGGCGACCTTCTGGTTGTGTCATACAAGATATGCCCAATGGGTACTCGAGGGTCTGTGCTGTTTTACTAATTCTACATACTTGCAGCTTCATAGATGAAACGCATATGTATTTGGTTCTCTGACATTGATGAACTTATCCATATAGGTAACATGGGTAGAACATGCAGAGGTTGAGGAGAAGCCAGTCCACCCGATATTTAGTGACTTGGTGTATAGTGGGATGGCGTTTGGAGCACACCGGTGGTTAGCTGTGCTGCAGCGACAATGTGAGAGGGTTGCTAGTCTCATGGCCAGAAATATTGCTGATTTAGGAGGTTCTCATCTAATTCCATCTTTCTTATAAATTTCTATTTGTATGATTGAAGATCATTGCATTTCAATTAATAGTGTTTGCTTAAATTGTCGTGGCTTTTGCAGTTATACCCTCTCCGGAAGCACGTAAGAACGTGATGAGACTGGCTCAGAGAATGATCAGAATATTTTGCTCCAACATAAGTGCTTCCAATGGCCAGTCATGGACTGCTTTGTCAGATTCGTCCCATGACACTGTTAGAATTACAACAAGAAAAATCACAGAGCCCGGGCAGCCAAATGGGGTCATTCTTTGTGCTGTATCCACCACTTGGCTCCCCTATCCTCACTACCAAGTCTTCGATCTCTTGAGGGATGAACACCGCAGATCTCAGGTTTTGTTTTCATTCCAGGAATTTCGACAGCAATTGCTTTTAAAATCTTAGTCGCTACTAACTTGTTATATTTTTGGCAGTTGGATGTTCTTTCGAACGGGAATGCATTGCATGAAGTCGCCCACATTGCCAATGGCTCTCATCCAGGGAACTGCATTTCTCTTCTTCGCATCAATGTAAACCACTCCTAACATTATTTAGGGTTCAAATTTCAATAATCATATAGAGCTAACGTTACATGAAAGATTTGCTTTCTTTAATGTAGGTTGCCAGCAACTCATCCCAGCACATAGAGCTAATGCTACAAGAGAGTTGCACTGACCAGTCTGGTAGCTTAGTAGTGTATACAACCATTGACGTGAATTCAATCCAGCTAGCCATGAGCGGTGAGGATCCATCATGCATTCCGTTGCTTCCGCTAGGGTTTGTCATAGTCCCAGTTGAAATGGGCACAAGTAGCAGTACTACTACTGCTACCCTAAATGAAGGCAACTCGGTGCCAGCTTCAGCTTCTCAAGATGGAAATGGACATCACAGCTCAGGTTGTCTACTCACTATGGGGCTCCAAGTCCTTGCCAGCACAATCCCATCTGCAAAACTCAATCTCTCTACTGTCACTGCAATAAATAACCACCTATGCAGCACAGTTCATCAAATTAATGCTGCCCTTAGCACAGCCGCAGCGGCAACTACCACAACCACCACCACCCCTAACACAGCCAGCAGCTGCCCGGATAACGGTTCCGCACTCGTAGTAGGCTCCTCCGGTGAGCCTAGTACTGCTCACAAACATTAGTTAAGAGTTCAACATATTCCGGTTGTTAATTACCCAAAGTCTCCCCATCTCAAGGAGGTTAGCGAATTTGGACTGCAGGGTTTTCAAGCTAGGGTAAAGGCATGGTTTGTTATGAAGAGTAGGGAGATTTTAGGTAATTACAGTAGGAAAGTGAAAATAGTAGTATGGGTTGTGTACTAAGTAGGTAAATAAAGGACTATACATACTAATGTAGCGGTCTGTTGGGTAAGTTAGTAGGCTTGTGGAAAACTGAGAAGGAAATGTGTGTAGCATTAATGGTGGCATGCATGCATGCATGGAGTAGTTAAGTTTAAGTGAATGTCGAGTCACAAACCAAACTCCGATAACAACAAGAACAAAAAGTAAGTATTTGGGAGGTTGTGGAGATAAATAGGGGAAGTCAAGAGCGCACCAACCTATGAACCTTGCTTTGTGGTAAGGCCCTTCTTAGATAGATGATGAGTAATGGGGACTCACCAGTCAGCAAGGGTGGTGGTTCGGGTATTGACTTCTGCTTGTCTACCTTTTCTTTTGTTTTTTTGCTGCTTTGAATTTAATGCTACTCGTGAATCGTGTGCTTACTTTTTCTTGTTTATTTATGTCATCTTTTAAATTCAACTTCTCCTACTCTTCTTCTTCTTCTTTTTTTTTTTCTTTTTTTCTATACATGTTGAAAGTCTACGGCACTCCTGAGAATCTCATGGTAATTAATAATTATAAACCAATTTTCAGTTTGCATAATTTCCCATATACCAAATATAGAACAGTTAAGGTACCAAATTTAATTATAATTAGTTGCAAACTTGTTAACAAATTAATCGATTGTTTTAATATTTATCAAACTTTGGGAAAGATACCTTAAAATACTACAAATATCATAACGCTTAGGAAAAATATGTAAAGCGTGGAAATGCTGGAGACTATATCCATTACAACAAAGTAGACATTAGTTACGTTTTTTTTTTGGTGATGTTCGCAAAATCGTCAGCAAAAGTTATCATATTTTAACGATTTTTCAAATCGTCACTAAAACTAAACCTTTAGTGACTAAGTAAAAAAGTGTCATAAAAGGAACAACATTTTGTAACGAATGATAAAATTGTCCCTAAATGGTGAACATTTAGTGACGATTATCGAAAATCGTCACAAAATGATCTACAATGGGTGACGATTTCAGAAATTCGTCGCTAAATGAACTTTTGTTGACACTTTTAAAAAATCATCACTATAATTTGTTAAATATTTAGTGACCAATGTTTGAAATCGTCACCAAAGGGTTCACGATCGTGACAATTATATAAATCATCACTAAAAAGATGTTTAGTTTTTTGTTAAGTTTTTGACATTGTCGCTAAAAGTGACCATTTGGTGACGATATTTGAAAACATCACCAAAAGATCAACATTTGGTGACGAATTTTGAAAATTGTCACCGAATGTGAACCATTTAGTGAAGATTTTCAGAAAGAAATCATTACTAAATGGTCCACATTCGATGACGATTTCTAGAAATCGTCATCAAAGGTTCTACAGTAATTTGCAACATATTTAGTGACCATTTGCTTAGATCATCGCCAAAAGGTTGACATTTTTCAAAATTGTTAAAGTAACATTTTTATAATCTATCATAGTTAAGATATGTTTTATTGGAGATTTATTTTGAATGTTTACAACGTATTGTTGAAAAAACACATACAACATAATTTTAAGTGTTAAACAGTAGTATTAATTAATCATTAATATTTACTAACATTGAAAAAATTAGTTATAAAAAATTTAAATTATTGTATCAATATAATAATATGATATATGAAGTAGTATGAACTTTGAATTAGAAGTTTAACAATTCATACAATCATAGAACAAGAACAATAACAGTTCACACTCAATAGTACACAGCTTGACCCTTAACGAGTAGAGAAGTTGTTTGACAAATTCTTATAGATACAGCTATAAATCAACTTTACAGTTGAGTCCAGTTGATTGCATCGATAAATGATAATGATATAATTATTTTTTTGGATTCAAGTGACATGAGAGTTGGTTAAGGTAAATGAGTTCCCGATATCTGGATTCCTAAGAAGGATTCTTGCATGTTTGAAGGCATCAATTGAAACAGTGATAGTTCTTTCTTCAAGTGTAGAATTTTTCACACCCTCTTGCAACAGCATTTCCGCTATAGCTAAATTTGTAGATGATATAGTGAACAAGTCACCAAATTTAGTATAGAAGACAAGTTCTCTAGATGAATTGCTAGTACGAAACGGTTTACTAAAACACAATCAGTATAGAACTTAGATATTGTCAGATTAGTAAACCGTTAAACGAACCAAAATTGGTGTGACATGCATACGTGAATGACCAAACGAATCTATGGAGTTGATGAATTTTCCAAAACAACTAATTTCCTGATCCTTTACGGACCGTTGTGAAATTTCTCTCGCCTTCATGGGCATACATGTCATCTTTGAGATTTAGCGAAGCTTAAAATAACATGTAGTACATACCATCAAATATGAATATATATAATAGCTTCATAAAATAAAATGAAATGTACATAATAAGGAAAATGACGTTGTTCAGATGATACTAAATACCTTGAAGTAGAAGATCGGCCATCAAAGACAAACGATAATTAGTGTATGAAGTGAAGATTTTTTTTGCATCATTTATTTTTTTAGTAGGGCCAATTTTGCTACATTTCTCTCAACAGAATGAATTAGGGCCATCGGAAACTAGTCTCCATGTTGACATTCCTTGATTAATAATGTTAAAAGGTATATTATGCAAATGTCGGTTTAGAATAAAATGATGATATGTTCAACTTCAATTTCGATGATAAGTGTAAGTAGTCCAGTTTATCACTTATACATCTTCAATGTGCCTAATGATATGAAAGTTACCCTTACTAAAATTTCAAAAATCTATTGTGTAGTTTGTATCACATGCAAAATTTAGAATTTAAAGTAGAATAGACATGACTATGTTCTTGATGTATAAAAATATAATATTATCCATATTGGGCTATATTACTATTACTGTAAATGAATTTAAGTAAAATACTCATGAAAGACTTTCATCAAATGGTTACGAAGTTTTGATGAGGGAAGCATTAAAGGACGTTGGGAAGAAGCCAACCCATATATAAATAACAAAGATAGACAGTAAATCATGTTCAAAACACAACCATAAATACAACTCATACCTCAAATGCATGATTAAGAACTCACAATAAACACCTAAATGTATAAGTTAAACTTATCATAACTTTGCTAATGAAAATAGAACAAAAGAATAATACCGATTCAGTTAATAATGGTTCTTCGACGGTGATGACCACCCAATACAGAACCCAAACAGAAGAGAGGATTTTGAGAAATGTTGATAACTTGAACGAGAATGAAGTAGCCTTTCATTGTGGTTGTCATTGAAAGCCTAATATAAAATGATGTCATTTTTCTTGTTTAGGTAAGCGATGTTGTTTCTTGTTTACTATAATTGTTTGGAAGTAGTATTAATTAATTTTTTACGATCTATTGTATTTGGTCGACAAACGTCATATGTAGCGACTAATATATGGTTCGTCACCAAAGCCCACAGGTTAATAAATAATTTTTCATAAAGTTATATTCCTATTCCAAAGAATAGATAATATGAATTAAAGATTAAATTAGTCAATTGAAAACTATTTCAAAATCAATTTGTTCACCCTTCAAATAAATTATAGTTGACTTAGAATTTTTAGAAAATTATACTACTTAATTATATGAAATTTGAAAAACTAATTTTTAAAAAATTTAACAAGACATTCTAATATAATTAGAAAACTATTTCAAACACATCTTTAGAAATTACTATTTTGTAACATAATAGTTTATTTTTTGATATTAAAAGAAAACTACTTTTCAAATTAAATAAAACACTTAAATAATTAAGAAAGTAATTTAGATACTTTATTTAAATGTTAAATTGTTAATTATTTAGAAAGTAAAGAATTTGCTTGGGTTTTGGCGATGATATGGATATTTGGTAGCAAATGGTCAACCATTTGCGACTAAGTTTAGAAGCTAGTCATCGAAAACGATATTCTGCGACTCACATGTCTTCTTCACAAAAACAGTTTTAGGCGACGAAGTGAAAATTTGGTAAGCAAATTGTCTACCATTTGCAACTAAATATGGTGGTTGGTCGCGAAAATGATCTTCTAGAACTAAACTGAATTTGTCGCAAATACCTCACGGTATTTAATTTAAATATATCTTTTTATGCAAATAAAAAACTTAATGGTAGATTAAGGGCTAGGGAGTATATGTTGTCATGTTAGTGATGAATTTGGTAAAAATGAAATTAGGTAAAAATGAAAGATACAAAATTTTAAAAATTTTCCAATTTCATTTTGTTTGTCTACCAAATTAAAAATAAAGATTAGTAATTTCTAAAAATGAAGCAAATCAAGAACAATTGCATATATATCTGTAAAAGACAAAAGTTTTATTTTGTTATTTATAATAGGAATATCTCATACAAAGACTTAATCAATTAAGAAAATTAAGAATGTAAAGAAAATGCTTTAATTAGGGTGTAGGCTGAGATTGAACGAAAGAATCGGGTTCCTATCGAATTCCCCACTTTTATCAATTTTCGCATATTTTCTTTAATTTATTTTTATTTTTTCTAGTTTCATTTTATTTTCTTAATAACAATGATTGTATAAGTGTAAAAATAAATTTATTTAACAAAAATGCCATTTATAAACGTTGAATAACATTGGTGACACTTTCAGAATTTGATATCCAAATGTTGAGCATTTCGCAACGAATTGTGATATCGTCGCAAAATGGAAGGGCATGTAAATGAATAAAGAGAAACGACATCGCATTCATGTAAGGGGCAGTGATTTTGTGAATTAGTCACCAAATCTTTAATAGACTATTAACATTTGGTGACTAATTGTGAATTTGTCACAATTAGTCACCAAATGTGTTGGCCTGGAAAAATTTTAGCTTGAGACGATGTCATTTGTTGAACAAATTGTGAAATTAAACGAACACAGAACCCCCACCCCCAACCAAAAAAAAAATCTCTCATCCTTTCCTCTCTCCTTTGTTTGAATTTTTTTCTCTTCTCTCCATTCATGCATCTTCTTTCATCTTATTCTCTTCCCTTTCTCCTCCATTGTCTCCTTGCAATTGTAGTCAATATAAGTACTTTGTGCTTTTATGCTCTTGGTTATTTTTTCTTATTTCATTATTTCCTATGTTAATGGTCGATTTTAGCTAGGGTGAGTTGTTGAGCTTTTTAGTTTAAAATATTTTAATTGTTAATGGTTGAATGGTTGTTTCAATGTGTTAATGTTGGTAAAGAATGAGAAAAGATACAATTTTTGTTGTTAGTTTGGGTTGAATTTTGGTTGTCTGTAAACTGTTCGAAGAAAGTTCTCATACGATTTTAGTGTTCTATTTTGATAGGGAGCAAGTAAGGTGGCGTGAAAGAATTTGGAACTACCATCCCCATCTTTATATGCTACGTGATTATGGATTTCTGTATGATCTAAGAGATTTGTATATCCAAGGCCTTGTTATCTGTTGTACTCCATTTGCAATTCTTGCATCTTAGTCTTTCAGTAACATCACTTCGGAGGAAACATTATATGATATTGATTCTCTTGGTTTCATTGCATACAACTTCTTGTTATACTTTTTGGTTTTCGCTAATCATATGCACATTATGAGTGGTGTTGTTTCTGATATTCACATTCCCCCAAATGGCAGTGGTAATTGATGAGAAATCTAAGTGACAAGGATGGCTTGTTAACTCTTAACTTGAACGTTATTTCATCATCATTTGGTCTTCTTATATAGAAGAAAGGGCAATGAGCATTAAGAAATTGATTGTTAATCCTCGTTAGGCAAGTTACATGTGTTTGTTGAGAGTGAAGAAGCAGTGAGTAGTAAATTTTTCGTCCAACAATTTAGTTATCATTTTTGTGCCCCAAATTTGATAGTCAGAAGCTTGTAAGGGAACAACTAGGCATATATGCTGCATTTTCATACACTCTTAAGAATCAATTTACTTGTTTCTTTACTATCATTCGGATGCCAACTATCTGATAATGAAAATTAGGAGGCAGGAACCGTTTCTTTAGATAGGATAATTATTATCTTGCCAACCATTAGCGGAGCCACAAAAATTAGATCGTAATGGACTAACCTCTCCTGCATAAATTGGTTTTGGGGTTGGAGCAAAACTTTTTCTTTTCAATTATATAGGGCATTCGTCGGTTTCCGAAAAGCACTAGCGACATTATAGCAAAATCTTTAATTAAAGAAGAACATAAAAACAAATCAGAAGTACTCTCCTTGAAGATACAAAGTTTGTTTGATAGGTTTTCCGTCATATAGTTCCGGCATAAAAAACAGACCATCATTTGTTATGCTCCAGTTGCAGTTCCTGCATCTTAATCTTTCGGTGAATGCCCAGAAAACTCCATGATTCGCATCATTGATATGCAGGTAGCACCATTTCAGAGGAAACATTATATTACGGAATTTCCATGATATTGATTTTCCTGGTTCCATAACAAGCAACGCTTTGTCATAATTCTTGGCGTCGCACTTTATATACACATCATGAGTGGCATTGTTTATGATATTCACCTCCACATTGTCAAACAACTTTTCCCACAAAGATGCTCGTGCCGTAGCAGTGTCCAGACTCGACAAAAGAAGAACTAGCAATGTTGCGATTCCCCAACTCTTGGCATTATTCATGATGGAAGAAATGTTTGTGACGTTTTCAAACTTTTCAAGCAATAAGTTGATGTTTTTTTCCTGATGTAAGAGATGAGATAATTGATTAATAGTTTGCAAGGATGCCAAACTACTAATCAATTATCTCTTGCTCAACTCGCTGACGTTCAGAGGCAATGATACGGACTTGCAGATTGATTTCTTTATATGAGAGAAATGGTAAAGACGGAGAAGATGCGTTATGGAGCTAGTGCTGACTTTTGGTTATTCTTCATTTATCGTTAGAAGTTAGTAATTAGTTGAAGAATTTGTGATGCCAATTTAGTTATGTTCCAACTATATAGTTCTCATTTTCTGTACCAGTAAGTTTCATACGTCAAGAAACATCCGAGGGTTTTGGTTTTAGTTTTAAAGTTGGCAGTTGTTAGCTTTTCAACCTAACTATTCAATATTTTTAAGCTATCTGTAGACCCCTTTTATCTAAAAAAAGATAAAACGGTATGATTGTTCACTCAATAAAAAAGGTGGAGAAGAAACTCTTTTAAGTTGGATAGCAGGATGGCCAATTTACTATTTAGATGTAGAAATATTAGACCCGAGTAATCCAATAACACGTAATCTTATTCTTAATTAATAGAAAGACTATTTTTACAAATTAAATAAAATTGTTCAAATCCATGAATGTTATATTCAAATGCTTTTATCTTATAAATCAATTAATTTTGATTTATATAAATTGATTAATTTATAAAATCAATAGATTAAATGATAAATTAGTCAAGTCTTAACAATAAAGATTATTAAAGTAAATCAAACAGAAAAATAAAGTCAACTGATTTAAGATTCTTACAATTGAATTAGCTGGAACAGGTTAATCTTTTTAATCATTTGATGAATCACAAGGTATTAAACATTTTAATCATATTAAATTGTATTTTAAATTCAAAATTTTATAATATTAATAAAAATATAAAATAATTTTAAAAATTTTAAATTTTCTACACTATTAATTCTTTACGATAATTTTATTGATCGAATTGAACGATTAAATCACAAATTCACTTTAGATAAATTTAATAAATTACAAAGTTTGAAAATTTAAATTATTTATAATATTGATGAATTGAATGATTGTTTGATTTTTATTAAAGTTAAGTTAAAAATATATATTTTATTTATTCAAACTTGTTATATGTATTTAATGTAAATGAGCTCAATCTATGTAGTGTCAGAAATTAATTAACACAAATTAATGAAGTTAACTAATGAGATATATTTATAGCAAATTTAATAAAACTTTTGACAATTAATTGATATTTTTATATTAATTGAATAAATATTTAAATTCAAACTATATATTTACCCTTTTTATTATGTAATTCTAGAACTTCTCAATAATAAAACAACAGTGTTAAATAGTTATATTTTATTTTGCACTCAACATTTTATTCCTTTTTATATTATTAAAGGGAATTTTCAGTTTCCCGTGATGCTTTTCTGAAGCTGATGACTTATAGATGATGGGCTCTTTTTTAAAACTTCTTGGGTTGAAACTCTCCGGAGCTATAATCATACAGATTTTGGATATTAAAAAGTTTAATAAAAATGCAAGTCTTGGTTTCTATTAAGGTAAATTTACTTAATTTTATAATAACTAAAAATAAAATAATCAAATGAAATAATTTTTAAAATATACTAAAAATATAATCCTTAATGTTTTACAAGGTAAGTTATGTTTTATGTTTTATATTTTATATTTTAATTTAATTTTGTCCACCAACTAATTGATATGTCGTATGACGAAGAATAGTAGAATCAAAGAAAAAAATTAAAATCAATCTTATCGCTAGCAAGTGATTTAGAATTGCTAAAACATAAGGTTAAGGATAAGAGCATATGAGATTTGATGGATGTGAATCATATTGAGCAAAATAAAACGATCAAGGTAAATAGGTTGTTCTAACATAAGGGTAGAAAGAAACTAAAGATCATCATGATCTAGGAAGGTAAAATGATCACTAGTGGAGACAAAATTATATTTAATAAATAGGTGGAAGAAATGAGGGATATCACTGAGGCTACGTGCATCATTAGGTTTTCTATGGACCTTATTGTTTGAATCTAATTCAAAAATAATTTTGACTCTATTAGGCATAGAGTAAGGGCATATGGAGTAGTTGGTAGGGCATATAGTACGAGGGTCATTTAAGTGTAAGAATACCTATGATCTTACATATGAGGTATAACATTAGGACATAGATTGGTGTAAAACAGATGAACATTGGTAGGACTAATCCTATAGGTTTTAATGAGGAGGATTCCCACCTTGATTAATAAAATAGCATACAATACCATAAGTCTTAAATTGATAGAGATAATACTAAGGTGGTAAAAGGTGCATTGATTATGATTAAAGCCTTAAGATTAATAAGAAACATTTATAAATTAATGGGGAGCATAGTTGTAGGTGGAGTGGTTATTGTAGTAAAGTTAGATGATGATAGTACTACATTGGGACTTATATGGATGGGTCATATTAGTGAGCAATGGATGGCAAAACTTCATAAGAGGATCATATTGAAGGGAGTCAAATGCTACAAGTTAGTTTTCTATAAGTCTTTTATGGTTAGAAAACAGTTTAAAAATGACATTCAAGATGGGCAAACACAAAACTAAAGGAATCCTAGAGTATAAGCATACTAACAAGTAAGGTCCTATTATAAAGTTACCATTAGGTGGATTTCAATATTTATAATGTTCATCAATGATTTTTCTATAAAAGTCTTATTCTATTTCATGAACCATAAATATAATTTCTTTGCAAAGATTAAGGCATGGAAGGCTAATGTAGAAAACCAAATAGTAAGTTTGACAATGCTGGACCATGTTGAGATGGCCTAAGTCCTGCTTGACCCCCTCTTAACTGTTTGGGTCTTACCCAAGCACGATTAGGCTTAGGATGCACAAGTTGGACCTAACTCTAGCCTATTTAAGTTATTGTAATATGGCATCATTTTGGCAAATTGGCTTACATTTTTAGTGCTCTGGCAACACTTAGGATATGTAGATGTTTTCTCTCAACCCTTCCATTTTGTTAAGGGGTTTCAATGCAAGTAATTTCATGTAGGATTCCATTGTGGTTATAAAATTTAGGCATGACAAATTCCAACCCTTCATCACTTCTTATGCATTTTATCTTTTTACCAAATTGCTTTTCTACATAGGCAATGGAATTTTTGATGAGTTACTTGGTTTCAGATTTTAACTTCATTAGATACACCCAAGTCATGCGACTATGGTCATTAACAACTGTCAGAAAGCAACAATGGCCAACAATGGATGGAGTGTGATAAGGCCCCCAAATATCTATATGCACAAGATCAAAACAAAGCAATAAAAGAACCTAAATGGAATCTTTTTTGTTTAACAAAATGACAAATATAATATTGTTCAATTTTTGAATGGGTAGCTATGGTGTCTAAATTAGACAATATTTGAAGTCTTTAATTAGAAAGGTGACCTAGTCTTTAGTCCCATAGGCTGTCTTATTAAAAAGCAACAATACAAAGTAGTGAGGTGGTAACTTGTTGAGGAGGTGACATATAGTATAATCCATTAACTTGCTTAGAAAACCAATCTTCTTCAAAGAGTTGAGATCCTAAATAAGACATGAGTCATTAGAAAAGGTTAGTTGGTAGTGAGAAGATTTTTTGAGCTAGCTAACTAAAATGAGATTAAAAGAGAAAATGGGAACATAAAGGACGTTAGTCAAGACAAGTGAGCTAATATGAACAGATCCAATGTGTGATACAAGGATGTTTTGGCCATTAGGGAGCCTTATATTCATTCCATCAATTGATTTGTAACTATCCAAAAATTAAAGAGAGCATACAATATGATCTGTGGCTCCGGAATCCAAAATCCAAATTAATGACCATAGAGAGGAATTGTTAGGTAAGGTATTACCTTGAGCATGCTTGGAAATTGTATTGACTTGTGGCATGGATGGTGCACTTTCTTTTGAATTTGAATTTTTTTGTAACAGGTTCAACACTTAGTGGTATTGTTTTCCAGTTTAGCTGTTGAATTTGAATTTTTTTGTAACAGATTCAACACTTAGTGGTACTGTTTTCCAGTTTAGCTGTACTTATGATTGACATGGGATGAATCTTTTGACTCATCAATGATGTCATAACCATATCCTAACTCTAGGTTTGCTACTTTAAATTTGGGTTTGGTAAAGTCTCTGGTTTGGTGTTAATTGTTTTATTTGTTTGGGGAAAAGTTTGGTGGATAGCTATGTTTTTTGTATCATTTTTCTTCAATATGTCCTAAGTTGCCACAGTAGGTACATAAGGTTTCTTAGTTGACAGGAAATGTCTTCTTGGTTCAGATCCAGCAAAAAAGGCTTGAGGTTCTATAACAGGGTTGGAAAATGATGTTTGAGATTTTACTATGGCATAAGAGTCATTAAGACCTCTAAGAAACCTAATGACACAGTTTGATTCTTGATGTCTTATTGATTGTCAAAAGGTAACAAGAACACTAAGGTTCACATTTGCATGTGGGGAGAGGTCTCAAGTTAAAGAGTTCATCCCAGGGCATCTTTAGATGCATATAATAGTCAGACACAATAAGATTACCTTTCCTGAACTTATATATTTCCTCTTATAGGTATGAGATTATGAAAAAGTCAGTTTGTGAAAATCGATCATGTAGATCTTTCCAAACATCTACTGCATAATCGAACCATATGACATTTTGAGCTATAGAATCACTTAAAGAGCACATCAACCATGATAAAACCATAGTGTTGCAACATTCTCAATAAATATGAGTAGGTTTCTTAGTGGTATGACAATATTATCATTTATAAATTTGAGTTTTTTTTGAAAATAAGACCATTCTCATTGACCGGGACCATGAGTGGTAACTAGGACCAATCAAAGGAGAGGAAACAAGGATAAGAGACGGGTTCTCATTGGCATGCAGGTAGATAAGAGACGGGTTCTCATTGGCATGCAGGTAGTAGGGTGAGGTAGGGTGATCTTTTGGTCTAGTGATAGGTTGTGTTTGGTATGAATCTCCAGCCATACTGGCATAGGAAAGAGCACTTGATATGGTAACAAAGCTATACTAAAAATATCAACAACCTAAGTAATACTAGAGGTAATAAAAAATGAATCCATAAGGACAAAAAATGTATAAAGTAGGTTTGCTATGATACCATGACAAACTTTAATTTTTGCCTTCCCTTTATTGATGATAAAGAGGCCTATATATAGGCATTCTGTGCATAGCTGCCAAAAGTTGTTACAACTAATTGAAGAAGAAATAAACAACAAAGTATTCTAAAAAACAATTTGTAACAAACCTAACAAAAAGTTGAAATAGAGAGGGCGAGAAACTAGCGCAATAGAAACAAAGAGAGGTGGGCCTGGGCCTTTCTTCCTTCACTCTTCCATGAAACCCTTTTCTACTTGGTTCATCATATTATGAAACCAATAAATTCAATATCATGGAATTATCATATTATAATGTTTCCTCTGAAATGGTGCTACCTGCATATTAATGAGAAGAATTAATGGAGTTATCTAGGCATTCACTGGAAGATTAAGATGCACGAATTGCAGTTGGAGCATAACAAATAGTGGTTTGCTTTTTATGTCGAAACTAGGTGACGGAAAACTTGTAAAACAAACTTTATATCTTGAAGGAGAATACTTTTGATTTATTTATATGCTCTTGTTTAACCAAAATTTCTATTCACTTTATATTCTTCATTCAAGAGATTGATGTAATCCAAAGCCTTATGTTTTAAAAAAACGTTGTGATTACAAAAATTTTTATTTGTAGATTTCAATCTCCTGTTCAGTTGATTATCTACTAAGAAGAAAAAAAGTTTATATGCATCCTCTAAACCATGAATTGTTACCCCCAGAATTTTTTTATGATAAATTAAGCATGATTAGCTTAATTGAGTAAGTTAAGTTAGCATAATTAACTTGACTTTAATTAGCATAAATTGAGTTAACATTAATTAGTATGTGATAGAATTAAATGAGTTAGGTGTAAGAGTTAATGGAATTAAATGATTTAGTTGGGCTTTAAATGAAGTAGGTAAGAAATGAAGAAGAGGATAAGTTGGCCTAAAAGAAGATGAATGGGCTTAAGTGGTTTAAAGAGGAAATAAGAAGAAAAGAGGAGGAAATGAAGTGGACTTGGGCCTTGGGCTTGAGTTAAGTGAAGAAGGAAGTATAAAAGAGGAGGAAATAAGTGATTTAGTAGGAAGAGAAGAGGGAGTTACGAAAATAGAGGGAGAGAAGAGGGGAGAGTGTCGTGAATGGGAAGAAGAAGAGAGAAAGAAGAAGCTTGCTAGGGTTTTGGTGATTTCCAAGAGATTGA
>JANVCQ010000001.1:16704397-16714424 GCA_025531925.1 Erythroxylum plowmanianum
ATTTTTCATCTTGTTGATGATTATTGTAGTATTTTGAGTTGAGTTGTGACTCTAGTTGTATCTAGAGGTGAAAAACTTTGTAATTTGATTGATAATAGTGGAGTTTTTCTTTACTGGACTAGGTCCCGTGGTTTTTTCTTTCTCACATTGAGGGAAGTTTTCCACGTAAAAATTGCCTGTGTTATTTATTTCTTACTGCTTAATTTCGTGTATTGGTGAGTTTGTTGGCTGTTGTTTTTCTTTTAGATTATTTGTAATTGTTCACACAGGGAAAGATTTATTGATTCTGGTTTGTTGCCGTTGCGTGACCGACACCTCCTTTCCCAACATCTACAAGTACATTCCTTTGCCTTTGTAGATCAGCAAGTTGATCAACTTTAGCATCATTACGTCATTTCTTTCTTTTACATAAAAAAATTGTCAATATTCCTTAGAAAATTTGAAACTAGTACTTATAATTTTGAATATAAACCACGATTTACATGAATTTTTTAATCATTGGTTTTAATTAAACTAAAAAATCACCCGATGATCAATTCATTAATATCAAAAGAATTTTAATTTATGCAGTATTTTATTTATTATTATTTACATGTTATTTAATGTAAATGTGTGATTTTATATCGTAATCCAATTTAGTAAGGAGTTAATGGCAAGCTAAATTTATAACAAATTAAAAAAATCAATCGTTTGATTAGTGTTTTTATTTTTACTAATATTATAAATTAAATAAAATATAATTTACTCCAAAAATATTAGGACTTACATTTTTCTAATGTACATAACTACACCTTTTGGTTGAACTTAAACAGTTTTTTCTCCTGCGAAGCATCTTTAAAAACCAAAACACTACTGTTTATGATTGCTTCAATACCTAATTAAGTTACAAAAACAGTTAGTTTGAAAAGCCAGCAACTACCAATTTCAGAATAAACGAAGATAAACAGTAGGGGTTTGGCTTTTAAATATCTGGAAAAAAAAAACAAACTAAAACGATTAGATATTTGTTGATGTATCAAACTTTTCACACCAAAACAAAACTAACGACTTTATGGTTGAAAGACAATTACATTGGCATAACAAATTCTTCATTCTAACAAGAAATTAACGAAGAGTAATAAAAATCCAGCACTAACTCCTTAACTTATCCACAATCTCTACCTTCTCTATAAAGAAATCAATCTACAACTCCGTATCATTGCCTCCGAACATCAGCGAGTTGAGCAACTCAAGCATCCCTGCAGACTTTTAATCAATTATACATCTACTATCATTCCTTTTCTTTTACATCATAAAACAATCATCAACTTTTTTGTTGAAAGATCTGGAAAAGTCGGAAACATATATTATTCCATCATGACTAATACCAAGAGTTGGGCAATCATCCATTTCGCAGCATTGCTTGTTCTTCTTCTATCGAGTTTGGACACTGCCTCAGCGCGAGCATCTTTGTGGGATAAGTTCTTTGAGAATGTGGAGGTGAACATCAGAAACAATGCAACTCATGACGTGTATATAATGTGCGACGCCAAGAATTATGACAAGACGTTGCAAGTATTGAAATCAGGAAATTCAATATCATGGAATTTTCATATGATAATGTTCCCTCTGAAATGGTGCTACCTGCATATTAATGACAGGAATCAAGGAGTTTTCTGGGCATTCACTGAAAGATTAAAATGCAGGAACTGCAACTGGAGCATAACAAATAATGGTTTGCTTTTTATGCCGGAGATAGGTGACGGAAAACCTGTAAAACAAACTTTATATCTTGAAGGAGAAAACTTCTGATTTGTTTAATTCTATTCACTGACATTTTCCATTTTCTAAAGAACGGCAATGTTTGGGTGCCTGTTAATAAAGTAGTAGAAAAACCAATAAAATTGAAAAAAAAAGACAATAATAATAATAATAATAATAATGCGGTAAAATTAGGAAAATACAAAAAGAAATTCAAACAAAACGTGTACAATTGGAAACTGAAAGAGCTACCAAGGTCTTGAAGTATGGGTGTGGATGTTGTCATAAATTAGAAATTGAACTCCTAAATAAATGGAGGCTACTGTAATTATTTTGAATTGAAGTTTCACAAAAAATTTTAGAAAACCATTAATTGGTCGAAATGAAAATGTAAATACAAAATGTTGTAAGAAATAAAGATTATTAATATCAAATAATGTTTACAGAAATGATGCATTTATATATTTTAACTACACAATTACGGAAGACATTCCTTAATTTATACTAATTGTATATGCTAATTATATCGTTGAATAAATGCTAATGAGCATCTAATGATAAGTAATGGTTGACTTACATATATGTTAGCGTCCTTCTCAAATTCAACTTGGGAGTGATTTGGTAAAAGTATACCACCATAAAGGTAGAAAGAGTAGATAATAGAGTAACATATAAACGGGCTAAGAAAGAGGTGACAAAGACAATATCAATAGCTAAAAGCAAAGCTTAAGAGAAATCCTACCATAGATTGAAAACTAAAGATGAAGAAAATGTCATTTTTAAGTTGACAAGAGCTAAGAATGAAAAACGAGAGACTTAGATTAAGTTTGTTATATAAGAGATGAAATAAGGCAGATATTCGTGACTAAAATTGACACCAACAAAAGATGACAGAGATACTTTTATAATCTTTTTAACAAAGACGTAGAGAACAACATATCTCTAAGTGATCTTAGCACGTCTGAGAGGTTTTATAACTTAACTTGTTGTAAGCATATTATAAGGGAAAACATTGAATGAACTTTGAGGGAAATAAAGAGCGGAAGAATAGTAGAGTCTGACAAGATACACATAGAAATTTGGAAGAGATTAGGCAAAAAGTATCTTACTTAACACTACGCGGTCCATCCTGAGCCTTTTTAAGATAGGGGTATGATAGTTATTGTAGCTAGTATCTAAGCACCAAATATTTGACTAAAGTTTCTTTTCATTTTAAACAACCATCAGCCATATTTTTACCTCCTTTTTGACAAAGTTTTAACTCTCCTCCTTTTTTATCATTAGGCAACCTGGTATAATTTTCAAGTATATAATAACTAAAGTTTTGACATCTAAAGCACTCTACCTTTGGTTTATTGAAATATAGCCCTTTGCCTTCACCTTAAAATTGCTCATTATTAGCTTTATGATCCTTTTTGACACATTTATTTCCATGATCGTCTCATTCTCTACCTCTATCTTTACCTTTACTCCTTCATCTACATTTGTTGGATCAAGCATTAGTAGAAACCTTCAATGTTTGCTCCTCTGCTATTGAACTTTAGTTCATCTTTAATTTATAGATTAATAAAGAGCTTTGCAATTCATCAAGAAAGAGTGCATTATGTCTTTAAACTCTTCAATTGAATAGACAACATAATTAAACTTTAGTATCAGGAAATACAAAATCTTTTCCACAATGATGATCACCTCTTATTGCCAATCTCCATTGTTCTAGCATAATAACTAGTATAGATTCTCCAGCCTTCATCACCAATGTCTCAAAGGCCTAGTTTAGTAAATAACTTATCAGTAATTTTTTGACAAATTGAAAGGTTTTAGCTGTTAGATAATACCAAACTGCTATGTCTAGTAATCAGCCGATTGGGTTAACGAATTAAACTCAATCAGTTGATTTTAAAAATGCTCATATGAGGGGCGTTTTCTTCTAGCGATTGAGAAATTAAGGAACTAAAAAACTATTATATCTAAAAATTGATTGAGAAATTAAGGAACTAAAAAATTATTATATCTAAAAATTATTACAAATTATTCAAAGAGTTAGAGATATGTGAATAGAATCTTCATATTTCTTCTTCTTAGAATCTCAAATATCATTGGAAGTTTCTTTAGAAAGAATAATTTATAATATTATGGGGTGATCAATATCCTAAAAGAGATAATTTTTTACTTTCAAATCCTTTAGTTTTCTAGCTTTGAATTCTACTTAATATGTCAAAGCTTAGGATGTCCAATGATAAGCAATTGCTTGCACAAAATTGGAAGATGTGGCCAATAGATAAAGGAGAAATATATGAAAGAAAATTGTTATTTTCTGACTTGTTTCCATTCTTAGGATGACCCGACTCTAATATCACTTTAAAAACAGAAATTAAAAACAAAACACAAGCAATATCCATCTAAAGAGAAGAAAAGCTAAAGGCTTGATTTTAATCAAGAGTCTTAATTAAAACCTTTATACAGGCAAATACATAACAAAAATAATAACTTATAATCTTTATAAATCACTTAGATAACAACATATAATTTGTATAATTAAATTAACCAACAAACGATAACTAGGTAAGATATGAAGAACAAATAAATTTTATATATAGAAAATATATAATGTTCATGAACGTCTTAACTACAAATTTTGTTAGACCTATTTAATTCATCAAATTTAAAAAAAAGTCCCAAATAAATTCTAGTCTCCACCAACCCGTTTAGAATCTCCTCCAAGTATGTATAACTTGTTTACCCATATCTAACTAATGTCTGGTTACCTTGTCATGCTATTCATTACAATCAATGTATCTACAGAAGGAATTCTTCCAGATGTATGATTTCCAAGATATATGCCAGCCTGAGTTAAAATATTTGGGTAACATGGTCATGTCTTTGCCAATTGAACATACCTAGCATCATTTCATTCCAGTCACGTTAGTTTGACAACTTCTTTTAGTATGTTATATTAGAACAGTAACTCAAGGGCTGATATTTCTACATCTAAATTGGCTCTCTTGCTATGCAACTTAAAAGAGCTTCTTCTCCTACTTTTTTATTGGATGAACAATCATACCGTTTTATCTTTTTTTAGATAAAACGGGTCTATAATATTACCTAAAACATTGAATAAGCTACAAGAGAATAGTTAGGTTGAAAGGATAACAACTACCAACTTCAAAACTACAACTAAACCCTTTGATGTATGAAACTTACTGAAACAAAAAATGAGAACTATGTAGTTGGAAGATAACTAAATTGGCATCACAAATTCTTCAACTAGATACCAACTTCTAACAGAAAATGAAGAATAACCAAAAATCAGCATTAACTCCATAACGCATGATCTTCTCCGTCTCTACCATTTCTTTTATATAAAGAAATCGATGTATAGGTCCGTATCATTGCCTTTGAACATCAGCGAGTTGAGCAACTTATTAGCATACTTGCAAACTACTAATCGATTATCTCTATCATTTCTCTTCTTTTACATCAGGAGAAAACGTCATCAACTTATGCCTTGAAAATTTTGAAAACGTCACAAACATTTCTTTCGTCATGACTAATACCAAGCGTTGGGGAATCACTCATGTGGCAACATTGCTCGTTCTTCTTCTGCCGAGTCTGGACACTGCTACAGCACGAGCATCTTTGTGGGAAACGTTTTTTGGGAAAGTGGAGGTGAATATCAGAAACAATGCGACTCATGATGTGTATATAATGTGCGACGCCAAGAATTATGACAAAAAGTTGAATGTGATGGAACCAGGAAAATCAATATCATGGAAATTCCATAATATAATGTTTCCTCTGAAATGGTGCTATCTGCATATTAATGATGCAAATCATGGAGTTTTCTGGGCATTCACTGAAAGATTAAGATGTAGGAACTGCAACTGGAGCATAACAAATAATGGTCTTCTTTTCATGCCCGGAGCAGGTGTCGGAAAACCTGTAAAACAAACTTTATATCTCGAAGGAGAATACTTATGAGTTTTGATTTGTTTGTATCATCTTGCTTACTCCAATCTTTATCTTCTATGGAGATTGCTAGCTAGTACTTTGACGGAAATTGGAAAATTCGGATTAGTAGAATAAAACAAAATACAACCGTGTAATATTGTTGTGCAGCTGTAGTGGAAAAGTTTCATAATTGCATAATATAAACTAAGACCAAATTATTCCAAGGCCATCAAACGACCAGCTTCCTGCTTCTTATTCCAACATAATACGTAAGCAAGCAAATTTTGCATTTCATTAGACCCTCATTTAACCCAACAAGTTAAAGGAAAGTCCTGTATAAGTTCTTGTCTCCACCAACCTGCTTAAAATATATAACTTGTTTACCCGAACGTGTCTAATGCTATTTATTACGATGTTATAATCTTTACAATCAATGTACCGACAAGAGGAATTTTTATGATTGAAAATCTTTTACAATCAGAATTACATGAAAAACTGATATTTTCTACTTATCAACACAAATAAGATGTTTACCGAAACTAAAACATCCAATTCATAATTTATGGTTCAATTACTAAAGTTGAAGGAAGTACTCCACCTGAAAATTCTTAGCAAAATTGGCAATGAGAAAGTGGCTTCATTTTGCTTTAATAGTTGGAGTAAGATAAGTCCCTATATTTCTAATTTGCATCAAAGTCTAAGACACATTTTTAAAAAAAAATCTAAATTAAGTAATTGTCATAGTTAATGAGAACAATTGGGTGGTCGATTCAGCTCTACTTCAGAATTGGAGGAAAAGAAGAAGTACATTTATTTAGCTGAAGCGTTCAATGGAGAGGTTCATTGATGCTTCTTGTAAAACAATCTTACTTCCTCAACATCATACCCTGGTGTAGAATAGTTTGGTACAAGATAATTCTTCTAAAAGTTTATTGCTCATGTGACTTGTCTATTGTAGAAATAGAGAACAAAGAAGAAATGTAAAAATATTTTCTGTATTTCAGTGTGTTTGTAATATAATGTATATCCATCTATTTATACACTCTAGGTGACTGTAGTTAAAAAATAAATTAACTAAATAATATACAAAATTAATATGCATGATTTTAGGAGAAAATGTAGGCTAATTAATAACATCCATTCGGAAAATTTCCCAATGTTTCTTTAATGCTATAGCAATAAGACTGCAGACTGAAGTTAGCAAGTGACTAGAGCAAAGGTCTCCTCATAGCTAATTTCATATTCTTGAGTGAACTCATTTGCAGCTAATTGTGTTTTGTATCTTTCAACTAATCTATTATCTCAAGTCTTAATTTTAGAGACCTATTTATAGCCAATAATAGACTTATTTGGAGCTAGGTCAACTAAGTCTCAAGTGTTAGTGTTGGAGAGAGTCTGTAATTCTTCTACCATTACTTGCTGCCATAAGGGTTTAGAGTTGGACTCATGATAGGTGCGAGGCTCGTATAAAGAGACAATAGTGGAATAAACATAGAAGTATTTAAGTCGAATAGATGGTTGACTTAAACGTGACGATTGACAAAGGGGTTGTGAAGACTTAGCATATTCTGGTGAATAAATAAAAGAGGAAGAGCTATTTGGTAAGGATGGAGGATCTACAACTGAAGAAGATACAATAGAATGAAACATCAATTGTGTTAATTTGTTAGAGTTGTAAGGCGGACAAGCAGAATAAATATCAAGAAACAAATGTATGGTAGGGTAAAAAAAAGATATGTGATGACCTGCTGGCTCAAAATGTTGATAATGTGGAAAAATTTTGTATTCCCAAAAAGTATCATACCTAGATATTCGAAGTCTTTGAGATAATAGATCCTAAAAAGATAAACGACTTCATTTAGATGTTCTTCTTCCTCTAAACATCTGTAATTAGGGTTTTAGAATCTAATGGCTTTAGGCAATGTGTGAGGGCGCGTGGAGAGGCTTATAGAGATTATTTTTTCACCGTTTTAATATGCTCAAGACAAATAACAATTACTTATATAAAAAATTGTTTTCAGAGTAGATTTAGAAACTCATATTATGAAAGTAGAATGTTTTAAGAAATAATAAAGGAAGCTTTAGAATTTTGACTCATTTTGTTACAAAAGAGACTTTAATACCATGTAAAAATAGAGAACGAAAAAGAAATGTAAAAATATTCTTTGTATTTCAATGTGTTTGTAATGTGATGTACATTTACCTATTTATACATTTTAAGTGGCTCTAACTAAAGAAGCAAATCAACTTAATAATACACAATATTAATGTACATGATTTTAAGAGAAAATAAAAGCTAATTAGAGTTGATAGTTGATTGAATGAAGATTATGTTAATAAATGTTAATATCTATAAAGAGAGGTTGGGAATAATGTACGACAGTGTAGGATTTACACGACCATGTAGGTCGCAGGGGAAGCTGAAACTACAATTCGCACTCCTACACGCTTACAATAAGTTACACGGTTTCATACATGACCATGTAAGTTGCAATAACTTCATTTCTTTCATTCTTTGTCTCATCTTTAGCCTAATTCGTCTCCTTCTTGTTCCAAAAAAGGCAATTAAGATTAAATATTAATAGGACAACATTAAGATATGTTTTTAGCTCATTTTGGTTCTTATTCTTCTAACTTGTATCTAAAACAAAATATAAACCAAAATAAGTATCTTAAGTACATCATAACATTAATTATCAAACATTAAGAAGTAAATGTATAGTCAATCAAGCATTTATCAAGTCCTTCTGGATAAGCTTCCATGCATAGCTTGTAGTATTATAGTTGTTGTTAACAAGTTTTTGTATAGAGATGTTGGAAGCACTTCTACCATTTATCTTAGTTGAGTAATAATATCAAATAAGCTAGAATATGTTGTTCCAAAAGTCATATAAAAGAAACTCCACCTCTACACCTTCACTAAGAGTCCAATCCTAGTTGAACATATATGAAATAGGACCTCAACTGCTACGATCTCAACTGCTACAGTATTTTCTGATTTCAACTACTAAAACCCTGTGATGAAAGACCTCCCAATCACTGCACAAGATGGTCGGACAGTGAAGAAGGTCCGTCTTTGGGAATGAGAGAGAGATCCACCTCCCAATCCCCTCCCACCAAACCAATGTTTCCCAACTACCGAGCAGCAGTCACTGGCAAACTCCCAGCAGCTAATAACAACACAGAATGGCCGACAAAAGACCCCATTGTCATAGAAGATGGAAATATCAATATGGTTCCAGGTACTTTCGGTCTTGGTATTGAGCTCTCAAATGCAGACTTGACAAACAGTGGGAAAACGCTATAGTGGTTAAACTTATGGGTCGAAGGATTGGCTATACATTGTTAAAATCTCGCCTGACCACACTCTGGAATTTGACCAGCCCCATGAAAATCATTGATATAGATAATGATTTTTTCTTGATTAATTTCAAGGAGGTGAACGATTTCCTCACTGTCCTCACCCGAGGCCCTTGGATTCTGCTTGGACATGCTCTCTCCGTACAACCGTGGCACCCAGTGTTCCGCCCTTCCTTCAGTACAGTGTCCTACGTTGTCACCTGGGTTAGGTTCCCGGAGCTTTCTGTGGCATGGTACCACCCATTTATTTTAACCACGCTGGAAAACCGTGTTGGTAAGACCGTGAAAATAGACTCCAACGCCCAACAATCACAGCGGGGAAAGTTCGCCAGGCGGTAAATATCGACATTAGCAAACCACTTCGGTCCATCGTTGAACTTGATGGAGAGCGTGTCAAAGTAGCTTATCAGGGACTCCCTCCCATCTACTTCTCTTGTGGGTGCGTAGGACACGGGGCCGCTCACTGCCCAAATAGCGCAACACCATCGCCGACAACCCAGATGCCACCGCCCCTTCGATAAATCTCCAGCAAGCTCCCTCTCCGGCAAGCCTCCCCGATAGCCAAGACACTGAGACCCAGAGTGAGATGTACGGCCCTTGGCTCCCAAGTTCAACGCCATGGTCGACATCAACAACCTCAGCCAACGGTCTCAAGACGTGACCACAACGGTCTCACATCTTCAGAAGCTCCTCGAGGCTCACGTTTTCAGCTTTTGACACCATCTGACGGATGAGGTTCCTCCACGCCAGCTCCATCTACATCCCACACTCTACCACCGACAGAAGAGGTTCTGGAACCATCCCCATTGCCTATCCCACCGACGCCATGGACTAGCAGCTCGCGGGCCCCCAAACTCTTCCCTTAAGGCCCGCCCACCCAAAGTAACAAGAGCCCATACAGCTTGTTAGGATATATGTTTTGGCATTATTTATTAATTGGACATATAAGATATTAGTTAGATATTGACTTGAATTCAAA
>JANVCQ010000001.1:16714524-16755813 GCA_025531925.1 Erythroxylum plowmanianum
ATTTCCTCCCACAATGATCTGCTCATCCCAGATCCTACATTAATCCCTGTCACGCCACATAATTTAATTGAGGGTGCAATGGAGGAAGATGCTAATCCACCGGCCATAACTCCACAAGCTCTACTCCCTCCCTCTAAACCATCGGACCCCGATCAAGGTGATTCGTCAATTCCTTCAAATATAGATATCCATAAATCTCAGCTAGATGGACAACAATCCCCCTCGATGGTACCCATGGACATGGCGCCACAGTATAATACCGATTCAACCTAAGGCTAGGTTTAGTCTTTCCCTCTCTTTACCTGTTATCATGTCCATATTTATTTGGAATTGTCAAGGGGCCGGTGGTAAGAAATTCGAGCCTATTTTTATGAATTATGTCAGGATCCACAACCGTATGCTCGTAGTTCTAGTTGAGACCAGAATCAGCGGCGATCTGGCACGACGAGTTGTCGAGTCCTGTGGTTTTCCAAATTCCTATAGGATAGAAGCTCATGGTTTTTCAGGCGGCATTTGGATTCTCCAGAAATCTCATCTAAACATTACTATCCTTCTCACTCATCGCCAATTTATTCATGTGACTATCGATTGGGATAATACCTTGTTTGTGTTTACGACGATTGAGATTTCAACGCTAAACTAGATTGGACCGATAAATGAGGTGGTGTTCGAAACCATTCAATTATTAATCCTCAATTCCGAGATTGCGTGCACTGTTGCCACCTTTAGGATCTAGGTTTTACTAGGCCTAAATTCACTTAGTGCTGGGGATAAACTCTTGCTCATTTAGATCGAGCTTTTTGCTCCACTTCCTAGCTCAACCATTTTCCTAACACAAGGGTCACTCACCTGCCTTTCCTCAAATCCGATCATTGTCCCATTTTAGTGACTTTTACTCAAATTTCTCCTCCTCCCTATATCCCTTGTCCTTTCCGGTTTCAATCCGTGTGGATGACTCATGAGCGATTTCACCAAACGGTTGCTGACCACTGGAACCCCCACATGCCCACCCTCAATGGGGTCATCAGAAACCTGGTTGACATTTTACAGAAGTGGAATCAATCCACTTATGGCAACATTTTCAGTCACAAAAAGAGACTAATGGCGAGGCTGACGGGCATTCAGAAGAAGTTGGAAGAAGAGGATTCAAAGTCTCTCTGCGAGCTGGAACATTATCTTCGGACTGAACTGGAACACGTGCTATATCAGGAAGAACTCTATTGGCACAAAAAATATAGATGCCAATGGATAAGACAGGGCGATAAGAATACAAAATACTTCCATGCTGTTGCGATCGCTAAACGATGGAAGTTACACATCGCCTCATTAACAAACGATTATGGCCAAGCCCACTCCGACCCTACCGCCATCCGTAACTTGGCCAAGTCTTTCCTGACTACGCTGTATACGGAGGACTCTACACCTCCCACCCAACTTGCTCTCCGAGGGTGTTTTCCCCCTCTCCTGTTTAGCACAAGTTTTGATCTTGGGAGCTTACTCCAGCCCGATGAAATTAAGTTTGCTTTTTTTAACATGGCTCCTAATAAAGCCTCGAGATTTGATGGATTTATTGCCTTTTTTTTCAATCACAATGGGATATCATGGGGCCTTCTCTGATAAGTTTTCTCCAGCGAATTTTTTGACACGACGTTTGGAAATCTAAACTGAGTCGTACCATTCTAGTTCTTCTTCCAAAAATTCCTGCCCCCACGTTGATTACGCACTTTAGGCCTATAACTTTGCGTTCTGTTATTTACAAAGATCTCTCTAAGATCATCGTCAACAGACTGAAACCTTTTCTCGATAACCTGGTCGCCCCTAATCAAAGTTGCTTTGTTCTCGGGAGATTGATTGTTGACAACATAATTATTGCTCAAGAAATTATCCATACCATGCGAAGGAAAACTGGACAAAAGGCTTTTTGGCTATAAAAGTGGATCTCGAGAAGGCCTATGACTAACTTTCTTGGGACTTCATCCTCAATAGCCTCATTAATATAGGCCTCCCTAGCTCCTTAATCTCTCTTGTCATGAAATGCGTCACTTCGGTAACCATGCAAGTTAAATGGGGCAGGGAACTTAGTGAGGAATTTACTCCTGCTAGAGGTCTCCGACAAGGCGACCCGTTATCGCCATACCTTGTCGTTTTGTGTATGGAACGCCTGGGTCACCTGATTAACCACTCGGTTTCACATGGACAATGAAAACTCATTAAATTAAGTCATCGGGGCCCCCAATTAACTCACCTCTTCTTCGCGGATGACCTCATCCTCTTTTCCGAAGCGACTGTCGATCAAGCACGGGCTCTCAGAGACACCCTGACATTGTTTTGCAAAGCGTCTGGCCAGAAAATCAACCATGACAAATCTCACTGTTATTTTTCCAAGAATTTCCCCTAATCCAAAGCTCGACAGTTGAGCAGAGATTTGGGCTTTAGGCAAACTATCGATTTAGGACGCTACCTTAGGGTGCCTATGCTACACGAAAAAGTCCATAAAGGCACCTACCAATATATTCTAGATAAGGTACAACACCGTCTCTCGAGCTGGACCGCAAATCTACTGTCCCTTACTGGCCATACCACCCTGACACAATTTGTCATCTCTGCCCTCCCCATCTATACGATGCAGACGGTGCGCCTTCCCAAATGCCTCTGCGACGAATTAGAAAAAATTATGCTCAACTTTTTGTACCCCTGGCGCCAAAAAAGTGAACCTCGTCTCTTGGGATAAAGTTTGCCAGCCCAAAGAAATGGGGAGCCTAGGCATTCGTAAAATTCGAGAAACCAACAATGCTTTGCTTACAAAACTAGGATGGACTCTGATCTCATAGCCGAACTAATTATGGGTTCAAATTATGTCCGCTAAATACAACTTTGATGCCCACAACTTGTCCACCTCCCTTCCAGCTACTGGCAGTTCCATGATCTGGAGGAGTATCAAAGCTGTTTGGCCTCATGTCCTTCGTGGTATCAAATGGGTTATATGCGATGGCTCAAGGGCCCGTTTTTGGTTGGATCCTTAGGTGGCAGATGTGGGCCCACTCATCTCCCATGCTCTCGCTCCTATCTCCCCCTCCACTCGGGATCTACGAGTGCATCATTATACTGACAGCTCAAGTAATTGGCGTTAGGATGAATTTCAATCTTTACTTCCTCACTTTGTTTGTATGTCCATTGCAGGTATTTTGCCCCCAAGCCCCACTTAGGGCCAGATAAACTTACTTGGCAGATATCGGACTCCGGGCACTTCACAACAGCAACCGCTTATCACATGATTCTGGTGTCAGCCCCCCGGAACACAAATACCCCCTAGAAGACCATTTGGAACTCCCCCCCCGGCATCCGATCCTTTCTCTAACTTCTCGTTCAGGACCGATTGTTAACTAATCAGGAAAGGCTTCGACAACATCTGACTCCGACGACAGAGTGCCATCATTGTCAGGTGGACGAGACTTCCATCCATGTCATGAGAGATTGCCCCAGAGCGCGAAGACTGTGGTATACTTTTCCTTTGCTTAACATCTCTACTAACTTTTTTGATCTTCCTCTATCTGATTGGCTCCAGGTCAAGCTCCAATCGCAATGGCGACTCAGAGGCCTTGATTGGCCCCTCATATTTGGTACAACTTGCTGGTTTCTGTGGTCCTGGAGAAACCGGTCTATTTTCAAAGACCACTTCCCTTGGCTCGGATATCCTACTTCCACTATTTTGGTCTATGCACAACAAATCCAACTAGCTTCGGACCGATAAAGCATGAGTGGTCATGTCCCCTGACCTCGACAGGAACAATTCATAGGATGGAGCCGACCCGCTACTGGCTAGGTGAAGCTGAACACAGATGGGGCATTTAAAAGTTCTTCCGTCTTAGCAATCGTAGGAGGACTTATTCGCAACAAAGCTGGTGATTGGCTCGATGGTTTTGTCTAGAATCTCGACTGGTGTTCTACTATCGATGCGAAACTTTGGGGAGTCTACTCGAGATTGACTATGACATAGGAGCTCGGATTTCGAAATATCGAATTAGAGCTAAATTCTCAAGCGGTTATAAATATGCTCTCAGATTCCACTACCCGCGTCCAGTCCCTTAATCCGCTCGTCCTGGACATCAATAAACTACTCAATTACAATTGGGTAGTTAACCCTGTCACATTTATAGAGAGGGTAATAGGAGTACCGATTGGCTCGCTAATTTTGCTGTAAATTTCGAATTAGGGGTTACCACTTTTGTATCTGCCCCATCGGAGAGTCGCTCGATCCTTCTTCAGGACACCACTGGGATTAGCATTCCCAGACCAGCCTAGATTGTGTTCGTTGTTCCTATGTAAAAAAATATCAAATATTTGGAAGACAAGTCGAGCTCCAATATCTTAACATGAATTCAAAATGCGTAGATAAACTTGATTTTTAAAAAAGGTATTTTGAGAAGAAGAATATTATTACTCAATTAAGAAAAATAAGACAAAAATAAGAAAGAAATTGAAGTGGTGCAACTAACTTCTTTGTTATAATTTACACTTCAATTTATATTTAAAAAAACTCTTAGGAAATATTAACTTATTTGACGAAGTGGAGCTTACAAATTGCAAAAGAGATAATAACAAACTCCTAAAAAAAGAGATAATGAGATAATGATAAAAGAAAATCATAGACCAATTCAAGGCAAAAGTAAGTTGCATTAATTTTTGGCCCATCCTTTCATCTTTTTATAGATAAGAATCCAATTGTTTGATTATAATATGTTAACATAAAGAAAAAGTATCATAATCAACAATTAGCAATATCAACATTATAAATAATAAAGATATTATTTTATAACATAAAAATTTTATTATTTAATATTGATAGTCATCTATATATAATCACTAAATGATAATAATGTAGTTGATCTATGATACCAGTCGTTACATCTTTCTCAAATTCCAATCATCATCCATATTCCAAGGATTTGAAATTGAAACCTCCCTATCAACCACTCGAGTTAATGGAAGCCTTTCTATCACTCTACTTGTTACATCAGTTGTTCTTTGTTAGCATCTGAGCAAAATTCTCCAAAAATGTGTAATCATCACTAATAAAGAAGTGAATGAAATTTAACGAAAATCATTAAATTTGAAAATCTTTGGTAATGGGATCTATTACATGAAAAAACACAAGAAATTTTAATCAACTTGCTTTATCAGATTTATTTCATGGTAATGAAAATTGATTGCCTTTTATATCTTATGATCTTTCACTCTTGTTGCTGGTATAGTCAATCGCTTTCAAGGGAGGGGAAGTGATAATGTTTGATCTCCAAAGTGAGTAGGACATGAAAGCTCCTCAAAAGCAATTAAAGGTTTAGAATGAAGAGGTCCTCTTTACTTCAAAAAGAAAAGCCTGCTGTTTTTTCTTGATCTGGTCTCTGTCCCTATAAGTTCACCTATAAACTGATAGGCATATTGATCTTATGACATGCTACATCCAAACTTGGTTTATGTACAATGCCTAAGCATTTCGTAACAATTCTTTTAATAATTTTATCACTAATGACGGGAATTAGGAAGGATTAAATTGTCTAATACTACAGAAACTTCCACTTTTGGGTTATCAAATATTGGATGAAGGATGTTGGAAAAAAGGGGGAACGTTCACATCTAAACCAAGCCTATACGAAACAAGAAATATCTCAAAGTATCTTCTGGAATTGACTAAGATACGTGGAGTTAGTTGAATTAAACATCACAAGGACTTGTCCAACCCTCTTTTTTTTCTCACTCGTCTAGTCTAGGAAAGAGAAGTTTGGTCCTATTAGAATTAGAAGTGTACGACCTTCCATCCATGGCAAAGTTTCTGTGGAGGGAATCATCAATCAAAAAGTGAACTGCTCTGCTCTGATTCACACGCATTAAATCAGAAAAGATAGGAATAGTTGCGGTCATGATCAATGGTAACGACAATCATCATCTACGCAAATACCAGTCAAAGCTTGAGAAGGGTTGGTCTGTAGTACATATGTAAGCCATTGTCTCTCCATTCTTGAGAAAATACAGGAGATTACTTGTTCTTAGTTTTGGACAACTGCAGGTAGATACGTTTAAAACTAAGTTTAGGAGGGGGTCTAATCAAAAATTTGAGTCGAAAAGATCAATTAAGTTTGGTCTAGATTAAATTAATCTGAACTAACTAATTTATTATCGTTAATTTAATCACATCATCAAATGGCTTGTACTTAGTGGGTAATGATTGGATTAAAAAAAAGTAATCACATGTTTGTGACGAATTAATTGAAGGGAAGTTTGTATGATAAATGTATTGGGCTGTAGATCCAATGTCCATGTCCATAGGTCCCTAATGGTTTATGATTCATGTTGTTTAGCAACAAGAAGTACCTGTTTAGAATGTGCTTACAATTAAAAAAAACTTCAGCTTTTATAATCTTATCTTTGTGTGAACTAGGTCTTCACTTCGTGTTAATTTGTTTTTTGTTATTGTTAACTATCAGAAGATGAAAGAAGGAATGCTAACTGAAATATGTGTAACCCATTGGCTTGGTGTAAACACTTGGCCTAGTCCTGCTCAAAATGAGGCGTTGACCTTATCCAACTGCCTTGAAGTTCGAACTTCACCAAGTTACTCAATTAGTTCTTGTTGATAAATGCAAATACAATTAATAACAAAAGCGCTTGCATGAAGAAAAGACAAAACAAGAAGTTGCATGATTATATTAGGACACAGGCTGCTCTATAAAAATAAGCAACTGGGCATTTAAGGATGTCAGATAGTTTCCGCATAGTTCACAAGGCACATATAAGATTTTATTAAATAAGTACTTAAACTCACAAATATTGCAGATTTTCTGGGAGGAGGGGGAGGAGTAGAAGATTCAATCTGTAACTTGAAGGGGCATTTGATTCGGTTGCCATACGAAGTTATGAACCAACGACTAGGAAGGGTACACATGTGAACAAAAGAAAAGATACGCACAGTTCACGGCTTCAGCTGGAGGACTCTTTCGAGACAGTGACAGTATATGGCTTGGTGGCTTCTCTCAGTTCATCGGATGGTGTTCACCGCAGTCAGCGGAGCTCTGGGCTGTTTATACAGGCCTCACCTTGACTTGACGATTGGGCTTTCGTCGACTCGAGCTGGAAGTAGATTCGATGGCAGTGCATCAGCTCCTTTCTTCTATGCCGTCCCGTTCTCAGTCTAACAACCCTCTACTCATGGGTATCCTCGAGCTTCTCATCAGAAACTGGGTTGTTGTTCATCGACATGTGCACCGAGAGGGCAACAGATGCGCGGGTTGACTGGCTACCCAGGCCTGTCCTGGTGATATTAGGATCACTTATTTTGATGTTCAACCTTTAGGATGCCGGAATCTTCTTTCAGAAGATCAGTCCGGGCACAGTTTCTCCCGTCTAATTAATATTTGATGTACTCTTTTCTTTTTTATTAAAAAAAAAGGTATGAAAAGGACTTGCTATTGCTAACCAATAGAAAGATAGATAAATAATGGGGAGAGGACAGGTTGACGTGTCAGGGGTCTTCCTCTTCATAGGCGTAACCCCACAAAAGTTATACACACACAGACGTACAACCGACAAGGGTGACCATCTGAAAGAATCTTTTGGTGCGTTCTATGGAACCTCACGAGATCCAGAGGTGGCCTCTCATTTCGTGCCTCCTAACAACAGATGAATAAATTAAAAAAGAACGGTGACGTATGAACCCAACAAGATGTGGATATATTATTACCCTAAATCTTTCTGTACGTGGCACGGAATCATAAGCGCTTATTAATGTGAAAGCTTAGTGGTTATACCACCTCAATGGGAAAAGAAGTTTTCTTACGCCCAAACTAAACATCAATTGGAAATGTCAGGTTTCACTTTTCCTTTCCTGGCCAGCTACGTGGTAGCTTCTATGCCCATAAACAAAACTTAACTTTTCTCCGATAGACCCTGAGAGACCGGACAGCTCATAATTTGGAGCAAACCTAGTTAAGAATGTGGAGCTGGCAATAGCTTACATTTTTTGACTACAGTAGGTGGCTTGTTGCGAGACAGTTTAGACGCTTAGACGGGAGGATTTGTATAGAATATTGATTGGTGCTTCACTTTAACCGCTAAACTTTGGGGTATTTTCTCAAACCTTAGTCTGGCTTGACACCTAAGGTACCGACATATAGAATTAGAAGTGGATTTGAGTACAGTGACCGATCTACTTTCATCTTTGGCTAAGCGAGTTACGTCTCTTAATCTTTTAGTGTTAGATATTAATGAACTGTTTACCTGTAACTGGGTTATTGTAATTCGGCATATTTATAAGGAAGGTAATCAGTATGTAGATTGACTAACAAATTATGCAGACCAATTTGAAATAGGGTTAATACTTTTGAGCTCCCACCTAAGAGATGCATAGTTATCCTCTTAGAGGATATGTTGGGGGTTTGTCGCCCTAGTATACCATATAATTTGTAATATTTGTCTTCTTTTTATAAAAAATGTGCTGATTATCTAACAAAATTCGACTCTTCATCTTCGCAACATTGACATTTGTGAGAGATGCCTATTTTGAGTATTCGACAATGATGTTTTATCTGCGGTACTCTTGAGGCCTTAAGCTTCTTTGTTGTATATCCTCTTTATCAAAAAAGCTGTTCTTCGGTACTGAACTTTAATTCAGACTAGATGAGTTTGCGAAAAATATGAATTCTATAAGTTAAATATTATTTTTTAAATTTAAAGTATTTATTCTTTTTAATTATTTATTTTTAATTAAAGTAAGTTACAATCTTTTTAAATAAAGATACTCTTACATTAATTAGCCTACTACTTAAAAGCAAACTTGGATACGAGTTGGATTGCCAAATTGAAAGGAAATTGACCAACGATGCGAGAAAAGAAAGTCAAAAGCCCCAATCATTTTAAAGTTAAGACGCAGACGTTATATGTGGTGTGTGTGTGTGATTGGGTCGAGCAAAACCAAAGAGAGACCTTTCAAGGCTCGACGATTATCATCAAGCGGTCTTAGTTCTTGACCTTTTGCATGTGAAAATAAATAATAATATAAGTGCTGTATAACCATTTACGCGTAATGCTCTTTTTCTAGGATGCGGCTACTTTTGTTTTGCTCGGAAGAGTATCTTTCGAGGTGTTGTAAATCTAGTTGGTCGGCTTCAAAATCCTCATGCTCCAAGCCCAGGATTTAGACTTGGAGACCTACGATATTCTTCCCACGGAAAAGAAGTTTTATGGGAAGATGCCCAGACAACGAGGTTTTGGCGTTTCCAGTTTGACCAATACACTGTATATATCTATCACCGCCTTGTAGTTGACATTTATGCCAACCTTTGAAATTGTACATCAAATCCTCAACATCAAAGCTTATTATTACAACTGACGCTTTTTCCTTTTCCCTTTCTTTTTGCCACTTTTGCATTCTTGTGTTCATTGTCACGAAAATACGTGTGAACGCCATCTTGGGTTGCTTCACCCATTAAACTATCTATCTTTGATTTTTGTCTTATGTTTGCTGAAGAACAAGTCAAAGAATCTCTGGGGAGCATTGGAACTAGAATTAATTAAGCATCTTCTGTAATCAATAGTTTCAAAAACGTAATCAAATTAAACAAAGAAATCAAACAAATAACAATTGTGTTGCTATTGGTGGAAAAGGCGGCATAACCACTACAGGCCACCTGATTAATTTAGCGCCGGTGCAGGTACATAAATATAGAAAATTTACATATTTGATTAACAGCTTTGACCCAAGGGACATGTGACCATTTTTGTATTGAAGTTTTAATCCCATTAGATGTATAGTGACTAGGAAGATGAACCCTCGATCAAAATTGGTTACGTTGTATTAAAATATATACCCGCTTCAATTGCAGTAATAATATGTGCGCTTGGTGAAGCTTCAACATCCTAGTCACTTGTCTAAATATGGAACTTACCTTCAATTTTTTTGTTTAAGACAAAACCTAAACGCTTTTTTAGGCCATTGTCTCCCACAAAAATCACGGTAACAAAATGTGTCATGACATTTTGTGCGTGCCCTAGTGACGTAGACGGGCAAGGCTGTCAGGAATCCCACATCGGACAACTATAAAAGCATTCAACAATTTATAATAATGTGTAAACCTCCTCTTTTTGAGCTAGCTTTTGGGGATGAGTTAGGCACTTCTAACATGGTATCAGAGCCAGGTTGTCTCGATAGTTTGGAGTGGTGCCTGGTTATATCCCTTTGCCCAATATGTCCATCAGATGTCCAGTCCTGCTCTGGACTGAGGAGGTTGTGTCAGGAATCCCACATCGAACAACTATGAAAGCATTCAACAATTTATAATAATGTGTAAATCTCCTCTTCTTGAGCTAGCTTTTGGGGATGAGTTAGGCACTTCTAACATAAACTGATTAAGACATCACCAAACACATAATTATATATCGTTAATACGATTATATAATATGGGAAATCAAATACAACAATAGGTGAACCAACTTTACTTTCTTTAGTGAGAACCTAAATGGGTTGAGTATAGGATGGGGTCACGTATGATATTAAATCAATTCATATAAAAAAGAACAAGTAAAGTAAAAGGTTGTTGAATAGTACCTTCAGATTCCAGAAACTATTCTCAAGTGATGTTGGTATGATGATGGAGTTAAATGGATAAAAGCAGAAGCGACGTTAGCTTAAAAAGCAGGAGTAGTTGGTGAGATATAATAGTCATTTAAGGATAATAAGGCTTCGTGATTGAAATGTTTAATTCTTTTCCTTCCTTTTCTTGTCTGATTCAAGTAAAAGTGGAATAATATTCGTTAGAAAATCGGCTATATAACTAAAAGTAGAGCTAATTGTGCATAATTTTGATTAGTATAAGCATAGATATTATAACTTAATTTAATAAAAATATATAAAGCGTTTGGGAAATTAAAAATGATAGAATGTTATCAATTTTAAGATATATTGTATAATTAACATATACTTACATTAAAATATATAGGTAATTTTAATTTTTTAAGGATATATATATAATGTTTAGAAGCATATAAAACAATATATAATATATCATTTTAATAATAAACAAGACATTTTAATAAAAATAACAATAATTATAATTATTAGTAATAATTTCATTACCCAACAAAGTCTCTCAACAAAATGGAAAATTTATTTTAATTAAAACGTTTTTTGAAATTAAAATCTATATTAAATTTCTTCTTTACATAACAAAAAATATTCTTAAGATTCAAACATATAAAAGTAGAATTTTATTTTACACACACATACACACATATAAGTTTATAAAATAAAATCCTACATAATAATCAGATTCTTAATATATTAATCAAGTTCATGCAATTTTACACGAGTAAAGTCCCGTGTAATACCAAATGTCGGCTTTGGGTTGAATCCACCGGGGGCTTATCTGTTAGTCTTTTTTTTATTTAGGACAGATGACTTAATAAATTGTCTTGTTCTCTCAAGTTGTGGGAAAGGTATACAAAGTTCACATTTAGCCGGGTCAACGATACATGTGCCCGACCGCCGGAAAATGCCCCCACTTGCATCGACATTTATATTTTCTTACACTGAAAAAGAAAGGAGATTAAAACATCCGTATCCTTGTGGCACTGCTTAACCATGGTCTGGTCTCATTTTATGTACGAAACCTGGTCCTTAAGACATGCTAACGTGTGGGTATCCTTCAATACACAAAGCCCATTTTTCATATTTAATCGACCAATTGGGTTTTTTAAAAATTGGTAGTCATAAATGTCGTGCACTCCTCAAATTCTGGAGTGTGACCATTAAGTTTTGCTGGACTCTCAATATTTAATGAAGTTGGTTTTGCTTAGAAACCTTCTCCTTTTGGTTCTATCCGTTTCTGCCTGCTGGGGCGTATGGTGATAGATGAGTCACTACCGGAAATCCAATGCCTACGTTAACTAAATTCTGTAAGCTGTAAACGACCCTAACCTCCCACGCTTTAACGTCGTTTGGTGGGAGAGAAAATTTGGAAGTAGCAGGGAAGAAAACTTTTGAAGCAAAATTGTCTGTCTTGGTACGTCAATTGAGTAGTTTTGACGTTTAATTAGGTATTGATGATAATGCTACTATTTTAAATAAAAAGTTTGACATATTTTATATCACGTGAAAAATCTGGATATCTATTGATTTGAATGAATATAAAAGTTATAAAAATTCAATTTAAATTATTTAATTTAAAAATATTTTTACTAATACAATTTTATCATTATAAAAAATTAAAAATCCCTGTTTTCCTAAAGCACCTCTGTGCCGGACCTTCCTTTAGAACTCCTTTCTTGTCTTGTGAAGACAAAAGCTGCGGCTTTGCAGAGAGAGTGGTCCCTTACATAAGCAAGTAATGACGAGTCCTTTGAGCATGTATTTTGTTTTCTTTGGTAATGTAGTGTCCCCATGGCATTACTTTTGTTGTGTACCAAGAAGGGCAAGAATTTGACCAAACTTTAATGCTCGTAAAGAATTAGCCACTTATCCATAAGAATCATTGTAGAGCTTGTCCTAATATTATATTTTTTGTATTTTACATTGTTAATTATATGATTATGAAATTCAGGTGACGATATACTTCCAAAACATTTAAGTAGGCCTTATTTTTTTTTTAACATGAGATTTATTACAATCTCCAAGAAAATTCTCAATGTAATATTATCATAATTCTTGGGCCGGAGACTTTGTATGCAGGCATTCTCTTTTTGAGTTTTTGAGAAAAGGGACGTGTGGATGGAATTACGAAAACGAGTGAAACCTTTTACAAAAGCCTAAAGGGGGTATCAGGGAAAGGTAAAGGTGTGCTCTAATTATTGTTCTTTCCTTCATTAGTGGTGTAAAACGCACGTGGATGCAAATACGACGATGCTCCAGGGGAATTTTCCAAAACAAGGCTTCTAGGGTTAAAGAGTAAAGATGAATGAAGGCTAATCAAGGAAGGAGATATGAAAATGATTATAAAAGAAAAGAAAAAGGAACCAAATAGAGCCGAGCCAAGAAGCTGGCTGGAAACTAAGGAGACAACGTTGACCAGTGTGACAGCCGAGCCGTCATAATAGTGAATGAAAACTTCTCCGACCAATTCCAAAAGCCCTCGTTTTCGCTGACTCTGCAGGTACTAATCATTACACCAACCTCCCTTAAACCAATTGCTCCAGCCAATCTCCTTTAGAGAGAGGAACCTCCTTCCCCACACTTACTTTTACTTTTCTTCCCATTTGCTAACCTTCCGTTAGTCTCCGTTTCAAAATTTTTTAATTCCTTTATTTAAATGAACTTGTATATTAAATTAAAATATTGAATTACTAAATTATAACAAGAATTATAATGTTCTTTTCTTAATAATGAAATATATTAAAATGAGAAAACTAACGACGATAAAAATAAAAATGATACAAAGAGCTGGGGGGACGGGTGAGGTGAGGTGAGGTATGCGTCCGTGAAGCACAGAATCTGTATAAGACCCAGTGATTGTCTGTCCGCCACGTGAACTCTACGTTACCAAGATCACTCCACGTGTCGAGTTAGCATCGACTTTAGTGTCACACTAGGTCAGCATTCCAGGGCTAGTTTACCGAAGCCAGTCTTAAATGTCTATTGTACCCTTGAGTTTGCGCTCTGAATGTCGCACCACACAAGCACAGGAATGTCTTTCTAAAAAGCTAACTTAACTAACGTCTAACGAGAAGGTAAGGTCGAAATGATTCTGTGAAAAGTCGACCGGATGTAGGAAGAGCTACGCGTGGCTTTGATTTCAGATCTTCTGTGTTGGTCTCATGATCATTCCCAGGTACGGTTGGATTTGCTAGCTTCATGAACCGGGATACGGTTCTCTAATGCACGTCATAATTGCACCCCTCCACCCATCTTGCTTCTCTAGTTCTCTGACCCAACAGAGACCGTAAGACATCAATGACGCCGTCATATCGATTGACCGAAATGCCCTTACAGAAATACCGTGACTCCTTCCAAAGTTTCGAAAGAATCCGATTCCCTTTTTCCTGGCCAGAAATAAATTAATATAGTCATATTAAATAGACTTCACTTGATTAAGGTACCTTTTCAGAAATTAAGTGTAACAAACGGGGGCAAAATGGTAAAATCGTTGAAAACGGAAAAGCTTGCAAAAGAAGCGAAACGCGAGCCGAGTGAACAAAATAAAAAGCGTTTTGGCCGGCGAGGGCGTTTGGTTGAACTACTTAACAACCACCACTTTTCTTCACAGTTCACACAACACCTCTATTCATTTTAGTTTTTACTTAACTCATTTTCTCGTAATATTTGATAATAAAAAAAGTCACTATATTCTTTTCCCTTTTTTGTTTTCAATTATAAAACTATAAATCATCCTCGTTTACCTCTTTTTCGGTTTTCTAAGTCGTCCTCTTACTTTTCTATTTCTCTTTTTTTCTCTCTCTTTTCTCTCTACCTTCCACCGGAAAACTCCCTCGCTTTGCCGGAAACCGTTCATAGTTCCGGCGACTGACCTCCTTATACCGTCTGAAAACTCCTCATTTTCTTCGAATTGAGGCTCCGTCGATTTCTTCGGCAACGTTTTCGTAACCGGGCTCGAGGACGATTTCGGATCTCCCCTTTCGGCAGTTTCTTTTGATGTTTCGGGCGTTTTCGGAGAATGTGGGCTGCTTGGTTCCTGTGTAATGCATTGCTTTGAAGTTTTACTGGAGAAGATCGTGACCTAGGGTTCGGATTTCGGGTTCCGGATCTTTTTGGCTCGGGTTTTGTTCCTAACGCTTTGTGGAAAATCGCAGACGTATAGAAAGCATTTACGGGATGAAATGGTGAGCAGACCGTCTGTGCGCATACATGTGCATGTGGGTTGAATGTTTTGTGTATTTTGGTATTTCCTTGTCTTTTAAAAATTATTGTAACCACTTTTGGATTATTTTGTTCAATGATTACAGATTTTGTTTTCGTGTTCAGATCTTAGACATTGTTTTGTTTGCGAAGGCTTGTGCTATTTGTGGAACTATTACCTATTTCTCGCATATCTCTTTCGAGAAATTCGTTTTAATTAGTTTCTTTTTTCTACTTCTGGTTATTTTACCTGTGAAATTTCCTGTTGCACGGTCTATCAAGAGCTACGTCGTTCTTTTTATTTTCCTTTTGTCTTTTTATAAGCATTCGTGTTTTAATTTGGTGAAGAAGTTTCACGAAATCGTAGTTTCCCTTGTGTTGCATTTCATGCGAAGATGAGGCTATGATAATCGATTTTATTTTTCATTTTAGTTAATTTAGTTTTATTGGAGGCAGTAAAACTCAGCGCCGATGTTCCTTGAATTTTAAAGGCTGATCATTATGTCCTTTTCATTTTGTGGATGCTGGATAAGATTCAGTCGGTGTTGAAAAATCATCGTCGTAAACTCTAGATGGTTGAAATGGTCACGGACCCAGTTGGGTCAAATTCTACCTTGTGTGTTTGAAATACATGCATAGATTTTGTGATTCTTTGACTCTCGATTAAACTTTGGGGTCCAGTAAACACTCTTTGCTGGACTTGGTTATGGTGATAAAAGGATTAACCGATGTGGTCATATCTGATTGACTTGGTAAAAGATTACTGCTGGTACAATTGTCTAAACGAATATTGGTCCTCTGTTTCATGACCCAGGCGGTGGGTGATTGGATTGAGGGCCTACTCTATGGGATCAGTCAAAAGTTGATATAGTTTTCAAATTTTAGGTCTGAGCGGTCTTATAAACCTTTTCCTATTCCTATTCCTATTCCTATTCCTATGACTGCGTGTAGGTGTCTCGTACATAATACGGTCATCGATTCTAACCCACCGTGGATTATTTAGAAATTGAAATTCTTGTGTCTGGAGGCTCTTATTTAAATAAACACAGTAGAACTAAAAATTTCAGGCTATTAACTTCCATGACGTTATATGTTTCATGGCTTGCAACTCTGCCCTGTTTTGGTATTTTGACTGGAGCGTTTTGAGTACATATGTTCTGTCTTTCCCTCGTTCAATCTGTGTAGCTGAGCCGTTTCTATAAGATCTTGAAATCTGAGTTGTGAAATGACTCAAATGTGGACATACATGCATTAGAAACATGATGTGCAGATACGTTGGCAAAGGTTTGCGTACTGGAAATCTTGCTGGAAGATAGTTGCCATCTTTTACCTTTTAGTAATGTTAATCAACTGGTGGCTTGCAGTTTAATATAATCTGATACTCATTTTCCTGACTAGATTTTTCTAACCTGTCAATTGTTTTACATGGAGGATAATTGAATAATTTTCTACTTAGTTTGTGCTTTGAACCTGCTTTTGTATCTACAGTTCATTCATGATCAAAATATGTTATATGACTATGGTCTTAACCAGGTGGAAGGAAGAGTTTGTTTGTCCAGAGAGGCTAGAAATGGTTTGGAATATTTGAAACATAGGAGGCTTGAACGATTGAAATCAGAGTGTATGTCAGAGGCGGCAAACACTACTAACATGATGAGTAGAAGTGGAGGGGATGCTTTAAGGACTGCAGCATCATGTGGTGTTAGGTTACACGGTACTACTGATTCATTTTATCGATCAAGTAGTGCCTCAAGAGGGAAGGATGCCATTTCGAAGTGGAAGGGGGATAAATTCAATATAAGTGATTTGGAATGGACTGAGAAAGTTCCGGACTGCCCTATATACCAACCAACAAAGGAAGAGTTTGAGGATCCATTAGTATTCTTAAAAAAAATAGCACCAGAAGCCTCAAAATATGGTAATGCTTCTTCTATGTGTTGAACATTTCTTATAACAGAAAATTATGCTAGCGATAACTTTGCAGTTGCAAGTATTCTTCCAAAATGAAGCAATTGTAACCTACTATCACTGATTTTGATTCCAAAGGCATATGCAAAATTGTCTCTCCCCTGAGTGCTTCTGTTCCTGCTGGGGTTGTATTGATGAAGGAGAAAGCAGGATTTAAGTTCACAACCAGAGTGCAACCTCTTCGTCTTGCTGAATGGGATACTGATGACAGAGTTACATTTTTCATGAGTGGAAGGTTAGTGTTCTTATACAGTGAACTGCCTCTTCATAATATCATGTTCTATCTGCTTTATAATTGGAGCATATCTTTTCAGAACTTATACATTTCGTGATTTCGAGAAAATGGCAAACAAAGTTTTCGCTCGTAGATATTGTAGTGCCAGTTGTCTTCCTGCAACATACTTGGAAAAAGAGTTTTGGCATGAAATTGCTTGTGGAAAGACAGAAACAGTTGAATATGCATGTGATGTTGATGGTAGTGCGTTTTCATCTTCTCCCAGTGATCCACTTGGAAATAGCAAATGGAACTTAAAGGTCTTGGCTTGCTCCTGCTTTTCTAATTTCAAAATTTCATTCTGATACAGGCTTCTTATGTAATTCCAATTGTGTAACATGATGGAATGGTGGAAACATTTTAGGAAAGAGTGAAACTGCATGGTGTGTGATAAAGGGAATTGGTTTATTTTTCTGTGGGTTTATGTCGGTGCATTTAAAATCCCTTGGAAGATGACCGATTGACCATTTGAGATGAGAGATGCTTTCATGTGAAATTATAAATGGCATAGCAAAGTAATGGGATATTGGAAGAGGTTGGAAGAATGTTCCAGGGGATGGGGTTTGGGCATCCCATTATTTAATACCTCAATATTTATCAAAACCATGTGCTGCAGAAAGATTTTTTGTGTGGTCCAAGTTGTGCCTTGTTGAGCTAGGTTAGGGGGGTTTGTTGCTAAGGGGCACAACTTGTTCTGGTGGGTATGCTGCTGGCACATGCTGGAATCCTTGGGGGGTTTGCATTGTGGACTGGAGATGTTTTCCCCTGTAAGGGACTACAGGAAGTGAATATCTTAGTAAATTGTTTCTATGTTATGGTTGCCCCCTTATTATAATCCAATTTCTATTTCTTCAATTAAGATGTCTCTCTTGTTCTCTGTTTTCATCTTATTCATTTCACTTTGCTGGGCATAGATTGAACTTTTTACAAGTAATAAATTCTCATGAACAAAGGGAAGTTTATTGTTTTGAGTCAAATTTTCTGTTTAATGTTCAGAATGCTGCACATAAATGAAGTAGCAATTTGATCTCTCTTTGTGATTTCAGAAACTTTCTCAGCTGCCAAATTCCATTCTACGGCTTCTTGAAACAGCTATTCCGGTAACTAGAAAACAAAATAATTCTTTCATAATAGCTTTTCTTCTGATTATCGATCCTCTTTGACTTCCATGCAATTCTTTCAGGGAGTAACCGATCCCATGCTTTACATTGGAATGCTGTTCAGTTTGTTTGCTTGGCATGTTGAGGATCACTATTTATATAGGTCTGTCTTATGTTGCCTCATTGATTGTGTAAGATTGTGAAAAACTATTATTCAAAATGTTATGGTTCACATACTTCTTTTGTGCAGTATCAATTACCATCACTGCGGAGCATCAAAAACATGGTATGGAGTTCCTGGTCATGCGGCTTTAAAATTTGAAAAGGTTGTCAGGGAACATGTATATAATCATGATATTTTGTCAACTGATGGCGAAGATGGAGCGTTCGATATTCTTTTGGGAAAGACGACTTTGTTTCCTCCAAATGTTCTATTAGAACATGATATTCCAGTCTACAAAGCTGTGCAAAAACCTGGAGAATTCATAATAACCTTCCCTAGAGCATATCATGCTGGATTTAGCCATGGTATGTTGTTTTAGGTGCTAAACAATCAAATGCTTATAGAATAAAAGCTAAACTGGAAGAAAATTGAAAAATATTATCCTTTTGCTTTTAGAACCTAAAAGCACAATAATCACGCTTATTGTTTATGAATCCCTAGGTTTCAATTGTGGCGAGGCTGTGAACTTTGCTATTGGTGATTGGTTTCCTCTGGGAGCTATAGCTAGTCACCGTTATGCTCTTCTCAATAGGATTCCTCTACTTCCTCATGAAGAACTTCTCTGCAAAGAAGCTATATTCCTAAATACTAGTCTGGAACTTGAAGATTTAGACTATTCTTCTGCAGATTTGGTCTCTCATCATTCCATGAAGGTTGCTTTTGTGAAATTGATGCGTTTCCAGCATCTTGCACGCTGGCTTCTTATGAAATCCAAGGCATGCACTGGCCTTACATCAAATCCCTATGGCACTATTCTTTGCACCTTATGCAAAAGGGACTGTTATGTGGCTTTCATTAATTGCAATTGTTATCAGCATCCAGTGTGCCTTCGCCATGGTATTGTTTGTTATATTCCTTCTATAGACAGCATATTGATTATAATGTGGTTCATCTTCTTGATTCCTTATGATGATACCTTGTTTTACTATCCAGATGTTAATTCACTTGACTTCTCATGTGGGAGGAATCATACACTTTTTTTGAGAGATGATATTTGGGAAATGGAAGCTGCAGCTAGGAAGTTTGAGATGGAAAATGAAATTTCTGAGGAAATACGAAGGCAAGCAAAAAATGGTGATCAGTTGTATTTATATCCATCATCAAATACCTTTCAGAGTGTTCTAGATGGATACTCCCCTTATTGCGACATCAACTTTGAGTTTACTGCTCAGATTGCTGCCACAACTCAATATGGCATGGAAGAGCTTAGCCATTCTACATGCACAGATGGCATTGAAAATCTTAGACCTGAAATTTCAGAGCCTTCTGCTTCTTCTGCTGCATCTTCTCTGTGCTTCTGTGGAGATACAGTTGAAAGCTTTTCAGCAGGCAACAATGTAAGATTGAGCTTTGTTATTTTCAATTATGATTTTACATTTCTTGTCCTTCTGGAATGTATGTTCTACTTCAATAACGTATTGAAAAAAAAAAAACAGTTTCTGATTTTGCAGTTAATTAAGAATTTCTATTCTTTTGTTTGCTGGTTATATCTTTGGCAGGTGAAGAGACAGACGAACTTTAGTGTAGGGAATTTTGGCTGTAAAAGGTTTTCAGGAGTGTCAGACATCAAAAAGGACTCGACAATTTTGTCTGTATCACATGAAGCGGATCCAAGTACCCAGCAAGCTGATGCTGCTGGATTGGATGTTAGACCCTTTGTAGATCAGCAAAGTGATGATTCTGATTCAGAGATATTTCGGGTTAAGCGACGGCCTTCTGTGAAAGTGGAAAGGAGAGTGGTGAATTATGTATCTTCAAAGCCTAGGGAACACATGGTAAGGCTTAGTACAGTGAATTCCATTCTGTGCATTAACTCTTTTTATTGGGATTTTACTTGTAATTCACTGTCCATATGAGACTTCCTTCTTGAAAAGAACATCTCTAACAGCTTTGTGAAATTTGGATATCTGTTTCCTTTTCCCGATAATCCTGAAAATGAACCCAAGACATTTTCAATCTAAAACCACTTGGAGAAGTTGGTAATGCTGGGAACTTCTTTCTTCTATTCTCTTTCTAATCAGTTGTGTTTGTACGGCATTTTAAGGGGTCTTATGGATGCTATATCTTACCGTTTTATGGGGGACAAGCTTCGTGTTTATCTGGCTTCAAACAATTATAACATCGAAAGAAGTTCTGGTACCAGTCAGAAGGAGAAATGCTGTTCACCTTTGTTGAGGAAATGCTCTGAAAGAGAGCATTTTCTCTTGTACTTTCTGGTACCAGTCAGAAGGAGAAATGCTGTTCAGCTTTGTTGAGCAAATGCTCTGAAAGAGAGCATTTTCTCTTTACAAGAACTGTTTCATTCAATAATCACTTTACTACTGTCAGTATAGTTGCATTTACAGCTTTGTTTAAGTTGTCTCACCGGATAACGCAGTTACTGTTACCTTATAAATTGGTTTGTGTCCATAGCAGTTGAAGGTACAATTATCTTTGGATCATCAATATAAAGATCTGGAGCATAAAATTGTATTTTTATGACAGTTTACTATTTCATAAGTTGAAAGTGGTCTTTTGGATTCAATGATGGTATGTTTGCATAGATAAGACATTTTGTTCACCAATTTTTACTTGGCTGAAAACATCTCAAAACCCAAAGTCAAGGTTCAAAGTAGGCGTATAGTTTTTGTTGGAAGCATACAAATTTTTATTATCTGCAATCTATAATCATGTTAAAAGCGTGAGCTCGTGCTAATCCTTTTTTTTTTTTTCCCTGTTTAGCATGCGTAGCATGAACTGTACTGTAAGCTTGAATTGCAATATCTCTTGAACATCCTGATAGACACTAAACTCTTAAATCCTCTTAAAGTGTTGAGAACTTGAGATCCAGTCGTTTGTTATAATGTGGTTGAAAGCAGTTTTCCTGAAGTAAAGATGTCATGCATAATAAATTTGTTGGAGCCATGGAAACACAGGAGGTGTGTAGTTGTTGATGGTTGTCTAACTTGATTGATCTCTAGAATTCTGCTTCAATCTGTGAAGGAAAAGTTGCTTTCGGTTGCCAGCCTTACTTCTTTTACGTTCTTTAACTTGAATATTTTACAATTTACTGATTTTAAACTACACCTTGTTTCATTTTGTTACACAGGGACTTAAACGGTTGAAGAAGCTTCAACTTGGCGGAAGGTGTGGCCAAACTTTGCCATCAGAATTCTGCAGGAATGATGAATCAAATTGCGGGCTTACATCCACTTCAGACCATAAAGAAGCTGCAGATAGTACTTTCAGGGACAGGTTTCCCAAGGGAAGTACAAATCCCATTTCTATTAAGATAAAAAGGTTGACCGATGAGAGCAAACTGATTAGACAGCGAGAACAGAGAACGGATAACTTCCACCATGAATTGGGAAGGACTGTGAGGGAGCCACCTCCTATAGAGATTGGACCAAAACGCCTTAAAGTCAAAGGCCCTTCACTAGAGAGAGCAGGTTAGATTAACTGACAAGTAGACCCGTGGTCCCAGTATTTGGAGGATAATTTAGAGCTTGATTTTGCCAACTCTTTTCTCTAATGGGGGTTCTAACAAGTAACAATACGGACTGAATGTCCAAAAGATTGATTTGGGGAGCAGCAGCAGATAACCAAGTTTAGGTCAAATTTTTATTCTTTGGGCAGGCTTCGAATTGAGGCACTGCCCTTGGGCAGGAGAGAGGCTGAAAATAGAAAATTTGGTTAGAGTAACTTTTTTGTAAATTTGTTTTCTTACTCAAGGACAAGTTTGCTGCTTCCTGTTAGGTTATTTATTCTTTTCGTAGCTAATGGACTACTCGAATAAATTAGAGAGATGCCTTTTCTCTCCTTGCAGCTATTACATGTCATTTAATTATTGAGGTTGAATACTAATTTTTCTGTGGGGTATCGGATATAAAGAGCAACCCTTAAAAAAAATGCCCTTTTCTACCTGCCATCTACGTTTGTTTGCACTTCTCAATCTGATAATTGATGGAATTAATAAGCCCCACATTGAACTTTCCCTTGCGTGTTGGCAAAGCATTATGATCCAAACCGCATTCCTTTTTGCTGCATGTGCTTTTGCAAGTGTTCTGATTTCTAAAGTGTTCCACTGTGAAATACGACTTCATTTCTTCATCCAATTAATCTCAAGAGAAAATGGGGAAAGAAGGAAACCTTTGTTATGCAGCCTAACATAAGCCTGTTGTTCTACATAATTCACAAAAATAATAAATTAGCCATAGATTATTCCTCCTCAAATTACAATAATTGCATATTTCTTTTTGAAGAAGGTACGAAATTGGTAATCTCTCTACATTTCTATGTAAGATCTGGTCAGACTTTGGTGTCTAGCTCAAATCAGGACAACTATTAAATGTTCAAACGTATCTCTGCCAAAGGTGTTCAATTAATTGCGTAGGTCCTTTATGTCTCAAGATGATGCCAATGGTTGAAACAATTTAGGCATCAAGTTGTTACATCTCACATGACTTGCTTCGTTCCATTGTGGTTTCGGCTATCTATGCTGGTCAACCTTTAGTAAGCCTAATTTGGTGAGAACCAAATCAGTCGCATCAAATCAGGGTTTCGTTGTTTGTTAAAATTTATCAATTTGTGGAATGGATGACTAATTGATACTCACTCCTATTCAAAATAAGTGTTGTTTTAAAGAGATGCACATTTTTTAAGAAAGTTAGTGAAATATTTGATATACCCTTATTAATTGCATGTTGAATTGCCTTGAAAATGTAATTTGTATAATTAGGATGTGAGAGAAATTAAAGGGTAATTTTGGAAATAAAATTATAAATATGCATGAAAAATCGTGAACGACACTTATTTTGAATAATTAAAATCTCTCTAAAACAACACTTATTTTAGATAGGAGGGAGTATATTTCACTAAAAAAAATTGTACCTTGTGAATTGAAGGCTTTGGTTTGAGCCTCACAATCGACTAAGAATATCCACATATAAGTCTGATGTATCTAACACATGCAAATTAGAAATTATAGAATAGTTTAAGAAAATTTGGACAGTTGGGACATCTTATGTAATTTACTTAACGTTGCTTCTTAACCATTTAAGAAGACATCCTAATATTCCAAATACTAGTTTTCAATTGTTATAACTGAAAGAAGAGCTTTATTGTTGCCATCCTATTAATGGGATATAATCTTTCTATGTAATCAATACCCTGAATATATATCCTTTGTTTATTTACTCTATATATTTCTTATTACCATATAATCATCTAAAGCGAAAATAATTTTGTAACTATAAGTTGAAATATGAATACAGTCTCATATATTGACATGAATGGGTCAAAAAAAGAATTAATCACCAAAAAAATCAAAGGAAAAGATAGCAAACCACACTATGATTATTACAATGCATGTTGAATTAATTAAATATTAAATTGTAAATGACAAGAGAGGAAGATTTACGAACAAAATGAAAAGGTTTGAAAGGTAAAGACCATGAGTTTATTGTAGTGTCTCCAGTCCCATTTTATGGATCTTCACTTAACTAATTCTATTAAATCTATACTCTAAATATCTTATCTGTCTCATTGGATTAAAAAGAATGAAGTTCAGGTAGATTTGAGGCATAAATCAAAGATTAAAAGTTGTTTCTAGAAGACACACCCATGTCTAGAAGTCACACGCCTATGTCAATGGTAGACACAGTTTTGTGTCTGACCATGTAAGCTTCTCTAACCATGAAGAAGTTGAAAGTAAGTTGATTATGTATCTCCGCGATTTTGAGTTTTGAAGCTTAACGGTCAAACACAATCATTGTATACAGCTTTGTAAATGATTATGTATGTTATAAAACTTATCCTTTTTAAAGATTTAAAGATAAGTTTGAAGAGAAAAAAGTTATACGAGATAGAAACACTCAACAAAAGATGAATTTTAGAGTTCAAATAACTTTGTTTGACTATAGTTTTATTAGAATTTGATATCTAGGATTAGTTAGGAGTAGTTTTGGTATAAATATATCAATTTGTACTCAATCCTAGTGTGTGAGAACCTTGAGCTGAAAAAGTGAGAGTGCTATATAGAGTTTAAAAGATAGGTTATGTTGTAGTTGTAGTTGTCTTGTGAGAGAGTGATTAGCTCGAAATCTTTGTCAGTTGTATCTTGCTATTTTTATTTAGTGCATTTATTTTTAAGTTGTCACATGATTTTTACCTCTACATTGAAGGGGTTTTCACATTAAATCCTATGCTCAATTTAGCTTTCAGTCATCTTGATTGGTTGAGTTGTTTGTCTTTAATTGAGTGAATTTATCGATCTTGCAGGCATTATTGCTTGAATCCCCCAATAAGTGATATTAGAGCCTTAGGTATGGAGAGTAGCAATAGTTGTATGATGAAGTTAACGTGGACCAACTACTCAAAATGGAGACTAATGATGGAAGGTCTCTTGCATTGCATGGATCTCTATGATCCAATCGATGTGGACAAAAGCTTAAAAGATGATGTCTCGTCTATATCAGAGAAGATGATAGATAAAGAGTAGGATAAGATGAAACAAAAGACCTAGGGAACTATTAGACAGTGAATTGATATCGGTATCTTTAATCAGATATCCCAATAGATGTATGATGAAGTTAACGTGGACTAACTACTCGAAATGGAGACTAATGATGGAAGGTCTCTTGCATTGCATGGATCTCTATGATCCAATCGATGTGGACAAAAACGTAAAAAATGATGTCTCATCTAAATCAGAGAAGATGATAGATAAAGAGTAGGAGAAGATGAAACGAAAGACCTAGGGAACTATTAGACAGTGGATTGATATCGGTATCTTTAATTAGACATCCTAATAGATGGATCCTTTCAAGCTGTGAAAGAAGTTCAAGGGTCTTTATGAGAGGAAACCCACTCATAACAAGGCCTCGTAGATTAAAAAGCTTATAAACCTAAAGTGGAAGACTAGAAGGTGGTGGAGTATCTTAGTGGTTTCGAGGATATCATCAATAGGTTGATTACTATGAAGATTATTTTCTACAATGAATTACAAGTTTTTTTTTCTTTCTAAGTTCTTTACTAGATAGTTAAGAGACTTTAGTTGTGATTATTAGCAACTTCGCACTATATGGTGTGCTTTCTTTATATATGATCAAATAGAGCATGTTCAATAAAGAGATTAGGAGGAAGGAGATCGATGTCGACAATGTATAAGCTCTTATGGTAGAAAACAGAGAAAGAAGCATGAGTAGAGGTCCCAAAGTTAAGTTGAAGAATAAGTCGAAGTCAAAAAATAGCAAGAAGACCAAAACATGCACTACTGCACCAAATTTGGTCACATAAAGAAGTTCTGCTACAAGTAGAAGAGAGACCATAAGAAGCAAGAAAACTAGAAGGATGGTGATGACAACACTGCAGAAATGACATATGGAGACACTCACTAATTGCACAAATCAGTGATACTTCATCTTAGTAAGTGTCTACATATTATTCACTTAGATTTAGAGTGACTTATTGATACAAGGGCACCTTATCATTGTGTTCCAAGGAGAGAGTATTTTACTAACTACAGGAGTGGTGATTTTAGAGTATGAAGATGGGTAATCAGAGCTTTACTAGAATCATTAACATGGGAGACATCCAAGTTCAAATCAACATTGGGTGCATGTTGACCTTAAGAGGTATATGACATATTCCAAACTTATGTCTTAATTTGATGTCTGTGAATATGCTTGACTAAAAGGGAAACTAGCACACTTGGTGATGGCAAGTGAGAGTTGTCTAAAGGAGCATTGATGATTACTCATGATGAGTTGTGATGCGCGACCTTTACCTTATACAAGACAAGCTTGAAGGAATGTACTAGAGAATTACATGTTGTTTAAGAAAATACTTCACCGGATTTGTGGCACCAAGGATTAGAACACTTTAGCAAGAAAGGTATCAAATTGCTAATTGGAAAATCACTTATCCTTGTAAAGACTATGATTTCGCTAAGTGTGCTCAGATGCAAAGCCTTCAAGCACTATTAAAGGAACATAGAATGAAGCTAGATTCAAAGATTACTCCTTATGTATTGATTGGATATGGTGATGAAGAGTTTGGCTAGAGGCTCTGCAACTCAAAAAATTGAAAGATTGTTAGAAGTAGAGACTTAATTTTCAATGAGCATAAGATAGGTGCAGATCTCATCAGTAAAGACAAGATTACATCCAGTAGTTCATCTTTCGGCAATGAAGATACTACCCTTGTTCATACTTCCGTTAATCAGCCTATGAGTGAATAAGGCAAACATAAGCTATCACAAGAAGATAATAATCATAAGCATCCTGATGGGGGATGATTCATATGAGTCACATCCTCTGGATGCTAAAAAAGGGGTTCATGAGTATCATAAGCAGGGGAAGCAACCTACTTAAGTGATGAAAGATGGCCAAATTCAAAGGTTAATGAGAGAGAAGAAGCCTTTGAGAATATACCCTAAAATAGCAAGAAGACCAAAACATGCACTATTGCACCAAACTTGGTCACATAAAGAAGTTCTGCTACAAGTAGAAGAGAGACCAGAAGAAGCAAGAAAACTAGAAGGATGGTGATGAAAACAACACTGCAAAATTGACATATGGAGACAGTCCCTAATTGCACAAATAAGTGATACTTCATCTTAGTAAGTGTCTACATATTATTCACTTAGATTTAGAGTGACTTATTGATACAAGGGCACCTTATCATTGTGTTCCAAGGAGAGAGTATTTTACTAACTACAGGAGTGGTGATTTTAGAGTATGAAGATGGGTAATCAGAGCTTTACTAGAATCATTAACATGGGAGACATCCAAGTTCAAATCAACATTGGGTGCATGTTGACCTTAAGAGGTATATGACATATTCCAAACTTATGTCTTAATTTGATGTCTGTGAATATGCTTGACTAAAAGGGAAACTAGCACACTTGGTGATGGCAAGTGAGAGTTGTCTAAAGGAGCATTGATGATTACTCATGATGAGTTGTGATGCGCGACCTTTACCTTATACAAGACAAGCTTGAAGGAATGTACTAGAGAATTACATGTTGTTTAAGAAAATACTTCACCGGATTTGTGGCACCAAGGATTAGAACACTTTAGCAAGAAAGGTATCAAATTGCTAATTGGAAAATCACTTATCCTTGTAAAGACTATGATTTCGCTAAGTGTGCTCAGATGCAAAGCCTTCAAGCACTATTAAAGGAACATAGAATGAAGCTAGATTCAAAGATTACTCCTTATGTATTGATTGGATATGGTGATGAAGAGTTTGGCCAGAGGCTCTGCAGCTCAAAAAATTAAAAGATTGTTAGAAGTGGAGACTTACTTTTCAATGAGCTTGAGATGGGTACAGATCGTCAGTAAAGACAAGATTACATCCAGTAGTTTGTCTTTCGACATTAAAGATACTACCCTTGTTCATACTTCTGTTAATCAACCTACGAGTGAATAAGGCAAACATAAGCTATCATAAAAGATAATAATCATAAGCAACCTGATGGGGATGATTCATATGAGTCACATCCTTTGGATGTTAAAAAAGGGGTTCATGAGTATCATGAGCAGGGGAAGCAACCTATTTGAGTGTTGAAAGATGTCCAAATTCGAAGGTTAATGAAAGGGAAGCCTTTAAGAATATACCCTAGTTTGGAATATTTCATAATCACTACTGAGGGGAAGCCAGAGAGTTTCCAATAAGTTCAAGTGCTCAAAGATAAAGATTCTTGGCTCAAGGAAATGTACGAGAAGATAAGAGTCATTAAAAAAGAATGAGACACATGAATTAGTGAAGCTTGTCAAAATTAAGAAAGCTTTGAAGAATAAATGGGTATTCAAGATCAAGAAAAATGGTGACAAGCTAAAAGCGTAAGGTGAGACTAATGATAAAAGGTCACAATGAAAAAAAGGATATCAATTTTGACAAGATTTTCTAACTAGTGGTGGAGATGACATCAATGTGCACTATATTGCTAGTTTGAATCTTAAACTCGATTAGCTTGATATAAATACTACTTTCTTACATGATGATTTTGATGACGAGATTGAAATGGAGCAACTGGAGGGAAGTCAAAGAGTCTTTATATGCTTAAATAGGCATCAAGGCAATGGTACAAGAAGTTTGATTCATTTATGATAAGCAGTAGTTATAAGTGAACATTAGTTGATCCTTGTGTCGTTTTCAAAAAAATTCCCGGTGGTAACTTTAGCATCCTTCTGTTATATATAGATGATATGTCAGTAGTTGGAAAAGACGTTGACATGATTTTGTAGGTTGAAAGAGGACTCGTCTAAGTCCTTTAATATAAAATATTTGGGTACTGTAAAATGTATTCTGGGCATGGAGGTTACTTATGATAGGATGGCCGAAAAGTTATTATTGACAAATGAGAAACATATTGAAGAAGAGCTTTAGAGGTTTAATATAAAGAATTTTAAGCTTGTGAACTACACCTTTAGTTGTCCAATTCAAGTTGAGCAAGAGAGCTAATCCTACCTCTGAAAAGGAGAAAGAGTTTATGTCCTCTATTCCATACTCCTCTACAGTTGGTTCAATGATGTATGCCATAGTGTGCACTAGACTACATATTACACATATTGTTAGATTTGTGAGTAGATCTTTATCCAATTTGGGAAGGTACATTGGGAAGAGGTGAAGTGGATTTTCAAGTATTTGTAGGACACTTCCAAATTGTGTTTAGTTTTGGAGGTGATGAGCAAATTTTAGGAGGGTACATAAGTGCAAACATGGCTAGTGATGTTGATAATAGAAAGTTAACCTTAAGATATTTGTTCAAATTTACGGGGGGAGTTGTTAATTGGCAATCTAAGTTGGACAAATGTATAACTTTATCTACTACTGATGTTGGCCCTAAATTTTTTTCTTTAGTTAAGCATGATTTAAATAAATTACGAGGTTTTGATAGATTAATTTTGGAGTTTAATTATTATGTCTATGTTAGTAGGATTTATTTCATTGGATTGTTGAATTAAAAGTGGTAAGAATGCATGAGGGCAATTTTGGCATAATACATAAGTATTAAAGTTATAAGGCACGAAAGGAAGGGTAAAGTGGACTTTTAGCACTCATTAAGGGTATAATAGGAAGAGGAAAATGTTGTCTTGCTTTGGAGAGGAAGAAATTGTGAATTGAAGGGAGAGAAGAAGAAAATAACGAAAACAAAGAGAGAAAGAAGAGAATTTTCAGTGTTTGAGAGAAAAGAAGGAAGTTTGAGCTAGGGTTTCATCATTTTTTAGTTTTCAAGAGAGAATTTGAGGTTGCTTAAGAAGAGAAAATGAAAGAGGAAGATAAAAGCTTTCATTTGAGTCAAATATCTCTTCATTTGAAGAAGAGTTAAGGTAAGTGCATTTTTGGTTCCTTGGTTCATGAAGCCTAGGAAAAATATGGGTTTAAGTATTTTAGGGTCAATTTTAGTAAATGTGTATTGTTTGGGTTTTGGTTCATGAAGCTTAGGAAATGTATGGGTTTAAGTATTCTAGGATCAATTTTAGTGAATGTATATTCTTTGGGTTTTCAATTTGAATTCCTATTAAATGGAATTTTGCTATTGTTAAAGGAAATCAAGAAGGTCAATAGGAGCAAGAGGAGAGGCATCCTTAAGCAAATTCTTAAGTAAGGAATTCAAGGTGGGTTTCATATTTATAATTGAGTAATTAAGCCATTAATGTTTCTTTCAAGGAATGGAAATAAATGATTTCAACTACTTTATAAATGTGCATTTATTGCTCTTTAAATGCTTTGAGAAAGTGTTACATGTTTATGTAGAATTTATGAGCCATGATCAAGAAAGTTAAATGTTTTCAATTGTGTTATAAATGTTGCATTTATTGCTTCTTGAATGATTTGAGAAATTGCTACATGTTTGGTGTATGAATTGTGTTGATGATTTATTGAAAGAATGCGAAAATGGTTTTTTTGAAAAGATATTGTGTTTATGAAATCATGTTTTGGAAATGTGCCATTTTGGGCAACATGTTTATAAGTTGTGAAATGCATAATTATGTAGGTTTATGGTGGTCCATTCTATTATGTCAAATGTACTTTGACTCTATTAAAGGTTTCTTACGCCTGCCCACTAGTGGCACGGAGTTCCTTCTTGGATTCCCTCATGTTTACGACTATGTAATACCAATATGTGGGATTGTGATAATATGTTTTGTTTACGACTACACAAGACCATTATCTGGAAATATGTTAGTACATTTTGTTTATGGACCTAACCAAACCATTCTGATTTGCTTATGTGTTTAGAATGTGTTGACAAGTTTGATGAATGCATGACTTATGTTGTTTATGAATTGCTTGATAATGCGAGAATTTGAGAACTATGTGTTTTATGGATTTGATGCAAAAATTATTATGACATTTAGCATTTTCAAGGGTTTTGTTTGTTTTCGATTATAAACTTGTTACTCACAAGCTTTTAATCTCACCCCATTCTCCTTCCCATATTTAGGTGATGACTTGATTTTTGAAGCAATAGATTCCTAACACATTCCTCTATTTCTCCAAAAACATTGGTAGCCTTTGGTGTTGATTTGAAACAGAATGATGGAAAGAAAGTGAAGGAATAGGTTGGAAGAGCATGAATTGGTTATATACATACTTCAGTATTTTAATGATATCTTGATCTGTAGAGCTCCGAATGAGATGATTCTTGTTTTAAAATAAAATAGAGACATAGAGATATAATTGTTATGAAGAAGTCAATTTGTAATTTTGGTCACTGACTGGTGTGAGCACGTCACCTTTGTGCAATGCGTGTTTAGATGTCACTTAGGATGTCGGGCACATGTCTTACGAGGGTGGGGGTGCCCAACAACTGAGACCGAATATGTTACATCAATAGAAGTTGGAAAAGAAATGCTTTGGTTGAAGTAATTTCTTTAAGAATTAGACATAGAATAAGATGAATACATGATATTTTATAACAACTAAGGTGCTATAGATTTAAGCAAGAATTTCATCTATCACTCCAGTATTAAGCACATTCATATAAGGTACCATTGGTTAAGATCTATTATTGAATAACAACCAATGAAATTGAAGAAGATCCATAAAAACAAGAACAACACTAACATGTTAACAAAGGTGGTTCCCAAGAGCAAGCCTAAGCTTTGTTGTAAGTTCGTTGGGATGGCATTCAAGTGATTTATGGGGGGGTTGATTTTTTTCTTCGAAATCGGCTAGAAGGGGAGATTATTATGTGTCCATCCCTATTTATGGATATTCACTTTACTAATTCCACTTTGGACTCCAGAGGTCTTAGCTATCTCATTGGATTAAGTTCAGGTAGATTTGAGGCAGAAATCAAAGATTAACAACTACTTTTAGAGGACAAGCTAGTGTTTGAGAGTCACATGCCCCTATTAATAATGGACACAATTGTGTGCCCAATCATATAAGCTTCTGTAATTATGTGAAAGTTGAAGGTGACATTTCAAATACAATTGCATAAGTGTAAACAACCATATAAGCTAACCCTTTGTGCAGCTTAAAACAAATATCAACCTTGAATATCAAAATGCTCCTTCTTCTCTTTTCTTCTCAATTCTCTAGAGATGGGAATCCTATATGTTAGTCCATTTCTTTACCCTTAGTTTAAAGCCCCATTGACCTCCAGCTCTCTGCTTTCATTTCCCTCTTCCTTTTAAGCCACAAACACTTGCTTCATTTCCAGCCCTCAACTTCTTCACAAACTATCGCCATCTCTCCCATCTCTAAAACCCTTTGTTCTTACCAAATCCCTCTTTAGTTGCTAAGGTTTTTTTTTGTCTCTCCTTACAATATGTTTTGACTGTATTCCTCTTTTGGTAACCACTTTTTCAAAACTTTTCCCACTCTCTACATAGCGTCCCATTCCCATGTTTGTCAACTATGCCTACACCTGAACCTCCTACCTTTTGTACATATCCTCCCTCTAATTTTCCCTTGTTACCCTTCTAAACTTTAGTTGCTTCCAAGCCACCTGAAAAGGGTTCCTCTTCTTCCTCTTATCTTAAGAAGATTTGGAGGCAAGTGATTGCTGTTGAAGGAGATACAACACTCCATTACTCCTCGAGTCATTATTTCACCTAATCTGGACGTCCTTTATGAAGGAGCCCGATCATGGGAGGCTTCACTAGTGGGGTTCTTTTTGGAGAAAAGACGCCCATTTTTGGTGCTACAAAAGTGGGCAAACATTACTTGAAAGAGCAAAGGTTTGTTAGAGGTACTGCTAGTTGAGAAAAATTTAGTGTTATTTACCTTTTCCTCCAAAGCTTAGGCTCTTATAGTCCTGGAAGAAGGGCCTTGGCATGTGATGAACTTTCCATTATTTCTCTAAAGCTGGCAGTTTGGGTTCTAACCTGAAACAGAAAAGTTAAAGTCAGTTCCTTTGTGGGTTAACTTGTATAATGTTCCATTGGAATATTGGACTACCAAGGGCCTTAGTGTGATTGCAAGTTATTTGGGGCAACCTTTATTCATGGATGAAAATATAATAAAAATGAAAAGATTAGGCTATGCTCAGCTATGTATTACTATGGACATCTCCAAGGATTTACCATACCAAATTCTTGTTATAAAGTTAGGCTTGAATGGAACATTATACGAAGATACTGTAACAGTGGACTACCATTGAAAGCCATCTTTGAAGCTACAGGGAAAAAAGGTGGATACCAACTAGGAAAGTTTTCAAGAAAGGGAATTATATGGAACTGATGGGTCTAGATCAAGATGATAAGGATGGGAATGATGAGCGAGTATTGTGTCAAAATGTGTCCCAAGAGGAACCAGTTATAGGGGGTCTAATTAGGTGGATAAGGTTGGGAATGATGAGCGAAAATCAAGTCACAATGTTTCAAAAGATAATCCAGCACTACCTCGTTCAAATGTGGCAATTCAGCCTAAGCAAAAAGTGGAAATAAGCACTACCAAAGAAGATCTTAAGGAAGGCATGTCAACCGCATATGAGGGGGGGGGGGAACGGAAATGATATGGAGGAAACTTCCTCCCCTTCAACATTGAGAAATGTTGAAGGAAAAGAGGCTACAGAATAGTTTACCAGTGTCAAATGGAGGAAGGGTACTAGGAGCAAAGGTCAAAGCTCCAAATTCATTTCTTTATGATTATAGTTTGGAATGTTAGGGGCTTTAATTTCCCCAAAAAGAGAAACTTCCTCCCCTTCAACATTGAGAAATGTTGAAGGAAAAGAGGCTACAGAATAGTTTACCAGTGTCAAATGGAGGAAGGGTACTAGGAGCAAAGGTCAAAGCTCCAAATTCATTTCTTTATGATTATAGTTTGGAATGTTAGGGGCTTTAATTTCCCCAAAAAGATTTTGGCCCTAAGGATTTTTTAGCTAAGGAAAACTTTTCAATTTTTGCTATTTTGGTAACAAAAATCAGATTGGAGAATCTCAAGTTTCTTAATAAGTTAGGTAATAAGTGGCAATTTCTTTCTAATCATCCAGCTCATGCTTATGTTAGAATTATTATTGGTTTTGATCCTTGAATTGTAGAGGTTAAGGTGCTAGAAATGGAGATGTAGGTCATGCACATGAAGTGGCATTTTGTTGAGCAAAATACATCTTTTTTTTCCTTGGTAATGTATGGTTTCAACCATGTTTTTCAAAGAAAGGATCTTTGGGAGAGCTTATTGAGTTTTCAAAGAAGCGTGGTAGGTCCTCGGCTCAATTCATGTGATTTTAATTCTACTCTCTATAGAACAGAAGCAGAAAGGGCTTTTTCCTTAAAACATTACTCTACTGATTTCAAGGACTGTGTTGATCAATTAGGAGTACTAGACCTTAAGGCCACTGGTCATTTTTTCTCTTAGAGTAATAAGCAAATTAATGGATGGTCTCTTAAGAAAAAGTTAGATTGAGTTATGGTTAACCAGGCATGGTTTCAATAATTCCCCGAAAGTAAGGCCTCTTTCTTAGTACCCCAATGATGGTGGATGATTTGTTCTTAAAGGTGAAGCATTTCCATCCTTTAAGATTCAACAATTACATGGTCCAAGTAGATGGGTTCCAAGATTGCCTGAGGAATGGGGTGACAACAAATATAAATGGAACTCTTAAATTCAAATGTGTTTAGAAGCTTAAATTAATTAGGTAGGGATTAAAGTCATTAAAGAAATAGATAAGGGAGAACACTTTTCAAGCGATATCAGTAGCTAGGGACAAGCTCTCCCAAGTTCCACATATTCTTTCTTATAATCCTGGGGACAATTCCTTTTTATCTTGGGAGAAATATGCTTTGTTAGACTATTTGCAAGCTCTAAACAATCATGCTAGTGTGCCAGGATTAAAAGGCTCAAAGAAGGAAATCACCATGCAAGATCAGAGAAAGATAAGTAAACATGAGGATATGTTGAAAGAAGCTAAAAGATTCTTCAAAGATTTCTATCTCTCTTAAAATACAACTGTGCACAGTCAACTCTTGGAATCTGTTATTCATAACAAGTTATCCAATGAAGAGAAAGCATTATTAACTAGAACTATTGATGATTCGAAAATAGAGAAGGTCGTCTTCCAAATGAACCCTAAAAAGGCTCTAGGACCTGATGGTTTCAATGGCTTCTTTTTTCAAAAAGCATGGCTTGAGATTGGCCCGATGGTGAAAGCAGTTATCAAAGAGTTCTTCTCTTCAGGAATTTTGTTAAAGGAAATCAACAAAACCTATCTCTGCTTAGTCCCTAAACTAAGCAATCCAGCATCTTTGGAGGACTATAGGCCCATCGCTTACTCTAATTTCTTATATAAAGTGGCTGCAAAGATTATTGCCAATATACTAAAATTTTTTTGGGATCCTTGATTAGTGATAATCAAAGTGCTTTCTTACAAGGCAAACAAATAGGAGCCATAATATAGGAACTCCTAAGAAGCTACTCAAGGAAGAATGCTCCAAATAATTGTGCTTTTAAGATAGATTTTAAAAAGGCTTTTGACAGTTTAGAATGGAATTTTATTTTGAGGCTACTTGAATGATGGGTTTTTCAAGTGTGTTCATTAAATGGATTGCAGCTTTCCTTTCTCATGCTATTATGGTCAATGGAACTCCTATAAATATTTTTCATGGGAAAAGAGGACTTAGGCAAGGGGATCTCATGTCTCCTTATCTATTCATATTATGTATGGAAGCCCTAACTTCTCTCTCAAAGTACAATATTGGCAGGGTTCACAGTTTAAAAATCATAGTCGATGCAAGAAAGTCTCTTTGGTGAATTTATGCTTCGTAGATGACCTTTTTCTATTCTCTAAGGCTGATGAGGTTTCAATCAAGCTCTTTATGGCTTCTTTGAACCAATTTAGCTCTATGTCTGGATTGATAGTTAATTACAATGAAAGCTATTTTGTTCTTTCTAAAAGTGCAGATCACATGAAAGGACCAGTCTCCTCGTTAGCTGGAATGCAACAAAAACAAACTCCCCTATGCTATCTAGGCTTGCTAATCACTTCTAGAAGGATCCAGTTTTATGAATGTTATCCTCTTATTGAAATAATTCAAAAGAGATTGTCCCTTGAACCAACCGTGCTCTATTTTTGGAGGTAGATTACAACTAGTCAATTCCGTGCTTAACTCTATGAAACTTATTGTTCCTCTAATATGGTGTTTGCAAGGGGAGTTATTAAATCATTGGAAAAGTTAATGCGAAACTTTCTATGGGGAGGAGGTTTCCTTAATAAGGGACATGCCAAGGTAAAGTGGATTAATGTCTACAAACCTAAGCTGGAGAGAGGCCTTGGAATTATTCCTATCACATCCTCTAATAAAGCTTTCTTGATGAAGAAATTATGGTTCATCCTGCAAGGAGATGACACCCTTTGGGCCAAATGGCTCTATGCTTCTGTCCTAAAAGGTTAGAGTATATGGACTGTTAACCCAAAGACCTCCCACTCTTGGTTTTTATCACAATTGTTAAAGATAAAGGAGGAATTGAGTTCTGAAATTTCATGTCAGGTAGGGGATCGAGTAACGACTAGTTTTTGGTATAACAACTGGACAGAAAATAGACAACTAATCAGTAATCAAATTGCCACTTAATTACTGAGCCACCTCCCATTAACTGCTAAGGTTAAATCCTTTATTAGGGAGGGTCAGTGGATGGAATTCCTGAGAGAAATTCACTACCTACAACCTAACTACCCCTTAACTTATCAATCCTTAATAGATATATTTGGAGAAACCACCCGTAAGGTTTATTTACAACAAAAAGTTGTAAGAAATGATTGTTTCAGAGAAATGTCAAAGTGGAATGCTATGAAGTGGTCTAGCATAAAGAGCTCTTGCCTAGCTTTTCATTCATCCTATGGCTCACTATCTTAAACAAGCTTAGTACAATAGATAGACTTTCTTTCCTAAATTCAACTGAGGTTTGTGTCCTGTGCAACTCAAAATAAGAGAATAAGGATCATTTGTTCTTTGAGTGTCCCTTTTCTTGGGACATTTGGTTTTAGATAAGACATAAATGTCTTTGGTCCCTAAGCATACTTCAATACACAAGGATACTGCAATAGTTTATCAGACTGAAGTCCATTTCCCATCCTAATTCTATTATCTGTCTAATTTCCTTTGCGACTTGCATTAAGGAAATATAGGCATAAAGAAACCTACGTAGGTTCCAGAAAATCAGTAGAAGCCAACAACAAGTATGGGAGTGTAATTCTGCTAAAGTCAGAGAGCAAATAATCTCCTTAAACTCTATCAAGAAGTGCTCATCCTATCTAGCTAATTTATAGAGAACATAGAGAAATATGCGCAGGAAGATTTCGAAACAAATATTCCTTGTGAATATGGAAAGCATCGGAAGGGGGACTTACCATTCAGGTGGCAGAGGGGAAGTGTCATCGATATAAGGCTAAGCTAGAAATGATGCTTGGGACACTTAATTGATGTACTAGTTGACAATGCATCATTACTCTATTTAAAATAAAACAACTAGACTACTACTATAACAGTGGTGAGTCTAGGTTGATCCTACAGAGAGTGTATGTAAAGTTGTTGAAATGAATCGATGCTTAGGTTAAGGGGGTTTTGGATTTTTGAAATAAGACAATAAAATAAAACTAGACTAATAAAAACAAATTAAAGAAAACATGAGAAAAATGATAAAAGTGGGAAATTCGGTAGGGATTCTGTTCTTTGGTTCAATCTCAACCTACACCCTAATTAAACATATTTCATTGATTTATTATTTTTAAACCTCTCCTAGCAACCATTAATTGTGGGTTAGTAATTAACCCGAGTTTTCCCTTAGGTAGTATTTAATCAAGATACAATTGTTAATTAAACTTAACCACCAAATAACCTAGGATACGATCTCTAGATTTGATTAGACAATAGCATTACGAATTAGGAAAACTGATTCATAAAGGAAATAACCACATACGATACGTCATTTAACCTAGGTCATGTAACACCCACACACCTTATGGAAGGATATGCAAGTGTCACACAAAACAAAATTGAAACAATCTAAATCATACCAAATATTCATTACTTGCATTCCCAGAAACTCGAACAACGTACATTACCTTTCATTAAAAGTTATTTTTAAACAGAACATATTAAACATATTGTACTAATCCAAATACATGCCTTAAACATAATTCATCCTGTAATAAAGTTATTACAAACCATTAAACAAAATACAAATTGTCTCATATTGCCATATACAACTTAAAAACAAACTCAAATATACATCTTTCAAAATAAAAGAAATTCTTCTTGGCCATTGTGGTTATCTTTGTCCTAGTCTTTTAACCTTCTTATCAGAACTTACACGAAGGCAAAACCATCGTGCTAAGCATATAGCTTAGTGGGGAATAAATAAACAAGATATAAACTGGCGACTGTTTCTAACAGTCGTCTAGCATTTACATGCACTATATCATGTCACTTCACATACAAACTTTAACTGTTCAAATTACAAAGTAATCCAAACATTATACTTCAAAACATAATTTGATGGATATAGATTTAGAGCATTCTCGCATCAGGAAAAAAATCATAAATATCAAAATAGAATGTACAAATATCATAATTGAATATCAGAATAGGATATAATCCTTTCAGATCAAAGTATGACTTATGTTAGAACAGAACTTGGTTTGTATCAAATCAGAACTTATCTTTTATCATAACAGAATTTGCTTTGTATCAGAACAGAATTTGCTTATATCAAAACTGAACAAGTATCAGAATACAAAACAAGTTAGATTGCTAATCCTTTTTGACAGAAGTGGACAACAGGACCAGAACAGAAGATACCATGATTGGCATCTGAAATAGAAGAGACTAATGTCTCTAAATCAGGGGACACTGTAGTGTCAATAATCAGGGGACATCGTAGTGTCAATAATAAGGGGACACCATAGTATCAATAATCAGGGGACACCTTAGTGTCAAGTTACAAGAGTAGCTAAAGACCCTTCTAGGCATGCATATTTACTCACAACTAGGACTTGGCAGTTTTTAAAACAATCCATTTCAAATTTCAAAATCACAAGCAAATAATGTAGTGTAAAATATATAACTTTATTTCATTTTTCCCCAATTAAACTTATTTGTTGACATATGATCAAACTTATCATGCCTTATAAATACAAGAATATGCAATAATGCATCAATAAAAGTATTAAGTCATCATACATTATGTATATTCATTTAATTAGAAAGCATTTTCAATACAATCCCAATTATCAAACTCTTTGGACAATTGATGGTCCATAATTATCACAATATCATAATCACATGACAGTGAAATAATGCATAAGTATGAATTCATTTCCTTATGATCAAATTGAACCCATTCATTCTCACTCAAACTTATCATGCCTTATAAGCATAAGCATTTGTAATAATGCACCAATGTATAAATTAAGTAATTACACTTTACATGAACTCACCTAAGTTCCTAATTCTCAAACATTCATAACTAACACATCACTTTCATCATTTAAAACACATTTGTGTTCGTAAGTATACTTCATTCCTTTAACAACTTATAAGTTCCAAAATTATATAGTTATTACTTCAATTAAAAATCCAAATCTTATTCAACCTTAATTATCCAAATTAGGTGAGTTCATGTAAAGTGTAATTACTTTATTAAGTGAGTTCATGTAAAGTGTAATCACATAAACATAATCCAAATCTTATTCCACATCAAACTAGGTTCATTTTACACATTAATTAAGTCTAATTAAACCATTATAAAGGACCTTAGCCTTATATGGTCCAACAATTTCCCAAAATCAATCTTTTCTCCTTCCTAAGTACTTCCCACGATCATGGGAATAAGCCTTATAAATCTCACGATCGTGGGACAATCTCCAATTTGTTTCCAAAACTTGACTTCTTCATTTCCATTCGACACACCTTCACCAAAGACCATCAATTTCACTTCAATTATACCTTATTCATGCTTCAATACCTCATCAAATTCATGTTCGTACTCGTAATGATTTGCAATAATAGCAACAAGAAAATTTTGATATCGCAGATACATTTTATCACAATTCACATAGTGCGTTATTGGACAAGGTGTACCTAAGGTATACATTGGGGCAAATCAACCAGTGTAAAGGCTCAATTTCTAGATAGTATTAGTAATATAGTCACATAGATGAACAAACTGCTATTTTATTCAACTTCTATGACCCAATTAACGCTCATTGCTCTCCCTTTTGTTGCCCCTCATGTTTTAGGTCTCCTATAAGTCTCCATCCCTTATTTCTTAGACCCCTTAGGCATTATTGCCTTATGAATTAAGGGCTGCCTCCTCAGATTGACTTTCTCCATCATCATATACACCCCTTTACTGCTTCACTCTTATGTTCTCCATATTCAACGACTGATGCAATTCAAACATCTACCCCAACTCCGTCAAATTCATCATCAACAACTCCATCAAAATCCCCTCTCCCAAAATTCTCACTATAACTAGGGTCTTGTTATGTAAATGAGAATTCATTCCTATAAAAATCACCATAGCTAAAAAAAGTACTCTCTTGTTTCTAAATCATACAATTTCCAACCCTTCTTCTCATATGGGTACCTTACAAAAATGCAACAACGACTTTTTCTTGCAAATTTATCCACTTTCTTTCCGTAGTTATATGCATAACACAACAAACCAAACACTCTCAGGTGCTTATATAAAGGAGGTTACCCATGTAAAACTTCATATAGGATTTTCCATTTAAATTGAGGACAAATTTCTATTTATTATCCTACAACAAATAGACATTCTCCCAAAAAATTGAATGGAAAGTGTGTTGGACCCTGAACTTTTCTTGAAAGTTAGAAATATTAAATGAGAAATTTTGACGATTATTCATGTGTAAAGAAAAGAAGAATTCTTGAATTTGAAACAAAGTGGAAAGGATAGTTAGGACAAGATGGGTTACATGTGAAATATTGGAAGTTATAAGTTGAAACATGTTCATTGAGTATGCTTCGGTATTTTAGCCATATCTTTTTTTCTAGTTATCCAAATGAGATGATTCTTGATTTGGACTAAACTAGAGAAATAGGGATACAACTAATCTGATAGAATTGAATTCTAATTTGGTCTTAAAGAATTTCAATTTTTGTATGGAAGTTGAGCAAAGAATATTGTTTCAGTATAAGAATAGTTCCGGAAATTTTGGGATATAAATTTCATATTTCCAAACCAAATTGAATGATTTTGGTGTCATTAGAAAATTGAGAAAATGAGGAACATTTTTCTAGAAGGAAGTGTTATCAAATTCCTTCAATTACCTGATTAGAAATGGTCTTGATTTTTGGAAGAAGTTAGGCAATGACTTAAATGAATTTTGATATATTGATAGATTAATTATGTTATTTTTGTGGAGTTAATTAGCATGTTAATGTGAGTAAGGTTTTATGACATAGGTTAATTGAATTATAGTGTTAAG
>JANVCQ010000001.1:16787964-16808461 GCA_025531925.1 Erythroxylum plowmanianum
TAACTTTGCTTTAGATTGCCCCCTTCTTTGCGGTCACCTAACAATCCTTTTGGCCATCTCTTTCGCGAGAATATATATAACAAGACAGGTCCCCACTGCCCCTTCACATTAATTTCTCTACTCAAGTTTTCCAAGGAAATATAATGTCATGAGCTCAACATTTGTGTATGGTTTAATGGTGCAAATGGTTAGTAATTATTCTTACTTTAGTCGTTTTTGGGACTCAAGATAAACTACTCTCTTGGGTAACCATCGATATCTCTCCTTCAAGCCTACTCGTGTTGTAAGAATTCAATCGAGAACACTAACATACTTAAGAAAACAACTTAATATCATATAGTAAATATACATTTCACACTTCCGTTTGGCACGTTTCCACATTTTGGTGTCAGCATAACCTATACAAAACGTTTTGTTAATTAACCCTAAATTTCTCCCGACTTCTCGATCCCTGAAACTTATCATTGTTTTCTCCTTTTGGGCTCCAGCTACTATGCGCTAAGCTTAAAGTAAAAACTTGCTCTGGAAATAAAACACACCTGACTAAGCAAATGCCTTTAATGATGACACTTATTTTGTAAAATTTTCATTTGGATGCGAGCTTCTAATTATATTAGATGTTGATGACATTATGGAAATTTTGTTCTGTTGTTTTCAAGATGGTGAGCCTGGCCTCTCAGTTTAATTTATGAAAATAATCTTTTTATAAATTTATAAAAAAAAAGATTGCATACGTTATAGCGCTCTCTAAACTTCCGCAAATCGAAGAATCTTATGTACTAAATACGTTTACTTTTTGTTCAGTTATCTTCCACAATGATTTTCTTAAGCTGACAAAGTGCTATAATAAAACCGAAAATGAAATGATCGAAGAAATTTAAGACAAACATAACTATTTTTTCTTTTTTTCGTTAAAAGGAATCCAATTAATTAAAAATAGAAAATTAAAGAAGAAGACTTTTACTTGAACTTAGATAGATTGACTTGATTTTATTTCTCTATGGCACTGATTTGCTTTGGGACCCTTACGCTGTTTAGGTAGAAACAGAAAATCCGAATGAAAATGAAAAAAAAAAATCAACATATTGAAAATGAGTACATGATAGCCACAAGATCAAGGCGAACTGTCTCGTTCGATGTTTAATACTTTAATTTGAGTATAAAACAGATAGGGATCAATTTTCATTCAGATTTTTCTTTGTGTGGTTATTTAATAGTCTACTTTTCTCGCCACATTGCTTCACTAAATACTCATAAGTAGTATTCATTGTGTCTTGTCATTTCAATTTATTCGGGGTGGGTGGGGAGGATGAAGATAACCATAAAAGTGGAGGCTGCTCCATATAATTGACCTCATAAGTTTTTCCTTTCTGGACATCTTTTTAAGCCAACACCTCTTCAAGGGCAAGCTTCATATGTCCTTACCTCCCATAACCCTACCTTAAAATCATCTTGAAGCTATGGGATATCCCCACTGTATAATGGGAAAAGAACATCTATTGTTGTTCCAAGAGCAAATTGAGCATTTTTTTTTAAAATGTCACCGAATTGTTTTAATCACCGTGCAGATGTAGTAACCAAATACGATATGGGTAATTCCCAGGGTCCCCGACAGCATTGGAAGCAATGTAAGGAACATGAATTTTGAATGTTCGAGCAGCGTTTATATATATATTAGTGAGCTTGTTTCCAATATTAAAATAAATGTTGAGACTTGTGAACCACCACAAAGAACAGGAATAGAGAATACTGACACCTTGTTTTCTGTATCAATGGACTTTGTAACACGTAATTAAGGCGGGGGTTTATTATTATAATCATGCGATCAGATCATTGTCAACCTATTCCTCGATTACAAGAAACTGGAGATTTCATAAATATATATTTTCAGAAGCATCTATATTTGCCACTCCAAGGCCTTGAAACTATTATCTACTAATAATCACCGACTCAGTTTTCCTAGCTAGTGCTTTAATTTGATAGGTCAAAGACAGAATCTTACATGAATACTTGGACCATTTTGCATCATAGTCTATCTTATGCTGATTCGTAGTTTAACTTTGTTTGTCCTATTGCATATTCTTATTGATTTTATAATCAACCGTGTTATTTATTTTATACAAAGTAAGATCTAACTGATGCATGGTTTAACCTAGACTAAGCTTAACCTGCGGCAGGATTCCATTGTCTTGTAATAAAGTTGACCTTGGAGAAAGAAGAAGCCGTTGAACATGCTTTTTTTTTCTTTTTAATCTTTAGTTCCTTCATTTTCATAGGTCTCCTTTTATTACTAATTAAGAGAAACACAATAGAGTAGTTACGTTGATTTCTTATTTCTGTGTTTCATATTAAATTTATCAAATTATAATTAAATGAATTAATTTTCAAAATCTCTATTCACAGTTCAGTAGTTTAAACTTTTTAGTCAAAGGGAACCTGAAAAATGAGATTCCATCTTCGTAAAATCCTGACTAATCCACTTAAACTTGATTAGAAAGTTACTTGGAGTTAAGTAATCTTTACTGAAGAAAGTACAATAATTTAGAAACAAAAATTAAAATTAATGGTCATGATTGTGTGTGAAACATCAAGAAGAAGTTTCCCTCGTTATCAAAATTAATGATCAAAAACCAAAAGGAAAATAATAAGATCACGTGATTTGGTTAATTATTAATAATATCTGATGGGAGACAATGGTGGAAAACAATATTCAAATTAATCATGGAGAATAAAGAAATTCTCATACCGACATAACATGTCACGACTCTATAAACACTGGGAATTTGTTAAGTCTTTTTCTTAAATGGATATGGGTCATCGTGTTTCTCTACTTTCCAAACTTCGGATCATACACTTTATGGTGTGACAGAAAAGCTGGACATTATATGTATATGCAGAACTTATTATTACACATGGGTCACCCCAGTTGTCAGAATTAAGCGCCTAGTGTTGGAAGAAAATTATTGAAACTATCTTACTACAGCAACCGGAAAGATTACTCATTTAGTCGATGAATCATATATATATATATTACATTTTTTTTTTCCAAAACCCTTATTTTTATTAGGCCTCTAAATGGAACATGCAATGAGTGGAAGTGGAGCATCTGCTTTTGAGAGTTTTGAGTGATTTTCGTTGTATTTGGCAAAGTTCAGAAGATATGTTGATGTTCTAATGAGGACATTGACGTGAAACTTTCACTCTTTATAGTCATATCATCAAAAACCTGATGGAGATTAGATGGCTATACTGGACCAAGTTAGACATAATTTATTAAGAGTGGAGGATTTCCAACGACACTGAAATATTCCATAATGTTTAGAGCTTCTTGTTTAAATACGTTTCGATGGTGCGAGAGGTACAGCTTTTTTTTTTTAATTTTCTTGGCATAAGAAATCAAGGGTTAGCAGGCATAATCTTGACCCAAAAGCAGAGTTTTTCTTTCCTTTTTCTCCAATCAAACCCACATAACATGACTAAAGTAGTAAGTGCCTCTTTTGCTCCAATCCAATCCCATTCCCATGCAGATATAGGGGTATATATATAGGATCAATCCTGTCTTTACACAGAAGAACAAAAGAAAAGTGGGAGACATTTTGAATCTTTTTCAACGACTTGGAGCAAAGGGGAAGCTTTGATTAATGCCCTACAAATCTTTGGGGAGATTACAAGTTAGATGAAAGAACTTAGCTTGTAGATTTTGATTAGAACCTATCAACCTTTTTTTCTTTCTTTTGGGGATTAACTTATTCCTTTCTCATTTTACATGTTACTCACTTTGCTTAGCTTTCCACTAAATAAAAATAAATAATAACTTGGTAATTCCTTTCATTATTAAGAAAAAGGAATAAATGATTGTTGGTAAAGAGTTGGCCTCACTAAACCCTTTACATGACACAGAAGCCAATCAATATCAGCAATGGTGAAAATCAAGGTAAAGAAGTTTGTGGGCGACCACCCGAGCATGCATCACTTTGACCCACATGATTGGAAGTTGGAACCATTCTTGTTCTCCTTCTTGTGTTTCTCTTTTTTCTTTTGTTTTCTTAAAAAGTATTTAGACAATAAGTTGCAGAGAAATTGACTTATCTCTTTCTGTATTCTTTAACTACACTATCCTCAAGGAAGCCAATGATTGCGTCAAAATTACGGCAGCGCCACCTAAGCAGTAGGACGAGCATATGAGTGGAGATTCTTGTCGACTTTTACTCTTTACATTCCTATTCATAGGATTGTAAAATTATCTGTCTAATTTTATTATGTACAATCTTATCTAATGCTTAAAATGACATTTTTGATTATTAGATAGAATTGAACAATCTCTAAACTTATATTCAATAATAAAAAAAATGTCGTTTTGAACATTAAACAAAGTTATACAGAATAAAATTGAACATAAGATTTGAACTCATAATTACAAATGCATTCAAAACTCAAGTGAAAAAATTCTTCATTTTTCACTTATTTAAATTGATTTATCAAAAGTGCAAGTTGAAGCCCTCAAGGCAGCCAACTTTCTGGTTTACTAAAATCGATTTTTGCCCAAAATTTATTAATTATTTTAATGGAGAGAGGAATACTTATTCTCGTTAATCTTTAGACTTATGATAAGAAAATATTATTAGTTGAGATGCATGGAGGAGGCATTAAAAAAAGTCAACCTTTAACTTGTAAAACTCAAATTAGCATGGATTAGTCCATGTGAAATTTAATATTTTAATTTAGAGTTATTTGGAATTTAGTATTAAATTCATTAAAAAAACTATGCGTCTATCAATTTAATATTTAGGAAACCAATTTTAATCAAACTTCCATTTCAGTCATCAAGCAGTTAATATTGAAATTTTAAAAATGATCTTTTAATAATTAAAAAGTTTTAGACAGTCATGTGAGAGTGTGCTTCCAGATGCAACTAAATTATATAGTTGATGGGCTTTATCTATATCAACCCAATTGGTGCATCCATAGATTTGAATTGGATCCACATTTAACAATGCCAAGCCCACGAAAGCACGTGAGCTCCCACCGGCTTCTGGAGGTACACCGGCGGCGAGTGGAGAATGTACAAACTAAAACATGTTTCTTAACATTATATAAAATGATGGATGGAAGCTCCTCACCTTGTTCATAGGCTTCACTTACAATGCCCACCCTTCGTGCATCAACAACACTTACTTTTTCAAAGTAATATTGTTTCTTCATAGATCGAGGACTAATCATCGAGCGATCAGTTTTCCTTCATATTCCATTTTTCTTTAAAAGTGCCTGTAACGCATAATCCCTGCGTCTATGTTAATGCATAAATCAACCATAACTGAGTCTTGCTGGTATTGCTATTGAAAATTGCCCATGATGAGAAGAGTTCAGCTACTCATGTAAAGAGATCCTGATATAAAAGGCATCTGGGATTACGGTCGGAAAAGGGACAAACATGCCCACCAGACACTACCCTTGCTGAGAAGTTTCATTAATCTACCATGTTTCAATACAACACGCAAACCTTTATTGGCAAATGACAATAACAAAACCAAGTTGTTCCAGTCAAAGAACAGCTGGCAGTCCTCGACAAAACCACAACAATATCGTCAAAGACTAATTGAGATATTCACAGCTTCATGTCGACACATTCTAGTGCACAAACATCCAACAAAAGTCAGCTAAAGTTCAATCAAACAGAATATATCATATACCCAAAGTTTTTTTTCTTCATTCCAGGGAGCCAAACCTTTTAGAGGCGCAAGTGCTTCTTTGAGGCGATGATACCTGCAAAAGGATAGCAAATTGTCGTGACAACAGAAACATCAACATCCTTCAACAACGGAAAAAGCAAGGAAATTTATAGCACTTTATGATGCTAAGAAAATTTATTGCTACTAGCAAATATCAGCAGATAATATATCCAAAAACCAATGTTCTTCACCAGCCTATCAGTCGATGTCCCGAATAATAAACCAAGAAATGAATCACAGCATTGTTTACATACTACAATCCGCTGGAAAGATTTAGGCACCAACATTTACCTTATCCAAACCAATCCTCCACCTACACAAATTGAAACCAGAAAATCTCCAAAAACCAAATAACAATTGAAGAAAACCAAACAAAACAAAGATCAGATATACTTACTAGATCTGACAAAAAGAGGGTTACAGCAATTGCCTTATTCATGACTGTTGTAGGCATACCACAGAGACTTGAGAACACAACAAGAATGAAGTTTAAATCTAGAACCTGAGCATAATAGATTCTAACTTGTGTCCAAATATCAAGTTTTTGAAGGAAAGTAATTCCAAAAGATTCAGGGACATCTACTAAGAAGCTCACAGCAAGGACGAGTCTTAACAAGGTTAAGTACTAGCAGCTAGTATTCTGTGCACTTTGCATGTGGAGGAATTGATGAAATCTTAGGTTTCGTAAAATGCATATTCCTAGGACAAAAACTATTAGGACCACATCAAAGGTTGAAATACCTTGCACTGAAGACTAGTAATTGTTGATTTTAGTAAACCATCTCCAACTATCGACCTCAACCTTTTAACAAACTCTTCCCGTCTTATCTTTTTGGCCTGATAAAACATCCAGAGAGGCCAGTCTAAGATCATAACAGATTTCTTAAATCAAATCAGGAGGAAAAAAACCAGCATAACGTCCTCCAACATACCCTGAATTGCTCATAATGATTGGTTATTCGTTCCATATCTCCAGAAGAGACTTTATTAGAGATTGCAGCAAACAACATCTGGAAAGGCATCCAGGGGGACTTCGGAGTTCTTGTACTGCTTGAGCCCAGACTTTGTGCTTTTCCCTGGGAAATTCCAGATTCTGATGCTGCTCTACTTTTACTTGGCTAAAGGAAAAATAGCAAATTAACAGTTAATTTAAGGTAACTGTAACTAACTGGAACTTGAAATGGCAAGACACAGATAAACAATTTATGTACAATTCACATGCACGGTTGTATGATTATCCATTTAATCTAGCTTTGCATGGTCGAAATCTCAATAAAATAACAAAATCTACCATCAAGCGCCTCAAGATACTAGATGATATAATCTCAAAACCTTCTCAATCAAGGGATTTTGGTCTTCAAGACAAAAAGGTAAATAAGAATTAGGGCAGGCTAATACAAAGGAGGAGAAAAGATATACAATGTACTATTTGAAAATATTTTAGGATTGCTCTTAGTCTCTCTACCACACCAACCCTCAACCTCATGCCATTAATAAGAACATAAAACTAGAAACTCAATAGGTTTATTCTTGCCTCCTTTGACTCCTCTTTTAAAGGTCGAACAAATACGCATACATTGTCACCAAAAGTCAATAACACAGTTGTGCCAGACACTGCCTAAGAAAAGAAATCAGCTTATTATATTTTCCTGCTCCATTAAGTTAACAAATGAACTGTGAATCACAAAGCGCAACAAAGATACACATGAGAATGGTGAGAATACAACTCAGCTTACCATGTACGCTGCAATGGACTCAACTGGTAAATTCAGATCAGCAGCAGTAGATCCTGTTTGCAAATTCAAATCAAGTCCAGTGGATTCCTTTCTAAAACTTCCCTGAGCACCAAGAGTACAAGCGGTGATGTCCGAGACAGCACAGTTACTATCACTTCTAGCATCCAATCCTGTAAGGACAATATCAAAATTATAGTGATCAAATACTGACAAGGCTCCAAAAAGAAAATGTTTCATGGTCATTCAGCATTTGCAGATAGTGATCACTGACTAAGTCACTGGATCAATTGCTAGTACTGATTGATCTCTTCAATGTAATAAGCCAGATGAATGCAGATCATGCGGAAAAATATGTTTCTAAAACAATGGCTTTTCAACTTTAAAAGATAAGGCAGATGGAGCTGAAGTTAAAAGTGATGTTGTGACCACCAAACTCAGTTTCCCAGTTCCGTCCAGCAAATAATCAGCTTGTATCCATCATAAGGATATACAAGATGATACAAGATACACAATATATTGTTAGCTAAAAACAATATGAGCAAGGACATGCATATATACAAAGGATATCATTCATCTAGTAACAAAAAAATCCAAAAGAAGTAGCTTATCACCTGCCGCCAAACGACGCTTGAAGCTAACAACAAACTCTGGATAAATGCATGTGTTCATGTTCATATTCCAGATTATGTAGTGTCTTGGGTTTTGAAGATCATCAACTCCACTGTCAAAGTCCTCACAACTTGGTTGGTACTGTCGAGTCCCAGGATGTAAAATTTCCATATTCCCCAATATTACGCGACAAAGTACAATATGCCTTACTCCATTTTTGTCAAAATCACAACAATTTGCACTGTTGAGAAATCTTAGTTAAAATTTGATGAAAGAAAAAAGATATAATGATGTGTACTGATTAAAGCCTAGATTCTTGCTTAAATTCAACATAAGATCAGTCGGATGCTTGTAGATAAAAATTGATGATGTTAACTGCTCAAGAATACCAAAGATACAGGAACAGTATTCATTTTGGACAAACAACATAAATAATAGAGAAAATTTGACATGCTTCCCCAACACAAAAAACCATTCACGGAAAGGATCCCCTTCAATGGAAAACTTAAATTTATTCTAGACAAGTAAGCCTGGCTACAATGACAAAGTGGGATTACTCTCTTTAGTTTGGCTTATAACCCTTTTGCCTCCTAAAATACTAAGTTAGCTAGAAGAAAAATAGAATAGTTAGCTAACAGAACAACCTTTTTATCTTAACTTTTATCAAGACCACAAGAAAATTGACATGAAATTCTACAGTAGGACTAGGCTTGACATCGGGCCGAAAATTCATCATCAGGCCTGATTAATTTTCTTAATTTAAAGTTTGCAAATGATGTCATTTTAACATTTTTTAGGTTTTGGACAGGCCACTCAAACCCAAGCCCAGCCTGGAGCCCAAATATTAAAAGAAATTCCGAGTCCAGCTCGAAGCCCTGTCAAATGGCTGGGCCGGACTGATAAAACATTGTCAGTCCTACACTACCTGGTGTGGCAGTATTTTGCTGCAGAGAGATGAACAGCAATGTTAGACTTAGCTGCAGATGGGCTACAATGGCCAAGACCGTACTGCAAAACTGTAGGGAGAGCATCCTTGGACGAAGCAAGCCAAGCATATCGAACATTTGCATCACCACGAAATCGTTTAACCAAATCAATCTGTTTTTCAAAAAGCTCTAGTCGAGCTTGCATTAAAATACCAAAGCACGGATGGACATCAACTATATCTGCGCCACCAAAAGGACTCATGCCCATAAGAAACATCTGTCGAACAGTATCAGCATTCAATTTTACATGGTCAGACTCAGCCTCATTAACTGAACTCATTTTAGTCTGTTGATTCTCCTTCTTAGCTTCATCAGCTTTTTCACCAAATCTTTTATTGCAACTATGTTCAACGGTGCAAGATTCTCTTGCAGGTTTTTCGGCTATCTGAATCTGCGTAACAAGACCAAGTGACTCTTCACTACAATCCTTAAACTTAGCCTGCTCAACTCCATTGATATCAATGTCAAGCTGCAACTTGATCTCATGAGGTCCATAAGGCTCCTTAAATATGATTCCCTGATTTTTCCCACAAACATGTTGGCAATACTCATATGATTCATCGTCATCAATGTAAATATCAGGAAAAAAGCAGCTACCTGCATCATCAATCCAAGCCATTGGCTGATGTGAACCTGTTCTCATGTCGACTCGAAGCATATGCACAAAATCCAATATGCAGTGACCACCCTTCAACTCAGCCTCGACAATACCCTTCTTCACTTTAAACTCATTCCAAATCAAGTCCAGAAGATCTTGAGAGGAATCACTCCATTCACCATTCTGATAAAACATAAGCCTCTGTGGCATTCCAGTCTTCATAAAATTGGAATAACACCGGAGCAACGATCTTTTCAAATGGTACTGGCAGCTCTGAGGCCCACTTCGGCTTGCATCTACTTTCCTCCGCTTTGCTAGCTTAAGCATTGATGACTTCACGGTTGGCCACTCAGGTGAAATCAAGTGGGAAGCAGCCCTAGCAAGATATGCTGCATGGCGGGCCACTCGCTTTCTCTTCAAGCTGGGCATAACTTTGCGGGAACTATCCAATACCTTTGCGATCTTGGCTTCCATGTCTAACCACTAGATTAATCCCTATGAACAAGCCTAAACCCAATAGTTTTAACGAAAATAGAACAGATAATGTTAGCAACCTTTCGCCAGCATCAAAGATGTGATGTGATTGAAGGTGACTGAAATGCCCTGGATAAGAAATACTTGTCAGGATACTAAATAGAAAAATAAGACAATAACAATGCCTTTAATATAAACTTCATTGACAAAAGACCACCTACAAGGGTGCACAACCAATCAAACTATATAAAACACCAGGGAAACATGGGATATTTTGTTTTATTGATTCAAATGCATGTTTCCTTATTTTTGGGAACAAAACCAAATAACCCATATAGTATATAAAGTTAAACATCATACGCCATGTCAGCTGCTTGATTTTGAGGTTACAATTATAAAGCATGGCATATCAAGTACATAGAGACAACCACCACTTATAGAAATATCACTTGAGATATATTGAACAAGACACATTTATAATGGTCACCAAGTTGGAGAATATTACAATTCAGAAATGAAGAAATCAAAAGATCGTCTGAATAGGAAGACGTTAATTAGGCATAACAGATATCGCTGCCTCTTAACTTCATAAATTTAAATGCTTAAACACAAGAAATATATAGAGATCGGAAACATGTAGAGAATACAACGATTGGAGAAGAGCTTTCAGTTATTCAGAAGAAGTTGATTACAACAAAGCGTTAAACTTAAAATGCAATTAAAAGTGTGATGGTCTATACAAGAAAACCCGTGTAGCTTGGCAGGAGACTATGCAGAACACTAGTTTTATGTAGTTAATGTGATATGACACTCAATTTAATATGAAAAAATATGAAATTGAAAATGTTAAATGCTTAGCAATCATGCAAGATATGATAAGAGAAACTATTGCTTTTGACAGAATGTGAAGCTTAAGTTTAGTTAAGTAAGATAATAAAATTCACCGGGCTAGAATCAAAATCATTAACCAAAACATAAGTTGCAGAAAATGAGAATACCTAGTGCTGTAATTAGTCTTCATTATGTATATGTTCATCTTCTATCAAACCGATCAAAAAATTCACAGGAGTATAGCGCTCCTTATTTATACAACATTGGGTAGAAAATCCTCCTCCTTATAGCAAAACATTGAGCAGCTTTTCTCCTGTACCATCCACGAATAACATAAATGACACTTAATTTCACATTAACAAGTAGAAATAAATCTGATTTCAAACAAAGAAGACACAATTACCACCATAACATCCCATTAATAAAAGAAAATAAAAATTAATCCACTGTTTTAGAACAAATTTAATGTGAACACAAGTATCAGCAACTAGCATGAAGGCTTAGTTAACACAGAATCCCACTTTTTACAGGTCAGTGGAATCTTTATGCTCAAAATTCCAATTCTAGTCATTTATTTGGTACCTACCCAGGAGCAGGAATGAAGTATCTGGTTCGAAAGGACCAGGAACAGGAGATTACTGCTGCTTTTCGTTTTAGAGAATCGACTGTGGACTCTAGTCTCAAGAATCTGCTCCTAATTAACAGAAGGATCTCCTGAAGATCCTGACTTATTCTGTCCAACTTTTCCACATTCTCCCTTGAGCTGGGTTATGGATGTCAATCATACCCAGCTTGGACTCCAAGTTGTCAAAACTGTATCTGGGTTGTGCTTTGTGAATATATCTGCAATCTGCTGCTTAGTAGGAACGTGGGAGAGCTTGAGTATCCCTTGCTCAAATTTTTCCTTGATAAAATGTCGATCAATCTTGACACACTTGGTTCTATCATGATGGACTAGATTCCTTGCTATCTCAATGGCCACTTTGTTGTAACTCTGCAAAGTTATTGGAATTGGATTAACAACTCTCAGTTCCTCTAGCCTCCTCCTAAGCCAAATTCCTTCGCAAATCCCATGACAAATTGCCCTGAATTCTGCCTCAGCACTATTCCTTAAAACTACAACCTGTTTTTCCTTCTCAAAGTAAGCATATTACCCCAGACATATGTGCAGTACCCTGTAGTGGATCTCCAATCTATTAATGAACCTACCCAGTCTACATCGGTACAAATATTTAGTCCTCAATCTGTAGATTTTCAAAAGAAAAGACTTTTTCCTGGACTTTTCTTTAGGTATCATAGGATGTGAAAAGCAGCCTCCAAGTGTTTCTCTGTTGGCTGATTCTTCTCTTTGCTCACCATACATATAGCAAAACTTATATCCGGTCTAGTGTGTGAGAGGAAGATTAGTCTTCCCACTAGTTGGGATCTCCCTTTATCTATCAAGCTTCCTTCTTCCATCCAGTGCTTCACCACAGGATCCATAGGAATGAGAGCCGGTTTGCAATCTAACATGCCAATCTCTTTTGGTAGATCCAGGGTATATTTTTGTTGCAAGACTGAAATTCCCTGTTGCGAGCGAGCTATTTCCATCCCCAGAAAAAATTTTGAGTTGCCCTAAATCTTTAATCTCAAATTCACCAGCTAGAACCTCTTTCAAAAACTTGATTTGTTCTAAGTAATCACCCATTAGAATAATATCTTCTACATATACTATCATGACTGCTTTCTTTCCTTTAGGAGAGAATTTGATAAACATAGTGTGATCTGTTGGATATTGAGTGGATCTGTAACTTTTTACAACTTGAGTTAATTTTTCAAACCATGCACGAGGTGATGGTTTGAGCCCATTTGATGATTTTCTTAGCCTGCAAACCTTTCCAAAACCTTCATGTGTGTCAAGACTAGGAGAAACCTTCATTTACACTTCTTCTTCTAGGCCACATTTTAAGAATGCATTCTTTATGTCTAATTGATACAACAGCCTTCCTAGATTTGCTGCAAGGGAGAAAGAACACGGATAGAGTTGAGTTTTGCAACAAGAACAAAGAATGCATTCTTAAAATGTGACCTAGAATTGTGTAAAACCCTTGGCAACTAGTCAAGCCTTGAATCAATTTATGCTTCCGTTTGTGCAATACTTGACTGCAAATACCCACTTGCCACCAACTACCTTCTTCCCAACAGGTAGCTCTGTACAATCCCAAGTCTAGTTCTTCTTTATAGCATTCACTTCCTCCATAATTGCTTCCTTCCATCCAAGTTCTTCTAGAGCTTCTTGAATATTACATATTTTACTCAGAGTAGTAGTAAATGCCCGTAATTAGGAAACAAGTTGTCATAAGAAACAAAGTTTCCATCGGATATAAAGTACATGCTCGTTTTTCTTTCCTTAGAGCAATAGGCAAATCCAAATCATGTGCACAATCTAATGTGGCAAAATCATTACCAGTGTGGTGTTGAGGGCCCGAGATGACTTTTTGACAATGTTGTGGATGATTGTAAGCAATAGGCAAATCCAAATCATTCAAATCATGTTGTGGATTAGTCTACTTTTGTTCATTCCACCTTCTGGAATAGAAAATTAATTCTTTGTCTTTCGTATTCTTTTGGTCATCAGGAATGGGTATACTAGGGACTGGAATTAAACTTGGAGCAGGAGGAACCAGACCGGGTACACTTGGGGCAACTAGACTGGGCGTACGAATCCATAGACCAAATATGATATTCCTCTGTGAAACTCTCCCCCTAAATATTGGATTTGAGTAGAATGGTTGTTCTTCAAAGAATGTAACATCCTTGGTGTTGTAGATCTTTTTGTAACTAGAGGGTAACATTTATCCCCACTTTGATTTGATGAATATCTCAAGGAAATACACTTAATTGATCTAAGATCAAGCTTGCTACGATTTTGGTGATGAATATGGACAAAGGATGTACAATCAAAAAATTTTAAGGGTAAATTGGTCATGAACCAAATGTGGGGATAGGTGGTGATAAGAGATTGATATGTAGTTTGAAAGTTTAGGATACAAGACGACATTCGGTTAACTAAATATGTAGTATTCATAACCGCTTTCTCCCAAAAAAAAAGAATTTGAAAAATGAGTTGTCAACATTAATGAACATGTAATTTCTAATAGGTGTTTGTTTTTCCTTTCTGCTACACCATCTGTTGTGGTGTATCAACACCAGAACTAAGATGAATAATATCTCTTCGCTAAGATATTTCCCAAAAATAAAGTGAAAGAATTCTCTTGCATGAATAGTTTCGAGAATTTGAACTTTTGGTTTGAAATTAGTTTTTGATCATCTTATAAAAAACTTGAAATATTGGTCCCATCTCTGACTTCTTCATTGAGAAGAGCCAAATGCAATGAATGTGACAAACCACCTATGCCTTGAAATGTTTTTTATCTCAAATGGTTCCCCAAATATCACTATGGATCATATCAAAAGGACAGGATTTTTTGTATGACTGAATAGGAAAAGAACTTCTAGGATGCTTAAATAATTGATAAACTTCACATTGAACAAAAGATGGATTTTTATTAATCAGTTATGAAAAGAGCTTTTTCAAATACATAAACTAGGATGACCTAACCTATAATGCCATAGCATAGCACTTTCTTTATTTTGAGTTGAGCCAATATTTAACGTCTTTGGTTAAACACATCTAAAGGCTTCAATTATCAGCAGATAAAGACTTGCACTCATTTCAAAATTGAAAATCGTCCTCCTTGAGCTCAAAACCTGAAATTCACACAAGGTCTATTAATGACACAATTAAGATCTTTTATTAGTTTACTAATGGATATCAAATAGTATTTCAAATTAGGCACAAATTGAACTGATCTTAATTTGATTTCTTCTGATATGGTGACTGAACCTATACCAATTACTTCTGAATAGGTACAACTGGCAATTCTAACAGCGGTCCCCTTTGTAGCTAGTTTGAGTTCACTGAAGGTTGTAATATCTCTCGTCATGTGGCTGAATGCTCCCGAATCAACAATCCATTGCATAGAATGCTTCTATTTGTTCTTGGTTGAATGGACAGGTTTCCTCGAATTTTCGATTTTCTGCTACTCAAATATTCCATGGCTTGCTCGGAACGATTGAGAGTAAGGCCGCCAATTTGCTAGTTTTTCATATATTTTCGAGCATGTTTCCTTTTTATGCCCTAACTTTTTACAATGATCACACCAAGAGCGATTGTTCCCCCTTGGCAATTATTGCTACTTGACTTGTTTGGCTATTCTCCTGATTGATTTGGCTGTCCTCCATAAGCAAGAATTGCCCTTTTACTACAAGGGTAGATCCCTCTAGGTTGGGTTGTCCCATTGATGTTCCTAACATCACTTTTCCTCAAGTCTCCTCCCTTTGTACTGCTATAAAAGCCTCACAAACGCTCCACAAAGGCTTAATGTTGTGAATCTATCCACAAAGCTCATCAAGTTCCTATTTTCGTCCCAACAAAAACTTGTAAAATCTTTCCCTTTCTTGAATCTTTCTATATTGTTTGCTTATAGCTCGAGCATCAAGTTGTTGCCAATATCGAATCTGTTGACTAAAATATTCTATGACTGATGACTCACCTTATCTCAGGTCACCTAGAATTCCTTTGATTTTGAACACTTCTAGAGAATTCATAGGGTAGAGCCAAAAAGTGTGAACTTGTCTTTATTTGAATACGTTTCATGGGAAGTATTTCCTTCCCTATCTTGTAATACATAAAATTTTCACTTGTCTCATTGATCATGGAATTTAACAGCCATGACATCACTAGATTATTTTCCACCTTCCAGATTCAATAGTCAAGGCTGTTTTCCACTGATTGGACAGCAGCACCGACAAGATAGTCTTCTTTTCCCTTTCAACACATGAAAATCATTACTTATTTAGACCACAAGCTGAAGTTTATGCACAATAATGGCCTCAGACTACTTTCAAAAACAACAGTGGAGTAGGTAGGTATGGCCATTTGACTGGAATTCAGGTTGGATATGCCACTTTCAAATTTATTTGCCATGGCAGATTAGATGAATTTTGTCATCGGTGTACGATAACAAGAATGGAATAGGGATTGATTCAGATCAAGAATGGAATGGAGATTGCTTCATATCTAATCTAAAACCATGTAGAAGTTTATTGAGACTTCTATTTCTTCAAAATTTTATTCAAATAACTACTCTAGTTAGGTATTTAAGCAGAATCTTGAGGCATACCTCATAGTTCTTAAAAGATATACCTCAATCAGTCAAGATTATCTCCTTGATTACAAGGAAATTTTCGTGAGCTGAATTACAACAACCTGCCTTTAACTAAGGAGGTTTAGAATAGAAAAACTATTCCTAAGAAGCTGCTCCTACTTAACATAAGGATCTTGTAAAGATCCTGATTTATTCTTTCCACCTCTTGCATAACAAAATAAAAACGGAGGAGAAAAAAAACGAAGTACAGGAGTCAGAATTATTGTGTTCAAAAAGAAAATACATTAAATTTTAGCATCGATCCATAGAATCAACAGTAGTTAAAATCAAACGCGATCTGCTTAATTCTTCCCCCAAACAAAAAAAATCGTCAACAAAGCCAAAATATATAAAGATATAAGCAAACAGCATCAGAACTAAAGCATGATTTCTAGCAGCAACTTCGGGTAAGTTAAAACATACAAAAAGAAAAACACACAATGATCAAAAACATTCCACAAAAAAAAAAAGCACATGCAGAAGAAAAGATACCTCTGTACTGATGATAACGCAAAAAATATAAACGAAAAAGAGCAACTAGTTTCGAAGAAGAATAGGATCAGAAGAGAAGAGCCACCAGAAGACGCCGTTGAAGAAGTTGAGATTGGATATACATAAGAGCGTTGACGGTGGATAGAGCTAAGTCGGCAGTCTCCTATGGCTCTCTCTTCATCTTCCTGGTCCCATTTTCATTTTTTTAAAATTTTATAGTTAATTTTTCTTGGGCGATAAGCAATCAGGAAACATCCACTTCTTTACGTCCACGGAGATATGATAAAGTCACCTGCGGGTTGCGAGTTGTTGTTTTGTGAAACTTTTCTAATCGGGTCGGGTTTGATTAGTCATACTCATAATCAACAATTCGGGTCGGGTTGATAACATTTGAACTGCTCACGAATTCTAGAGGATAGATAGGCTCGAATTTCCTGTGTTGTTCTGTGTTCTTGGGCTTCACGTCACTCTCTCTGCCTTGGATCTGATCTCTCATTCTCTCCATTTCCCCGGAATTTTACTGTCTTGTGGAGTTGATTGTTGGTCGACTTGAAGACAGGGAGGGAATAGATGCAATTCTTTGGAGGATCAGATATAAGTCCTTCGCCGCCGGCACCGACGGCGTCTGGGAACAATGCACACATGATGTATGTGTTCAACCGGAATGGGGTGTGCTTGTTCTACAGGGAGTGGAATCGTCCCCTTCACACTCTCAATGCCCAGCAGGACCATAAGCTCATGTTCGGTCTGCTCTTCTCTCTCAAGTCGCTGACTGCCAAGATGGATCCCACTTGGTTAGTTCTCTTCTCACAAATTGTTTGGTTTGAGGCTTCACTATGAAAATTGGCGAATTGGATCTAAAAGATTTACGGGGGCATTGATCTTATAGTGTTTGATGATTTGTATTTTTTGTTATCAATTTGGTGCAGTGCGGAGAAAGGGAATCTTGGAATGCCCCAGTTGCCTGGTCAAGGTTGTTCCTTTCACAGTTTTCGAACAAACACATACAAGCTAAGTTTCATGGAAACACCCTCTGGGATCAAGGTCGGCGTTTCACTTCATCCTTTAACCCATTTCATGTAACAAAAGATGATCACAAGACTCCATTCTAAGCGCTAGAAGCATAGGGCTTTGTGCTATGTTTATTTTGTCTTCGTATATTCACAACGATGAGCCTTTGTGCAGATTATCCTGATAACACATCCTAGGACTGGTGATCTACGGGAGTCTCTCAAGTACATCTACAATTTATATGTTGAATACGTTGTCAAAAACCCACTCTATGCTCCTGGAAGTCCAATCAGGTAAAAGATTTGAGCTTTTCTACTTGCTAAATTGATATTAAAAAGCCATTAACTGATTCATCATAAAAATTTTCAAATTATATTTGGGATGTTAACCATTCTATACTGGACGATCTCTAGTGTTTTACGCAAGTGACCTCAAAGTCGTATACGCGATTAGAGTGATGATTTTTGGTAAATGTGTGGTTTGTTAAAGAGATGAAGCCTTGTGATAAGGCCACATTTTAGTTGTTTATTCATATTCCAGTTAGGATCTAGCTGAATGTTTAGTATGAACTGTTGATAATATTATGACTACCAGCTGCCTATGTATGCTGCTCATCATTGTTTATGGTTAGCACCTCTGGTAGGCAATTCGTATGTGAATATGAGTTTATGGGTTGGTTTAGACCAATTTAATGAGCAACTTACAGAAGGAGAGATGTCTTTATATCAAAGCTTCAAGAGTTTACCATTCTTCACCTGATGCAGTTTTATTTGCCTGGGGCAGGTGTGAATTATTCAATACTAATCTCGACCAGTATGTGAGAAGTATTGCGTAGTTACGACATCTGGTGCTCAATGGCTTTAACATCCCATGGCACGGTGCCTATTAGTGATTCAGCTTCGTCTTCCAAGGAAACAAGGGGCAAGAAGATGAGCAGACATTCAAGTACAAAAGAAACTTGTGCCTTTACTCGAATTCGCGTAGAAAAGTTACCATTTGTATTCGGAATTCAGTTGTGCGATTCAAGTTACTTCTTGTTGTGGTTATGAAATACTTGACAATTTGCATAATGAAAACAAAATATTAGAGTGCCTCTCATGTGAAACGCAGATCGACAACGTGATGAACCAGTTCAGTATAAGTAGAAAAGGGTAGAAATCTAGTGTATTTTTCACCATTCATAGAAAACTTGAATATGCCAGTTATTCAAACGAGACCTATGGTAAGCCTTCCTGGGGTTAGGAAACCTCCTCTTGTCCCAACTATACATTTGAGGGCTACTCTCTTTGGCCTCCTGTATTTCCCTATGGTACTCACTTTGCTTCCCCATTATTGGCCTCGCTATCTTCATCGGATTCCTCCCCCTCACCATTTTCGGGCCACTTACCTCCGCCGCCACTCGGTCCGGCACCGTAAATGATATACCAAACCTTCTTGGTTGTACGCGTACTTCAAAAAAGTAACACGTCTTTTCTTTATTTCCAGGAGCATTTTGCTGTGCTGGTTCTGGTGGCTTGTGCCCACCTTCTGTCACGTCCATTGGCTTCTTTCCTTAAGTAGGAGCTAGGTGTGATGCATAAACTCACACGTTACACGTACGATTAATTTCTACTTCTCTGCAAGTTGGTCTTCTGCTTTGAGAACAGAAAGAGTCCAGAAGAAGACAAGACTAGAAAAGGCAATGTCTCTACATATAAATATATATATATGTATATACACATTCTAAAGTGGGCAAAAACGTACGTCAATGCACACCTCTGTCTCTTGTGTACGGTCGCCGGTTACCTGGTCCGAACTTGAAGGTCGTGATGGTTTAGTTGGTGTAAAGGAGATTATTAGGAAGAACTAGAGAAGTAAAATTTATAGATTATTAGGAAGAACTATAGAACTAAAAGCCTATATAATACCATCGGCATTAAAGGGTAGTTTGTTGATGGTAATAATGTTTATGGTATTGGTTAAAGCATTAAACACGTATCCTAAACCACGGCGGTCAAGTTGTTAGTTTTGGATGAACTAGGGATCTTGGATTGTTAATTAACTAGCAAATGTGATGTAACTATAGGGTGGGTGGCTGGTGTCGTAGGATATAAGAGTAGTAAAAGTTCCTTGTCTTATTCGCAATTAAATGTGTTATTAAAAAGTCACACAAGTGAATTCTAAATATCTTATCTTTCTCGGCTAACCGATCAAAAGCTTTCAAACCTCTAATCATAAGTATCAATGAATTGTTTATTCAAAATTGGACTATTATATATTGACAAATCTATCAAGAGAATAACATATATATCGATTGGCTCGCGAAGAGAATAACATATATATCGATTGGCTCGCGAACTTTACAGAATATTTTGATTTAAGAATCACTATTTTTAATACTACATCCATTGGGTATCACCATTGTTTTGATTATCGTACCGTACTGGCCAGTATCTACCGTTCTGGCCAAAAATTGGTACCAGTATCGATACGAGTATATATGGTAACGGTATAAAATATCGGTTGGTACTGGTCAATTTTGTCGGTACCAGCCGATATCAGCTAGTATTCAAAATATCGATCAAATATCGGTCGGTACAGAAAATTTTAAAAAATTGGGGGACTTTTTTGAAAAATTCCCTCCCTCCCTCCTATCTCTCCTTCCCTTCCTTTTTTTCAAAGTTTTTAAAATAATAATAAATATTTTATTACTAATAATAATTATCAATTAAATAAAACTTAAAAATAAATTATTTTTATTTTTATTACTAATAAATTATTTTTATTTAAATTTATTTTAATA
>JANVCQ010000001.1:16814698-16828892 GCA_025531925.1 Erythroxylum plowmanianum
TTGATCTCTGTGGGACGATACCCTTACTTCACTATACTACAAATCAATTTAAGTAGGGGATTAAATTTGTAGGCTAACGACAACCTATCAGTCGGTAAAGAGTCGCAAGGAAAGAAAAAGAGCTACTGTAGCTTTGCTTTAGCACGCACCCTTTCTCCTAATGAGGAAGGTGAACGTTTAAGAAGCATATTTATAGTCTTGACAAAGCAACCATAATCCAAAGGAAAATAGGAAACTAGGAGCAAGTAGGAAACTTAAGGTAAATATGAAACTAAAACAAGTTAGAAAACTTATAGAAATAAGGAAACCAACTTAACTAGAAAACTTGTGAAAATAGGAAACATATGGAAATAGACATTACATGTCAATTCCCTCTATTTAAGAAAAACTTGTCCTCAAGTGTTTTGGCAAATCAAGGTGTAGCCTCACGAATTCTGTCATGTAGTCTTGCATAGATCGAGAACATTATTTGTGTTGTTGGTACTATTAGAACAAAATCTTCTTATAATTCGAGAGTAAAAAATCCCTCTAAATTGTCTGTTTCATTCATGACCAAGATCGAACCTAATACTTTCCATCACACCACCTCCTTTTTTGTTCTTCTAAAAAAAGTAAAGGCGACTTCCTTCAACCTACAAGCTACCAAATTTATCCTCCTCTCTTTCGAGATCTTATGAAAATCAAAGAACTGCTTTACGTCTACAATCCAATGAAGAATTCCTTCAATACTAAAATTCTCATTGAAGATAAGAATATCTATCGAAACTTGAAATAGTTGTTAAGATCTCTTTGGTTTTATGGTCTATCTTATGAAAACTCTTCATCTACCTCTAATTCATTGTCGAAAGTAGGCATCCTCTTACGCGAGCAGGAATAGGTCTCTGAATGGTATGCCTTATAGCTCGTTCTTCCTTAACATAATCTTTATTATCATCCTTGTCCATATTAGCAAGAGGGTTAGAGGCGCCTTTGGATTTTTTATTGATATAAAATTAAGATTATTTATAAATCGTTTACAAAATAAAAGGTCTCTTTACAAAGAGTTGTGAGGGAGAATAAGTTTCCTTCTCATCCTACCCAATACTGCAAAGTACGAGTAACAAAATATACATAAATTAAGGAAAGATTTGATCGAGCCCTATCTATTAGATTATTTATGGGTTTATGTCCAATAAAAAGAGCCTAAGATAATGGTTATTAGGTATTAAGAAGTTGGCCTCAAATGGGTTCAAGACCCTTTCCCTCTCTCCTTTAAAATCAAATACATCAAAAGACAGTTTTTTGTAGGATCAGAAAACTATCGTAGAAAAGAGTTTCTGAACTAATGGGGAACACATTAAAGGAATAAAAGGTAGAGAGGGAATCAATCTTAATCAACAGTATCATGGATTCAGATATGGCTTTAATAGATCGATCCATAAATGTATAACAATTGGTAACAGAGCAAGGTGTTGCATTATTTATTGTCTACCATCATCAACTATTCGTTTCGTTTCTAGAATGATTGTTTTCTGTATTTGTAATGGCATTGCTTTCTTCATATGTGACATCTTGAACTACAATGAATGGAACTACCATAAACAAGAACACAGAAATAGAAACAAATCGCAAACTTCCGATTTTGTTCTTATATTCCCATACATCTATTGATGAATTTCGGTGTTGATTTGTATGAAATGGGAAAAGTTATTTTCAGATGTTGATAGAATCAATTTTCTAAGGACTTGAATCCCATTCTCAGTGCTTGGCCAAAGCGAAATATAGATGGATGGTTTAGGGTGAAAAACTCACATGGATTTAAAGTGAGGAACACTCGAATTTCATTATTTTGACCACCAAATAAGTAAATGGTGGATGTCATTATTGCTAGCTCAAGCCAAGAAAGGATTATGGAAAAGAATTGCAAGAAGAATCCATGAAAGAAAATTTTAGAATAAAAAACAAAAACCAACGTTGCTTGAGGAAAATGAGGCAATGCACGTGCCTCACATGACAGGGGGGCAAATGGCAAGCACGTGCACTACACGCGCCCATCGGGCCATACAATTTTTTGTTTTACCCCTGTTCTCAACAGATGGGCTGAGACTTAATGGACTAGGCCTTATAGACTTTATTGCCTAATCAAAGAATAATTGGTTATGGACTCAAATAACTTATGGGTCTTTTAAGTTTGGGTCAAAATTATTGGTTTTGGATTTGGCTATGATGGTGGACCCTATGCTACTTTCTTTTAAGTTTTATGGGTTTGAATATTGGTCCTACTTAAGGTATTTTGTTTTAGTTCATAACTAATAATTCATTAATTAATTGATAATTTAAATGAACTAATGAAGTAATCAATTAGTCAATTTAGATTTTTATGCATAATGTTGCGCATATGTTTGTTATGCAAAATATAATTTTGTGTCATATTATGTTTTAATTAGTACTTTGACTGTTTATACTATGTCATGCTTAGAATTACATTTTCTTATTATATGTTGAATGTGCTACATGATAATATGGTAATTAAGAATGGTTTGTTAGTCACTAAAGTGACCAAACTAATTAAATTAAATTTTGTCATGTATAATAATTGTCCAATTAAATGTTTGTTGCATGGAAGCTTGTTAGTCACCAAAGTGACCTAACTTGAAAATATTAAACATTTAATTGTGTATGTTTCAATTGTTCATGTTGATATGATGCTATTAAAAAAATGACATAAAGGTTGAACTGAACAATTGAGATTATTAATTATAATGCTAGGAGGTCACCGAAAGATGGATCATTGCTTATAATTAATGACATTAAGGGACTTATCAACATTTTTGTTTAATTTGATTGTATATCCAAAGATGACATGGATGTTGACTAGAATATGATTGATTGTCCATTATAGTGAAGTTTATTGGCATCATTATAGGTTATAGCTATGTATTTAAATATCACCTAAAGGAGAATTTAAATATATAATCAAAGTTAATATTAGTTTGAATCCATTTAGGTCTACTCAAAGCATTAATATGTGAGCTACATGTTGTATTTGCAGCATCTACTAATTTGTTCGCTTTAGGAAATGGCTTAATCAAGTTCAATGGTTTGAATTATGCAAATTGGTCCGAACAAATATAGTTTCAATTAGGTGTAATGGATTTAGACTTGGCCATAGTTTCAGACACAAGGCCCGCAACCATAATTGAGACTAGTTCTGAAGCTGACAAGTCTTATTATGAGGCTTGGGAACAGTTTAACACGCTGAGCTTGAATTTGATGCTAATGATGATCGCCGAAAATGTAAAGTCGTCAATGCCTAAAATAGACAATGCAAAGGAGTTCATGTTGAAACTTAAGGAATACTCCTAATTTGATATAGCTGACAAGTTCATAGTAGGGACTTTAATTAATGAGCTGACAACCAAAAAGTTTGACTAATCATAGCCCATTCATGATTATGTAACACATATGTCAAATCTAGCTGCAAAGATGAAATCCATGGGTATGGATGTAAGTGAGTCCTTTCTTGTATAGTTCATTATAAACTCACTTCCTCTGTGTTCAACCTATTTCGTTATAACACCATTAAGGAAAAATGGAACTTTCAAGAGATTAAGGCCATGTTGGTTCAGGAGGAAGGGAGATTGACGAAAATGAAAGAACACTCCGTTCATCTTACGTTTCATCAAGGAGCTAGTAACAGCAAGAACAAACCAGGAAAGAAAGGCAAAGATAAAGATAAAGCTCTCAGCAAAGTTAACGAGGGCTGAATCCATAAAGATAAGAGGTGTCATTTCTGCAAGAAACTTGGTCACTTCAAAAAGAATTGCGCTAAAAAAAAGGCTTTGTTCGAAAAGAAAGGTACATACTATGTCTCAATATATTTTGAATCAAACCTTATTGAAGTGTCTAATAATACCTGGTGGTTAGATTCTAGTGCAACTATTCACGTGTCATAAGTTAAACAGGGATTCTTTTCAATCCAGCCCATAGAACTGAAAAGTTCTTATTTATGAGGAATAAAATAAAGGCATGAATAGAGGCTATTGGGACATACAGATTGATCTTAGACACTGGGTACCACCTGGATCTAAAAGAGTGTCTTTATGTTCCTGAATGTGATAGAAATTTAGTTTCTATTGCAAAGTTGGATAATGATGGTTTTAACTTTAAGATTGGAAACGGTGTGTTTTCTTTATATAAACACAAGTACTATTATGATTTTGGTACTTTAATTGATTGTCTATATCGTTTCAATCTTGATGTTGATTTTGTTGAATCTCTAATTCATGTTGACCATATTATAGGAAGTAAACATAGTGCACATAATGAATGTTCTACTTTTTTGTGGCATAAAAGATTAGGTCATATATCCAAGGAAAGGGTACAGAGGTTAGTAAAAAATGAAATCTTACCTCAATTGGATGTTGCTGACTGGGATATATGTGTGGATTGCATTAAAGGCAAGCAAATATGATATATATTGAAGTATCCTGCCACAAGAAGTAACGACCTACTTGAGTTAATACACACTAACACCTATAGTCCTTTCGACATTCCTTCTTGGGGTGGCGAAAAATATTTCATTACTATATCTACTTATTGCATGACATATCTCAATCCGTGGCATTCTAGAGGTGATCATTAATATGGTAAGAAGGCAGTTAGATAGAAAAGTAAAGATAGTAAGGTCTGATAGAGGTGGTGAATACTATGGTAAGTTTGATAAAGTGGACAATGTCTAGGTCTATTTGCAAAGTTTCTTACAAGCCATGGCATGTATGCATAATACACTATGCCTAGTACACTGCAACAAATGGTGTAGCCGAAAAGTGGAATCGTACTCTTATAGATATGGTTAGGATTATGTTAAGTTACAGTATTGTACCTTTATCATTGTGGATGCATGCATTAAAGACCACTGGGTATCTGCTTAATAGGATTCCTAGTAAAGCAGTCCCTAAGACAACTTATGAACTATGGATAGAAAAGCAACCTAGTTTATGACACCTTCACATTTGGGGTTGCCCGACAAAAGTAAGATTGTATAATCCATATGAAAAGAAGCCTGATGCAAGAACTATTAGTGGTTATTTCATTGACTATCCTGAAAAATCAAAGGGATACATATTTTAATATCTTAACTATAGTACGAGAATAGTTGAGACTGGTAATGCTCGGTTCATTGAGAATGGTCAAATTAGTGGGAGTATAGAACCGCAAAAAATAGATATTCATAAGAGTTGAGTAGCAACTACTCTAAGTTGAGTTGAAACTACTATATTAAATGTGATTCCACCAATTGTTATCCCTCTTGTTGCATCACGAATACGCAACATACTATAACAACAGTTTAATGTTCCAATTTCACAAATTGAACATATCAATGAAGAACAAGCTAATGATGTTCACGTTACAAATGATTAAGTGATGCCACAAGAAATAGTATTACAAAGGTCTATAAGGTAGAGAAGACTAACTATTTTGAGTGACTATGAAGTTTACTCAATTGAACATAAATGTGACTTGAGCATTGATCAAGTTCCAGTCTTATTCAAACAAGCCATAGAATGTAGCAATTTTGGAAAATGGTTCAATGCTATGAAAGAAGAGTTAAAATCAATAGATAACAACAATGTCTGGGAATTAGTTAAGTTGTTGAAAGGTGTAAAGTAAGTGGGTTATAAATGGGTCTTTAAGGTCAAACGTGACTGACAAGGCAACAATGAAAGGTATAAAGCCAGATTTTTTGCCAAAGTTTATACCTAAAAGGATGATATTGACTATAAAGAGACCTTCTCTCCATTTTCAAAGAAGGACTCTTTAAGAATTCTTATGGCCCTAGTGGCTCATTATAATTTAGAGATTCACCAAATGGATATAAAGATCACTTTTCTAAATGGTGACTAAGAAGAAAAAGTTTATATGGATGAACCAAAAGGTTTCGTGACTACAGGAAATGAAAGATTAGTGTGTAAATTAAAGAAGTCAATATATAGATTGAAACAAGCTTCCTGACAATGGTATCTTAAGTTTAATGTTACCATTACGTCTTATGGTTTTGTAGAGGACACCGTTGATCGGTGTATCTATATAAAGGTTAATGAGAGTAAGTTCATTATATTAGTCCTACATATTGATGATATCCTTCTTGTTGCTAATAATACGATTTTGTTAATGTAAAGAATTTTCATTCTAATAATTTTTTATGAAAGATATGGGTGAGGCATTCTATGTGATATGAATTGAAATATTATGTGATAGATCATAAGGATTATTAGGATTATCTCAGAAAGGTTATATCGAGAAAGTATTAGAAATATTTAAAATAAAAAATGCTCCACAAGGATAGTTCCAATTTAGAAATGGGACAAATTTAGTCAAATGCAATGTCCACAAAACGATTTGGAACGTAAGGAAATGGAGTCTATTCCTTATGCGTCAATAGTTGGGAGCTTAATATATGCTCAAACATGCACTCGGTGGTCAGATATTAGTTTTGTTATTGGAATGCTAGGCCGATATCAAAACAATCCTGGAATAGACCATTGAAAAGTTATAAAGAAAGTCCTTAGATATTTACAAGGCACAAAGGACTATATGCTCACATATAGAAAGTCAACCCATCTCGAAGTGATAGGTTACTCGAATTCAGACTATACTGATTGTGTAGACTCAGAAAAATCTACATTCGGTTATATCTTCCTATTAATTGGAGGAGCAGTTTCATGAAAAAATAGAAAGCAGTCTGTCATTGCTACTTCTATTATAGAGGCTGAATATGTGGTGTGTTTTCAGGCCACGGTTTAGGGATTTTGGTTGCGGAACTTTTTCTTAGGTTTTGGCATTGTCGACAGTATTGCTAGACTATTAAGAATTTATTGTGATAATTCTACAGCCATTTTCTTCTCTAAGAATGATAGGTATTCAAAGGGTGTGAAATACATAGATTTGAAGTACTTGTATGTGAAAGAAGAAGTGCAAACACATAAAGTGTTAATTGAGCATATTGGTACTGATCTAATAATAGCGGATCCGTTAACTAAAGGCTTACTGCCTAAAACATTTATTGGCCATATTAAATGGATGGGCATTATAGATAAGTCCTTGTTTGCATAGCGTCATGACATGTATATATACATATAATTGTTTTGTTCGAATTGTTATGACACTCGTGAATTCAATTACAGTCATATTTTTGCCCACTTATTTGTTATCCACATTATGTTGTATACAATAATTGGTTATGTGAGATAACAATTAAATAATTACCTACTTAAAGTTTTATGAGTTGAGTTGATTATGTGATATATGGAAGGCATCATGTTGTCTAACTTGCGATCGCCATGATCCAGTCATCTTAATCACTTAAGAATGACTTGATTGATTCAATGTATTATGTGCATTGAATCACTAAGTCGAAATATGGGTCAAATGGGAGATTGTTAGATTATTTAGTAGTTCATGTCACTTATGGGTTGAATCCAATGAAAAGAGCCTAAGATAATGGTTATTGGATATTAAGGAGTTGACCTTAAATGGGTTTAAGACCTTTTCCCTTTCTCCTTTAAAATCAAATACATCAAAAGATGGTTTTTTATAGGATCAGAAAACTATCACAGAAAATAGTTTCTGAACCATTAGGGAAACACATTAAAGGAATAAAAGGCAGAGAGGGAATCAATCTTAATCAATACTATCATAGATTCAGTTATGACTTTAATAGATCGATCCATAAATGTCTAACACTATCTATGTTCATAAACTGTTAGAATGAACATTTCTAGGACAAAAAAGTATAATCCTAATGGCTAAATTGTTTTTCAGGGAGCTAAAGACAATAGTTACTGTTTGATGTTTGTCTTCGAATATCCTACAGTTTCACGTTGTCTGCTTGTGGAGCATAGTAGCAGCAACTATAACAAATACAATATGTTGTTTAACTCATTATTTTCTAAAAGCATAAACAAGCCAAGGTTTTCATAACTAAAATACAAGAGGAAAATAGATTATTCCAATCCAATTAAATACCAGGAGATCTTAAGATCAAGAGGACTCAAAAAACAGGTGTTTAGTGCTTTCAGCTTCAACACCAATAATACACACAAATGGTCAGCTACAATGATACTTAGGTACACAAATGTTTGGTCTTGGATTTTGAGTGATTTTGTATTAGGAATTCTATGCATTTCTTTTTCATTTTTCTTTGCTCCGTATGTGTCAATTTCCACTTTCACATACAATTTATTTTTAACATTTTTATGTAATTTCTTATAAATTTTATGTATAATTTTTACTGTAAAATTTTTTTTTATGTAACTTCTTATAATTTTTAAAAACAAGTTTACTAAAAAAACTTATTTGCTACGCCCTTTTTATAGTATTTCATCTTTTCTTTATTAGTTAAGATTTTTTTAACTTATTAATAGTGATGTTACTCGCATCTTTTATTTTTTATAATCATTATTAAATAATTAAATTTTGAGTTAAGAGACAATTCAACCTTATATATTTTGATTGATGATTATCATTCTTAGAACTCTTGTAAAGACGTCCAAATAAACTCATCATCTTTCGTTAATAGTATCAAACATAGTCCTTAAAATTTAGGTCACACATATTTCATTTTATGAATTCCTATATCTGAAATTTAGATAATTTTTTATTATCTTCTCAAAAAAAATTTATTAAACTTTGATGAATAATGACAAATGCATTTTAATCTTTTTCCTTTTCAGCATGACTCAAACTTATCTTATATCAATGTTCCTTAATTCATCCTTTGCGCTATAATTTAACTCAGTGATTGAGAGTCAAAGATAAACTCAAGGCTTTTTGCCATTTGAATAACCAATATCGCAAGTTAATGGTCAAACTACCCATATCTGTCTCTAACGGCGGTCTAACAAGTGCAAGACGGTACAAAAGGGTTGGACTAAGTCTATTCAGTAATCACTTTGGATGATATCACAACAGTCCCCTTAAAATATATTATGGTCATATCAAAGTGATAGTTCCTAAGGAAAAGTAAAGCTTTAATTTTATGAGCTTCGCTTGCATCCAATAAGATTCGTTGGGAGATCAACTTAAGAGATCTTTTTGAAATTTAAGAGATAAAATGAAAATTAGTTAAACACATTGTCATACGTTAATAATAATTTGGTTATGGCCAAAAGACTTCGTCCATAGATTATAAAAGTGCAAGTCAACTAAATAGAGTAGGTACCAAAGAAAAAAAGACCGCATTCCTATCTATAAGTGAAATCACAAGGTCAGTCCTCAAACAAGAAAACAATAAGCTTATATGTGATTCTTTACTAATGTTGATTACTTGACTTGATCTTCTATTAATTGTTTATCCTTCTTGCGAAACATGAGAAATTTTTAACATAAGTGATCCAAATACCTAATCAAAAATCAAACTCACTAGAAAATAACTAGACAGTGACATAATAAGAATTAAGAATTATGGTCTGGCCAGAAGGGTATTGGTTTGTTGCTACGTCAGGTGTTGTCCATTACGCCTGCATGATGAGTCCCAAAAACAAGGGGTTCGGGAAGTCGACAAAGTCTTTACAAGTTTTTCTTAATAAAGGTGGAATTTATTAAGTATATAATATTAAAAACGAGTGAAAATTCTTCTTCAATTTTTCTTTTTTTCTCTTGCAGGCTCTAAGATTCAATAATTAAAATTTTAGGCTAACTACAAGGAGAAAAAGATAAAAGACTTGTATAAATTATAAGGATCTCTTTACGAGGAATTCTTATATGAATCCTATTGCGTCAAAGTTTTCTATTATAAATCATATTCTCAGTAAGTTTCAATATTACTATATTATTCTTCATCACCGCTCTCAACAAATACGACTTTCTCACATTTTTTAACTGACCTGTTTGGTTATCTCATCTTAAAAATGTTCAAACTACTTAATATTTGTTTCTCTTAATTTATCAATTATTGGTAACATGTCCAAAGTTAATTTATTAAAAAATTGGTTTTTGGAAATTATAAAAGTTAACTAGTTATTTGATCAATAAAATGTAGTAAATGCTTCATTATTATTTTATGATGCTTATTTGAATCAGGTATATGAAAATCATAAAACATAATAATATATGCTTTATCTTTCTTTTACTTTTAGTTAACAAATTTGTTATTTTTTGAATTTTAACGTAATGTAAAAATAAATTTAATTTTTTAACATAGGTGAATTCATCACTCCTTTTAATATAAGTGATCAATTGAAAAAAAGTTAGAGAGTTTCTAGAAAATGATGACCGCAAAATATCTGTCAACTATTCTTATCTATAAATCGGTCATTGAGTTTGTTAATTATTCTTATATTCTAAAACTATTAATTAATATAATTTAAATTTTAGTTTTTTCTTTTATACTAAAGCATTTGGACTGACAATCGTACGAGATTATTACAGGAAGATAGCCGGCATAGCACTGACAGACCACGTGTTTTAAATTTACGGGAATAAAACCTTCAAATCATCGGCAATTCAAAGAAGAGAGCAAAAAGACGAGATAGGATCGTGTTGATTTGTTTTGTTTTTGGTGATATTTTAAAAAGAAAATTACGCATATCGGGCAGGACAACCATGCAACGAACTAACCTTAAGAATTGTTAAGTCTGCATTCCGTGCAGGCATTAAGTAAGACGGCAAACCAGACTTAAATTCAACTTAGTGAGGTTAAGTTGAAATTCATACTTAATTTAACATTCTAGGATTAAGTTGAACATAAATTAAATTCAACATAGTGAGTTTTGTTGGATTTAATCTATCGTGTGGGCAGACATATATATATATATATATAAGTTAATTATATATTAGGAGCTATCATAAAATTAAGTCCGATTAAAGTGACTTATTAAAGTTAAAGACTTTGAGCTATATGAAATCTACCAAAACATGAAAACCTAATAATTTGATTTCTATTTTATAATGGGTTAAAATAGAAATAAGACAAATTGTATAAAGAATTAGAGTTATGGCCTCTGAGTTAGACGTATGATTATTGTTCTGATATACTTTCAGACTTCATGAGAGAAAACAAATGCATATATTAACTTCGAAGATGAATAACCACAAGATTCAAGAATCATATTGTTCTCGTACATTTAGTACCCTTCCGCGACAGATTTAAATATTCTTGATGATTTTTCATGATTGTTTATATAATTGATGATAATTTTCACCCTGAAGAATTAAAAACTAAAGTTTAAGTTGAAATTTATAGGTAATATAATGTTCATATTATAAAAAAGTTTGATCTTAAACTTAATTCGAAATTATCTTATATTTTGGAAATTTTTATTGGAGAATTAAAATTGCTTATAACTAATTGTAAAAAATACTAATAAATAAATTTAAGTATTCATACAAATTTCAAGTCCAAACTAAATATATGTAATGGAATTTTTATTTTTTAATGAGAGCTAAAATAATTAGCTTGTATAATTTACAAAATATCGCGTTATTCATATTGATAGTCATTATATTTATTTTAATAGAACAGTTCTTGTATTTTTTGCTAAATTTTTATCTGATAATTAAATGATATGTTTTTTAAATTTTTGTTATAAAGTTAAAGCATAGATTTATGTCTCCAACCAAATTGAAGTTCAACATAGTCAAAAGGTGAGAGAAAGGAAAAACAGATATTAGCCGTGATTAAGATTTGCAATACGAAGCAAAAGATGGACACAGGGCTATTTCTATCATTTTATAACCTATGGGTGAAATAAAAAAAGATTTTAATAAATTAAATATATATTTAAGTTTATATATTTATATGAACATTAACTAAAACATTAAACGATGGGCCCTTTTTTATAATTTTATATTGTTAATTAACTAAAATATTAAACATAAATTCCTTTTTATGATCGACCCTGGGCAGGTGTCCTGATTGCCCCTTTCCAGAGTCGGCATTGAATAGTAAATATATGATATATTTGATATTATGGTTTAGTATTATGAATGTGATTTTCTAAAGTATAGTTTTTAATTGAGTATTTAGTTTAAAAAATAAGAATTAGTATGTTTGAAAGACTGAAAACTGAAAATTGATTTTAGACAGTTGAAATTGGCGATAGCCACTTAACCTGTTCAAACCCTATTTCTACCGAATAATGTTGTTTTAAATGGGAACGTGGGAGTGTCTAAAGCGTGGCCGTGTGGGACCTATTCCCTACTTTTAGGACAAAATAAATATTAGTTAGATACAAATGTGGACACAGAGAACATAGGAAGTGGCGCCAAATGAGGCCCGCTTGATCGATGTTTGCTTTTCCTTTTGACATTTTGGTTGCTTTTGACCTAGACCGCTACCTTTCTTTCTTTACTTTCAAGATGACAAGACTTTTCAATTACCCATTTTTCTTTTTCCTTTTTATAACAAAAAGCAAAAAACACAAAAAAGCTTTTTTATTTATGGAGTCATTAAAATCTTAATTTTCTGGATAAAATTACAATGTAATATAATTATTATATTATATTTAATAACAATAACCAAAGGTTTAAATATTTATTAAATATAATATCATTAAGATATATTCTTGTCGTCCACACTTGGGCTACCTAAATATGAAAAGGGAACAGATTACTTGTTTTGATTATCATGTTCCTACCTTATTTTATAAGCATTCATTTATCTAATAAATATAATCTATAAAAAATAAAGAGGTGAATACTCATAAATACTCGTAAAATAGGTAGAAACAGATTACCTAATAGGCTAATACTGCGCAAAAAAAGGTATGACTTCTTGGAAGCAGTAATTCATAAATATGCGCTTAAGGAGCTAAATAGGATGGGAAATGGAAAGAAGGCTGCATCTGCCTCCTATTACTTGAATAAGATCTCTCGTTCTTGTTACAATATTCTTATAATGTTCTATTAAATTTTATCTACATATTTACCTAAATTTTAGGTAAATATATGAATAAGATTTGATAGGACAAATTTGAATCAGAATAATTAGAACAGAAGATTTGGTATACCTAAAATACAATGGCACCAAATGAAAATGAAGTTCGAAAATGTGTAACGCCGACCTTGTTCGGAACAAAAGATTAAAAGATTAGTTATCAATTATTTTAATTGTACAATATTGTTAATACATTCGGTAAAAATGAAAATTTATTCACACCGAAAAAAAGTAATTAGACCAGACTGTCTTATAAACAATTATTAATATTAAAATTTAAAATATTTAAACTCTTTTTAATTATGAAATTGAAAAAATTGAATTACTCATTTAAGTAATTATTCGATATGTACAAGGAATGTAGCCTCCAGAGGAGTCCTTCCAATTATTACCACCAAACAAACACAACGCCGGCAAATAAGAAATAACCCCTGCTGCCGGAGCCATTCTGCATCATCTCTTATAACGTGTCTTTGGTTTTACCAGTTTATGTTAGATTCATTCAAACTATAAAATGTTATTATTGAATTGAATAGAAAATTATGTCAAATCAAAATTAATTATGTTACTTAACGTATTGTCGTTTGTCTTGGTTACTAAATGACACTATTTTATACATACAAAGAGATTACCTAAAGTTAAAAGCAACATATTGCCAATTTATGAGAATGACTTATTCAGTTCAGATCATGTTATAAACAATAAATTAATCCCCATTGCTTTGTGTTTGCAAAGTCATGTGGTTGGAAATTGGAACAATTCTTATATGATGTCTATTATTATATTCTTATTGGATTTGATTCTTGTGAGACTAAATGAAATCTCTAGTATGTATCAAGTTGACGCGGAACGGCGGAAGAGCAGAGACGTAGCCTAAAGGCTATTGAGGACAACGGGGTAAATAAGAAAAATTGGTGAGACGTTTGTGACGAAAAACGTGCTTAATCCACGGCCGGTATTTAAAAGTTTGCTTTCTTTTCTCCACACAGGATTACAGTAAACCAAACGCGGCGTATTAAAATTCCCATAAGGGACTTCACATATTTGAAAATTTACAAGCACGCAACTCCCTCCAAAACCCAAAGAACTCGTTTCCGAAACCCAATTTGGGAAATATAACTTTTTCTTCTCTGCTCTAGTGTTAGAGTTGTAAATGTACACACAGTTTCTATCAAGTCCAGATCCTCTGTTTAATTTTATGGTGTCTTATTGTGTCCAGTGAATCTCAGCCATTTATTTATGTGGGTCCCGCATAAATAAATGGCTGAGATTCACTGG
>JANVCQ010000001.1:16835516-16846235 GCA_025531925.1 Erythroxylum plowmanianum
ATATAAAATGATTTCGCATTAGAACGGGCCCAAATTATTTACTGATATCTGCGCACTCGATTTGTTTTCAAAAAAAATATATTACCGAGTTTTAAACTGCATTGACTACTCTAGCATACCACCCTCGCGGGTCGCGGACTCGAATATCACCGTCGATGTCGGATTCGGGTCTCGTGGGAGTGGGATGCTACAACAATATAGTATGATCTTTCATATCAGAAAAAAGAGTTTTTCTTTGGTGTTATTGCTAGTTAAGGGTGATCTTATTCTCAAATTTTTGTTGTTGTTTTGGGCATTTTTCACCAATATATGGGGTGATTGAGTATATGTCTAGGAAAAGCTCTGTATAAGGAGACTGAGTTTTAAGTGTGACCATTTGTGACTCCTCCAATTTTTCCTAGAAACTTTTCTAGTGTACTACAGTCTTATTATATACTAAGTGGAGGTAACCTGAGGCGGTTTCCCTTTTCATATGGGAGAGTGGAGTCAATTCTTGTGTGACATGAGCCAAATTGTGATAAAAGCAATGTCAACCAAATTTGATACTACAACATTTGATAGGACACAATTCTCATTATGGAAATTGAAGATGAAGTTAGTATTAGTAAAAGATAATTACTTGGAGGCCATCAGTGCTAGGTCGCCAAGTTTTGCAGATGACGATAAATGGAAACAAATAGATGCCTTAATCATGTCAAATTTGCATCTTGATCTATCAAATGATATTTTGCAAGGTGTAGAGGAAAAGAAAACAACCAAGGAGATATTTGATCATCTCATAAAGTTATATAAAGATAAGTCTCTTCACAATAAAATATTTCCGAAGAGGAGACTCTACACACTCTGAATGCCTAACTACTTTGGTAACGAAGCATATTAATACTTTGAATTCTCTATGCTCTCAACTTTTCAACTTTCAAAGTTGGGACATAATGTAATCCAACTAAACATGCAGAGATTTTACTTCAAAGTATTTCAGATTCATATGACTAACTTATCATCAATTTAACCAATAATATACTTATGGATACTTTAGTATTTGATGATGTTGCTGCTTTGGTTCTTGAAGAAGAAAGAAGATGCATCAACAAGGAAGAAAGGCTGGTAAGTTTACACCAAGAGGAAGCCTTATCAATGACGAGAGGATGGCCAATGGAGTGTGATTCTATTAGGAGCCACAAACAAGGAAAGTTGAAATTCAGAAGTAAGGAAAATCTAAGGTGTTACAATTGTGGCAAGAGAGGACATTTCAAAAGTGAATGTTGATTTAGGAAGGGTGGAGAGAAGGCCTCTGAAGCATCAATTGCTCAAGGATGTGTTGCCAATGGAGAAATCTTATATAGTGAAGTAACAACATTGTTTAAAGACAAATTAGAGCTCATTAATGCTTGGATAGTGGATTCAGGAGCAACATGACATATGACTTCTTATGGATATTGGCTTCAAACTTATAAACCTATCTCTGCAGGATATGTATATATGAGAAGTGATATTGTCATAGAGATAGCTGGGATTGGCACCATTAAGTTGAAGATGTGCGGCATATGAAGGGCTTGAAGAAGAATATATTGTCTTTAGGGCAATAGGATGAAATTGGGTACAAGATCTGCATTCAAAATAGAGTTATGAAGGTGATCAAAGGAGTACTTATAGTAATAAAGGCGTAAAGGATAGCTGAAAACTTATACAAGTTTATGGGAGAGATGCATTTGGACACAAATGCATCGATTGCATTGGTTAGTTCTGTAGAAAATGCAACAAAGTTGTACCATAAACTTGACCGCATGTCAGAACAAGGATTGAAGATTTTTGCTGAGTGGAAACTAATCCCTGGTCTCTCGAAAGTATCATTACTCTTTTGTGAGCACTGTGTTACAAGTAAGCAACATAAATTGAAATTTAATGCATCTAATTGTAGAAGTAAAGATATTTTAGAATTGATTCACTCTGATGTATGACAAGCACTAGATATGTCTCTGGGTGGAGCAAGGTACTTTGTGACCTTTATTGATGATTACTCTAAAAAATGATAGGTGTACCCTATCAAGAGAAAGATAGATGTCTTTACAACCTTCGTAATCAAGAAGTCATGAAACGTTAATTCATGTTGCCTCACACTGTTTAACAAAATAGAGTGGCAGGGCAAATGATCAAAACTTTGCTTGAAAGAACTAAAGCCATGTTGAGAACTGCAACTATAACAAAGTCTTTTTGGGTAGAAGCAGTGACGATTGCCTGCTATGTGATTAATTGATCACCAACAAAATCGATTAATAAGAAGACACTGATGGAGATATAGACAGATAAACCAGTAGATTATTCTTAGTTACACATATTTGGAAGTCATTTGCTTGTGATGTACAATACCTAAGAGATCACGACTAGATCCAAAATCCAAAAAAATGTTGATTTAGAGGCTATGCTGATGGAGTCAATGGGTATCGACTATGGGATCCCACTGCTCACAAGCTCATCATTAGTAAAGAGGTCATATTTGCAGAAGATAAACTACAAGAGAAGGATCAAAGTAGCACATCTGAAGAAATTTCTGGGGTCGTAACGATTTAGGAAGAAAGGAAGATTGAACAAAAAGATTCTACTAAAGCTATATCAGATCACGAGGAGCAATAATCGATTGAATATGAAAATATAGAAGTTTGACGGTCAACATGTGAAAGGAAAACCCTAACCTGACAGTCTGATTATATTATGAAAGGCAATGTTGCATACTGTCTCTTAACAGAAGATAGAGAACTATCAACATTTTGATAAGCAACCGATAGCTCGGATGCATCACTTTGGATGGCAGCAATATAGGGAGAAATATAAGCTCTTTATAAGAATAAGTCATGGAAGCTTATGTCACTGTTACAAGGGAGAAAGCCCATTAGCTACAAGTGTGTATACAAAATCAAACGTAACAATGATGATCATGTGGAGCGATATCGCTCAAGGTTGATAGTAAAATAATATGCTAAAAAAGAAAGTATTGACATTACTGAAATTTTTTCACCTGTTGTTTGTCCTAATACAATTCGGATTGTCCTAGTTATATGTGCTAAATTTGATATATATTTAGAGCAATTAGATGTAAAGCCTGTGATTCTTCATAGAGATCTTGAAGAAGAAATTTACACGTATAAACGAAAAGGTTTTGAAGAATTAGGGAAAGAGAACTTGGTTTGCAAGTTGAACAAATCTTTGTACGGTTTAAAACAGACACCAAGATGTTGGTACAAAAGATTTAATTCCTTCATAATGAGACATAGATTCAACCCATTTAGTGCAGACCCTTGTGCTTATTTCAAGAGGTTTGGTAATAATGATTTTCTTTTATTATTATTATATATTGACGACATATTGGTTATAAGCTCCAATAAAGATCGTATTCAAGATTTTAAGGCTCAATTAGCTGGGGAGTTTGAAATGAAGCATTTACGACCAACAAACAAAATTATAGGGATGGAAATTTACCAAGAAATAAATAAAAGAAAGATTTGACTTTTTCAAAAGAATTATTTAAAAAAAATCTTGTGATGCTTTAATATGCAAGATTGTAAGTCAATCTCTACCCCTCTTCTTGTTAATTTCAAGTTATCCTCAAGTAAAAGCCCTAGCAGTGAAGCAGAGAAGAAGGACATGTCTCGAGTACTGTATGCATCAGTTGTGGGAAGTTTAATGTTTGCTATGATTTACCCAAGACTAGACATTGCATATACAGTGGGAGTGATTAGTCGTTACATAGCGAATCTTAGTTGAGAACACTGGTGGGTTATAAAAAGGATCCTAAGATATATTAATGAGACCTCAGATACTGCTCTATGTTATGAAGGATTTGAATTTATTGTCAAATGATATGTTGATTATAATTTTGCAGACGATCTTTATAGAAGAAAATCCCTAACGAGTTATGTGTTTACAATTGCAGGATGAGCTATGAGTTAGGTATCTAAACTACAGATAGTTGTAGCAATATCTACAACAGAAGCTGAGTATATGACAGTTACATAAGCTTACAAGGAATTCATCTTAATAAAAAGATTTTTGGAGGGGTTTGGGCATCAACAAGAGAAAATTCCTTTGTACTGTGATAGTGAAAGTGCCTTATATATTGCTTTTCATTATAGAATTAAACATATAGGAGTTCAATATCATTTCGTTCATGAAGTAGTGAAAGGTGAAAGTGTGGACATGCAAAAAATTCACACAAAAGAGAACCTAACAGATGCATTAACAAAGTTATCAAAATTGATAAATTCATATAGTATATATCCTTATATGGCTTGGCAAAGACATAAACAGCAGAGAACTGGCAAGATAGAACGAATGGTGTGGAGATTGATTGGTTCTCAATCAAATTTTCAAGTGGGAGATTATTGGCTTATCCCATATTAAAAGTGGGTAAAATTAGAAGCTTCAATTGAGGCTATATAGGGAGACCTTTCCTTAAGGTTCTTCTCATAACAAATCTCTTTCCCATATCCTTGTGTATTAATTATTGGTGTAAATTTTGGGATCTTTCTCTTGCAATCTTTGTTTTCTATAATGTAAAGTTTTTTATTCTTGTTCCAACGAATATGAGGAAAAATCAGGGAAGAATATAAAACTTTCCACTATATAAATCAAAGTTTACAAGAAAAAAAATCTCACAATCCATACCAAGAATTAATACACAAAGATATGGGAAAGGGATTTAGGGTGAGGAGAACTTTAAGAAAAGGTCTCCTTATATAGCCTTAATTAAGGCTTCTAATTTTATCCACTTTTGATGTGAGATAAGCCAGCAATGAGAAAGAGATTTAGGGTAAGGAGAATTTTAAAGAAAGGCCTCCTTATATAGCCTCAATTGAGGCTTATAATTTTATCCACTTTCGATGTGGGATAAGCCAATAATTTCTTTTATTTATGTGTTTGCTCTATCCAGATGAAGTCTATCTTCTATCACCCCGATCATTATTGTCTAAAGTTTGCCCAACAACTCGAACTGTCTAATTCCTAACTCAAACTGATTCATTAAAGTACCAATCAGTGCATATCGACCCTTCTTCAACTTTTTGTTATTAAAGATTCAAAATTTATACTATTAGAGACATTTTTCTACGAGCTTACAAATCCTAATGTAAACAAGAGGGATCTTAAATCTATTTTTATTGAATAATGTTGCTTTTGGAATAGTGACTATTGGTCTTTGTGTTGTTAGTGTCTGTTTGGTTGAGCTTTTGGAGGGTAAATAAGTACTTTTTTATCGTAAAAGTTTTTTTTAAGAAAAATGAGTGTTTGGCTGTAAAATAAAAAAGCATTTTTTTAGTAGATATAGTTTTTTTGGCAGCCAAAATATAGCCTTTTAAGATCAAATTTGAAGCTTCTCAAAAAAGCACCTTTTTCAGGTAGATTTTTCAGATCAATTAATGAGCCTATTTTTTAGTCCTTTTAGTCCTTATGTTTTACACACAATTTCTATAATACCCACAAACCCATCTTCATGGTTATTTAGGGATTTATATAATATTATTTAACTTTTTATATGTCTTAATATTTATTTTTATATTAGTTTGACTTATGATATAATCCATATAAAAGATTCGATTAGATATATTTTTTGTGTTTCATATGGTTTAAAATAATATAATAATTAATATATTGTGCTTTGCATATTGTTTAATATATTTTAAATAATATTTATATGCATAAATAATTTTTATTACAAAATAAAATATAGTTAAAATTAATAAAAGTGCTTTTTATTTTTATATTGCAAATAGTCTACTATATGAAGCTTTTTAAAAAAAAATTAATTTTTAATTGACAACCAAACAGTCAAATAATTTCTTAGAAAAGCTCTTCTAAAAAAAGTTCTATTAATAAAAGCTCTACTAATATAAGCTTATCTAAGCATGCACTTATTCTAAATCATTTAATCTTTAAGGGGATCGTTTTTAAAAAGTGACTTGTTTTCTTGCAACTTTATTTCTTAACCATCGTATAATTCATAGTTGTAATTATTTAAGTTTATTAATTTTAACTGTAATTTAATGAATAAAATTATAATTTTATTATGCCCTCCTTATTTCTTTTAAATAGTTAAATTGTGAGGTTTAATTAGTCAACGTGGAATTGCAAAAGAATTTATAATTAAAATATACTTTATACTTTTTTAAATAATTATTTCCCTAAATATTTTTTTATTTTCATTTTTAATTCAACATTTCTACTCTTTTGTTTTTCTACTGTATTAAAGTTTTCGAGTATAGTAAAAATATAAAAAGTTGAGATATTAGATGTCAATTTATTAGAAATAATCTTTCTATTCAGTAAAAATAAGACTACGTAATATTAGATCTTTTTAAATCTCACGTCTCAATAAAATTTTATATTAATAATAATGACGAGAAAAAATATAAAAAATATTACAAAGTGAAGGTCTTATCAAAATTATACTTGATCGCACATTATAGTTTTTCTTGAAATGTTACGGCTTACAAGTATTTCAATTAATTATTTGGTCTCATTTTTATGCATAAAAACAATCATTTTAGAATATAAAAATAATGCTCATTTAATTATAATATAAAAATATTGTTGATTTAATTATAATATATTATCAACTACCTTTTTCATTCCTCACGGGTTATTTTCTTACCGTATCAACTAACGTGCAGCTTCCATAAATCAATTCATCGTCATCTGAAATTTGATAATAAAATAAAGTTTGAAAAGATTTAATAATATATAAACAATAGATAGTAAATAGGCTGTCTCTGCTCCTTAAATCAATTATTCTAAGCAAATAAATTAATGAGAAGCAGATATCTTATCAATCAACAAACAATTACAATCACATAGCCTTGGTCATCGTGTCCGGAATACGGTGTGTTCGTCCCTGCCGCCTGGATCGCCGATGACTGCCACCGATTTTCAACCGTCCGGTGTCCTTGAACCGTTCCTTCTCATAAGGGTCCATAACACACTCCGGCAACGCCACGGGGTACCTTAACGTATCGTAACAATATGAATAATACATGAAACGTTGCCGGAACTTACGCATTGCGTTACGTTGTTTCCGGGTGATCACGGCATAATCTGCGGCGGCAAGACGAGTGTTCAACTCGGTGCAGCTCTCAGCTGCCGGAACTTGTTCAATGGTGTCAACTCGGCAGCCCTCCAGAGTGAAGTCCTTGAACTCCGCAACAAACGGTGCATAGTTGTAGTTAACCTTGTATCTGCCACCGGAAGTTGCCCAAGTTGACGCATCCCATATGGTCGCGTATAATGACATAGGCTTTGTCGGGTATTCACCGTTCATTGCCTCTGTTCGCACTACCTCTCTGATCGGAACCTCGTCAATGAAAAATCTGAAAGTTTGTTAAATGATGCAGACGTGCAAGCAAACATTCAATGAACTTATTCGATTTAAGAAAAGGAAATGGACATGGAAAAATTGTCAGTGGGAAGTGACTAATACCGAGTTAGGTAATCAGAAATAACAACTCCTCTTAATAGTTATTTGCTAACTTGTGACACAATCTGACGTTTCTTACTCGTTGGACAAGAGGTGATTGCATTTAATTCAGACGTCAGTATATAATATTTCAAAAGATGGCTGAAAAAAAATCTAACTTGAAAACCAAAGTTTGTGAGAACTCACATGATGTTCTTCGGCGTCCACAGGATGCTATACCTGTGGAAATCCTTTGTAGGATCGAACCATAACTCGTATCTTTCTTCTCTACCCCTGAAGGTGCTGCCGTTCCCGTACAGGTTCGTCTGAAACCTCCAGGGCTTCCCTTCCACGTTTCCTAGGAACTCGAAGTCCAACTCGTCGTGTGTCTTTGGGAACACGTCACCATTTGATGTCTGCTTTTGACAATTTCGACTATGATCATCATTCATAATCATAGCACCTCATCATTAACTATCATGAAAGTGTATCAATCTGAATGGTTTAATTATTATAATTTGAAACAAATCACACAATGGGTGGAGTTTTTATAAAGAAAGTTAAGCACATAATTCAAAAGCAATCCAAGGGGTGGAAGATATAGAGACTTATCTGAAACATCCAGGAATGTTTGAATTTTTTACTGTTTAAGAAACTCAAAAGTCCTGATCTGAATCAGAGGTCAGGATCATTAGAAACCATGTGATCACTCATCACTTACATAGAAGGCGACACACACACCGGCCGTGTAAGCATCTGGAAGCTTGATGTTAGCGCTAAAGAATCCATATTTGTACATTTTAGACGAAATAAAGCCAGACCCTGATCATCCATTTCCATAACGAACAATGATTTTCAGTAATAGTTCGCCGGAAACTCAGTCTACAGTGCAAAGACGATAAGAATGTAAATGTGATAGACTTAGAAGCGGTTATGTACCTGTGAAGCGATCTAGGAGAAGGCGTACGCTTCTGGCATTAGGAGAGCGAATGAGATTGCCATCTCCGAAGAGAGGTGTGTAACCTTCGTCGAAGGAAATGGTGGAGATGTTAAAAGCTGCATTGGTAGTACAAAGAAGGATACAAAGGAAGAGTCTTATTAGTAAGGTCTTGTTGGATACTGATGAAGACCAACAGAATAGAGAATTCATATTGTCTTTCATCTTCATCATTTCTTTCTTCTTCATAATGTTTCTCCACAAGTTCCTCTCTTTATCCACACACACACACACACACACATATATATGCCCGATCATACAAACGAAAAAAGATTGTATAATTGTATTCTAATATCCAAGAACCCTCTACACTCACAACAACGGGAATGGATAACGGGTTTGGTGATTTCTTGTGGTTTAGGTGAACCGAAACAAGGTGACAACCCAATATGATGAGGACATATCCATTTTTCAATGGTTTATATGGTGTGTTAATTCTAATAGGGACAACTAACTAAAACTCACGTAACATGTTCTGTCAAGCTTGAACTGTAAGTCTTTCAATTGGTTAGATCTCATCAATGTGAAATTTGAGGAATAATTGAGGAAACTGACACATATCGCTATATCTAGTCATTGTACTAGCATGTATATCTTCAACAGGGACACTTACTTTCACGCCATATTCACACACCCATCCATGCGCATATATATATTACAAGCGACTATTAATTTTTGGGTATGCTTATAGTAAACCAAGAGATATTGGTTATCTCCATATGGATTAAGACACGTTTTTTAAATTATAATTCAATATTTGTATTTATTAACTAAAAAGTTAATGTTATCATCCGTATAGAGATTTGGTTTAGCCTAACTTTTAAACTTACTTAACTTTTAGTTTAATTCTGTTTGTATCCAAATATCATCATGCTATATATAATATTTGGACCATTGACTTAAAATAATTGTTATTAATCTATTGAGTGTGAGATTTAGTCTGAAAACTTTATATTGAATTAATTCGAACTCAATTAATTTGTTATTATTAATAGGACTATTAAAATATTATTATAAAAAGAGTAGGATCAGTTCATAAAACAAGTCAAGGACAAAAAGTTAGCTGTACCTAGATATAATTAAGATCTAATTATATCCATCTGCGTTATGTGTAAGCTGGCTGACTGCTGGAGAAGTCTCAACGTCGTCAAGTGGTCCATGGACCATGGTCCATACCATATATAGCGACATAACAACTGCATTGTTTTGCAATTAGCCAATTGATAATCAAGAAGCCTAAAGGTTAGTTTGTAATTAATGAACGCTGAGTATGACGAGGGCGACTTGGTGCTTAAACTTATCATGTTCAGTGAATAATTTGAAGCATTATTAAATATTGGAATCCAACTTACAAGAGTGATACCACAATCCCTGTAAGGCCATAATTATAAATTTGAACCAAAGCAAACAACTAGGCACAATAACTTGATAAAAACCACATGATGTGCATGCACCTTTTTGGATGTTATAATTACATGTTGCTCCGATCTTTACAGTCAAATAATTGCTAATAATCTTTTGTTTTATTTATTTATTTTTCATAACTTAATTTTCATCTCTAGAAAAACATGTCACATCAATTGCATATTTGAGTTATTGTGGAGAAAAGAAAGAAAGAAATATTATGAAGAGAGAATCAAAGAAAAACAAGCACTACTCTTGATGCATTAATTCCTACTTGGGCATGGCTTGTATGGTAGTGATGCTTCTAGTCGCCTCTCAACACAATTTACCTCCACAGTTTAAATGCGGGATAGAAGCTCAGCAAGCAATTCCACGTTTGTAGATATTCCATAGCTGAGAAAAAGGAGAGCATCTCGAGTTCATGAACTTGGCATTAGAGGGTTCTTCAAGGAAAGATGGATTTAGCAGCGAGCTTTTCCTTCGCTTGTGCTATGTGACTTCAATGTCCATTCTACAACCAAATTAGATTGGCTTTTCCACATCGCGAAGAATATTTTAACATTCCAATATCTGTTGTTTTCATTGCAGTTTGTTTCTAAATAGTGTCGGTCTTGAGGATTGTAAAGCTGAAGATTTGTCTTACTTATTAGGAAACAAATCACAATAGAATATTGTAATTAGGATTATGATTTCGTTTCCTCTTTTCTCTTTATCTAACAGCCTCTGTAATTGATATACTTTCCTATTTTTGCTTTCTCCATCTATATAAATTGGCTATTGATATGTTAATACATGTGTGGATTTCACCCAATTCCTATTGTCCTTTATGGTATCAGAGCTACTCTTAGCCTCACGGCACACATACTGCTATTTTTTTTCT
>JANVCQ010000001.1:16866518-16878468 GCA_025531925.1 Erythroxylum plowmanianum
TAGGGGTAAGGCTGCGTACTATCCGGCCCCCCCAGACCCTACTTCATTGTGGGAATTTCGGGGTATGATGATGATGAAATATAGTTGCCGAGAAGCCGACTGACTTTAATACGGAAAGGGTTCTTGAATTATTTTTCTGTTAGAAACTTGGGCTTGCTGAATTATTATTTTCTGACAAACTTTATTCTGCAGGAGGCTGCACTCAAGCTTGGTGTGCTAACCAGTGAAGAATTTGATAATCTTGTGGTACCCCAAAAAATGCTTGGCCCATCTGACTGACCTACAAGCTATTCTCCGAGATTTTAGCATTGAGCATCGGGGATTATTGACTTGTTATGTAAGAGTAAGCAATTTTGTCAAGCACTATTCTTTGAGAGGCTTGGTTACCAGCTAGCAAGCCTTTTGTCATAGAAGTACCAGTGGCCGTTAATTGGTTAATAAGGGAAAGCCTCGCAGAATTTGTAAGGATGCGAATTTCACGCATTTGATGAAGATGACAATATTTGGCTTGATAGGATTACGTCCATCAGTAAATGATGGTTTCCATGTTTGTACTTGCTGCTAACCCTTGCTAGTATAGCTTCACATATGTAGGGTTGTATTCGTAGAGACATCTCCAATCATGACTTGGTGGGGTAAGATGCTATATCAGCTGGAGTTTGACGTTGCTACCACTCTCAAATTAATCAGTTTTCAATTTCAACCAAATCTAGGAAATGAAAGTACAAGGAAAGACACATTTGCTCGTATTGCAGCAGAAAAGTTAGACAACTTGACACGGCCATTTACAGCCATTTACCTACTTTGTTTTCGTGGATGATGAAAGTTGTGCTTAAAGAGCCTGTCAAAGTGTGGATACCCCTTTTCATGGAGAAGGTCAAATCATGAAAACCGTGCTAGAACATGAGCAATTGTCACAAGACAAAGCCCCATTGCTGTTTAACCTTCTAAATGGAAGAAAAAAGATCTGATCTAGTTCAAGTTTCATAGGCAAGGTTTGGATTCGTCATTTAAGTCTCCCAAGATGCAATTCAAAAGCATTTGTGAAGGCTTTGTTGCAAGTTAATATTAGTAAGCTAAGTACAAAATGTAGTCAGCTCGTGACCATTGAATTAACCATACGCTCAGTCTGATAATACTTTTCTTTCATCTGTGACCTTACGGGCATGGAACACAGATTCATCTGCCATTCATGTTTGCATTTTCATTTGGTTTTCTACGTTCCTGATTCTTCATCATTAGACAATTTCTTGCCGAATAGGCGGAGATATGGTTTCATAATTGTCATGATTTCCTAGTTCAGTTACGACAAACTCAAATCCGTTAATTTCCAACCAACACAATCATGAAGCATATATTTAACACAGATTAATGTTAAAAAGGGTGCATAACTGCCAGGGCAAGGCACAAATTTCACTCTGCATACCATCCCAGGTCTTCCAGATAATACGGACAGACCAGATACAAATATTGGGATGACATGAAATGAGCAGATCAGATCCTATAACTATAAACCTCAGCTTTCATAAAACTTGGAACTACGTCGCTATTGAAAATAAGGCTCTTCTGTTGCTAATTAGTTAGGTTATGCTCTTCATAAACAGCAAGAGTCAGGGCAGATGGATCCTACTCACTGCCCTGTACGGCTTCTGTTTGTGCAGTAGGTTTTTTGTCATTGTTTAGATTTTGGTCATTCCTGCTACCCCTAAAGTCTTCATTTCCCTCAAGTTCTCCCAGCCTTTCCTGCAATTGAAGATCAAAGACAAATCAGAGATTCGCTTGCTCCATGTGCTGTTCAATCAGTATCTTTGGGTATCATTAACATAGCACTGAAATGAGCATGTAAAACTGCACATGTTTGGGTTTCATTCAAACATCACTGTTCGAGCTTGTTACTCACATAGGTGGCATTGCAATGAAACCAGAAAGACCTCTCTGTTGTGTAAGTAACGTTCACCGAACAACTCAAATTTTGCCACTTCATACTTTCGAACAACTTTTCTCCACGGAAAGGAGCAAGTTGCCAGAAAATGACAATTTAAAGCTAGTGAAGTATTTGCATGATGGTAAATATAGAAATAGATTAAGCAGTCTCTCATATGTGTCTGAAGCAGATCAAGCAGGTAATTGCTAACTAACAGTAAAAGAAATTAAATTCAATAATCAAACCAGTATCAGACCATCACCTTGAGGGAAGCATTCTCAGCAAGAAGCTGCTCATATTCACTCTTGATTCGATTTACTTCTGATCTGAGATTGGCATTTTCTTCTGATAAGGCATCAGCACGCTGTGCCAACTCATCACATTCGGCCTGGTGAAAGTACACAAGAACAAATGATTTTGAAGTAAAGGCATGAAGAGACAGAGATTATGAACATCAAAATAGTTCATTATTACCTGTTTGCGCAACCTGGAACGACGGGCAGATTCTCTATTGGACTGCTTCCTTCTCTGTCTCTTGATCTCTCTTTCATCCTAACCAACAAAGAGAGAGTCATGCAAATCATACTTGGCCATGGAACAAAGTTTATCAAAATGAAGCATGCAAATACTGCCCAAAATACCACCACTCTTCTGAGGTTGCTGAAACATAAGTCCCATTCAATCATTTTCCAGAACAAATTTGACATTGATAATTTGAAAATTACGAGTAATTCTTGTCCATAATAAAACATCTAACATATAAGAAATTATCGATGCAGCACTTTGACCTGACTTCTCAAGAAAAGACGGGTTACAGCACAGGCCAAAACAGTCGATCAAAGTTGGTAAAAGGTTGCATAAACACATTTAATATAGGCTTAAAACGAATGTTGCGTGTAACCTGTAGCCAAAGTTGTGATTGAACACTATCTCGTGAGCCAGTAGTAACTATTGCACCTGCAATTGGAGTAGAAGAAACCTTCCCATGTATTGCAGTGCCTGTAGAAGAATTTGGGGCTCCCCAGTAGTCCATTCCAATGTTTAAGTTGGTTGCTGGACCAGGAATAGCACCTGGAGCCCCAGTAGCAGAAATTGGAAGAATTGACACCGGTTGATTCACAACGGCATTTCCTTGCCCTCCGTTCTGAGCACCTTGTGCAGAACCACCATTTTCAGATGCATCAGCTGCGTAATACAGACAGAATGTCATATAATTAACTTTTTAAAGGAAATTAGCTGTGCATTGGGCTTCATCATGCAAAGAAAAATGACATCAGAACTGAACCTTCTACAGAATCTTGATAGCCACCGGACTTCATTTGTGAGTCCTACAACAGACAGATTGGGTAGGTATAAAATAGCAAGATGGGACAAGCACAGCAGACAGATAGTAATGTATGTGGTACTTATATATGCCAACAAACTTTAGAAAACATTAGGAAACAAAGTTTAAGATAAAGAAATCGTAGACCACAAGAAAATAAATAATTACTAAGTACCCTCACGAACCAACAGCAGCTCTCTCTCTCTCTCTATCCCTCAATAACAGGTGCATAATGCCTGACAAAAACCATCCATCTCTTAATAACTCAACTGCCATAAATAAAGGCAAATGATCAAGTCTCTTATTTCTTCTAATTTTTTCACAATATCATTACAGAGACATCTAGAACCAATCTGGAAGTCAACCTCTCATCCATCTTTTACACAAGCTCCTAAATATACCTGAAAGCTAAACATTGAAAACATCAAACTTATATGCAGGTCATTGAAAAAAGACACAATGTGCTACTGAATACCAGCAAGACAAGCTAAATCTTGAAATTGTAGGACAAATCAGACAAACACTAAAGTCACAATTCAGTAGTGAAGTTTCTTGTTTCCGGTAAAAATCCAATCCTGCCCACACTTCAATCAATCATCAATATGTAGCACAGTACACATCGGAATAAGCAACTTCAGCAACATGACACTTACACTCTGAGAATTTGCATCACTTCCTTCACTAGTGCCTTCACTTCCAGTCTCACCACTTCATTTTGAAAAACAATTACATCAGACCAAGAAGCTTTTAACAGGTAATGGAATCAGTACTAAGTGCAGTCTCAATGCATAAGATTACATTTTGAAACCCAGTTAAATTTTACTGATGAGAAATATGAATAAATATTATAAACCAGAGTGAAATGGATTTTTAACACTCTTGAACAATTGGGGACATTGCTAAAAAATGTTCAATAATAAGAAACTGCAGACTACAGTAAAAGAACAAGTTTCAGGATTCAGATAAACTGTAATCATAGGTTAGAATAAAGATAAACTGTTCGGGATGGTGTGTAGAAGATCACTAAAGGGAAGAATGATTCAATTACATTCAGCAACTGCCTCCTAAACACAACTTTCAAAATCCCTCTCCCTTCCAATTGAATTTGTAACTAAAACAAAGCGTCAGTAAATAAAACTTTAGAAACCAAATATCAGGAGAAACCAACCACTGATCAATAATGGCAACAATTAACTCAAAGTTTATTCCTAAAATTACCTTTTGGAATAAATTCCATTAGCAGCTGCTCCTGTTGTTTTATCAAGGTGATTATTTTTCCCAGTTATCATGTTCAAACTGCCTAAACTTCCTTTTGATCTTTTAATTGGAAGCTTTTCCTTTGTATCTGAGGGCTTGCCGTCTGCTTCCATGCTGCTAGGTGTATTTCCCTGCATCAAAGTTATGATTAAATATATATTATACTCTACAGATACAGACATGGGGATACACTGATGAAAATTAGCACAGAGAACTCACAGATGCCTCAATGACACCATTAGAAGGCATTGCAAATGGACTAAAAGGATAAGAACCCTATAGAAAACGTAAAGATCATTAAATTCTACGGAATCCAGATATGAGGATAAAATGAAACTTCAAGAACAATAAAGAAAGCCTGGTGAAAAACAAGATACCGGAGGCATAGAAGGATGCGTATAAATTCCGCCAGGTGGATACATTGTGACATACGGATGTGGAGGAGTGCCATAGGGAGGCATAATGTGCTGCACTTGACAATATATTTTAGAAATGGAACGCTTAAATATCATAAAGTAATTACTCAATCAGAGCAGTCAAAAAGCCCACAAAGCATGTACAACAGATGACACAAAATAACAAGGCAATCAAACAAACTCAAGTATTCAACATCCTCCAGCTTGTAAAGCATATGGAACATACTGCTTGAACGCCACATCATCTGTTTTCTTCTACTTTCCATTGCCCCTAATTTCACCACTAAACTAAAATAGCTAAAGTATAGTATTCCCTGATTACAACAATCCATTCATATTGCTGGACATTGTCTTCCAGAAGTGAAATAGTCAGCCTTACAAGTTCATTAGCACACAATTCGCAACATGATGAGGTTAAATTTATGAGTTTACCAACATATAAGATATCTATTCAGAATACCAGTTGAAATCATTAGTACCTGAACCCCCCACATATACGGGGGAGCTTGGGGACCTGAGGCCAAGAATCCATGTGGTGGCATCGGTGAATATGCCTGTAGAAGAAGCAAGCAACCCGATAAAAGCCACAAACTTGAAACTAGAATACTTTGCTGAAGGAAGAGAAAGAGGGCAGGTGATCATTTAGAAGACCTGAAATCCTGACCAGTCTGGGTTATTCACATGACCAGTGCTGGGAGTCGACGACTGCTCCTGAAGAAGGCAAATAAAAGTTTGTTTGTTTTAGGATGGGATTGCTTATGGAAAATTTATTTAATCCTATAATGAAGATAGATGAAAAAAACAACAGACCAGAATACCTGCGTGGTACTGGCAGGTTGTGTCGATGTCTTTGGCTCCTTTTCTTTTGTTGTTTTATCAGTATCGCTGCCACCCATTATAGTTTATATATCTCCTAATTATTCCTCAGAGCATCCTTTACGACAGCCAAAAACATATCATTTAGTGTCTACTAAGTAAACCATCCTTTCCACCAGGCAATAAAACCAGAATCAACTCAAGCTAAAACTTATATTGAAATAACTACAAAAACGTCAGAAAACAAGAAAAAGCATATACACATCGTTAGATCCAAGCCTGTATCGTGAAAGCCTATAACTTTAACAGTTCGAACTTTCCTCAGCCAGCACAGAGAAAAAAAAATTCATGCCATAAGCATGCATTAGCATTTTTTTTTCCGAAATTCAAGATTCAGTTAAAAAAAGATCCAACTTACGAATTCCAGATCCCAGTTATGGGTTTAGCGTAGTCAGTATCTTAATGCATACAGTTCTACATATCCACTAAAATCAAAGCTAAGAGTAAGAGAACCCCGCGTGTACAGATACAGAGCAATTCAACCCAAAATGCTTTTAGCTCAAATTAGCACGCACAATTCACAAGCTCATGCAAACTAAAAACATAAACTTTCCAATTACCACTAGCTGAAACTCTCTAGTTCAGCAGAATTCGATGCAAGATCAACCACGTCTCCCTAGTTATAACAAGGGACAAAAGCCCACCAAAAAGCCGCTGCCCCGATGAGACAACACAGGTCAAATTGGGAAAGATTAGGGCTAAGGATTGGTGGAGAAGAGGGGGGGAATTTGAAGCCAAGTGTGAAACAGGGTATAGGGAGAGACCGGAGATGAAGACTGGTGGTGTAGATGCTAAGGGGTTCACGGAACGTATCGTGTGGGTCGTGGTAGGGTATCGCTGCTGACGACAGTACAGAGGCACGAGACAAAAACAATGTCCTGCTTACTCGAGGAGCTCCAGACTTGAGTCGGACAGGCTTTTAGTTAGTTAAGAGTCCACAAATGAATTGAAGGCGAATGCTGTTTTATCATAACGATCGTGCGGCGGAGATTTTTCTAATACAATACGGTCTTGGATTATGGACGGCTCATGATGAGTTTTTTCAGTTTTTACTTTTAGCCGTTAATATTATATTAAATAAATGTATAAGTAAATATGAATAAGGATTGATGAGATATATGTATAGTATATATATAATATAGAGAAACGAGCATAGACTATAAAGGAAGTCTTTCCCTCTCTCTTCTCCTAAACTGCAAATCGACTCTCTTCTTCCCGGTATTCCATCCGCAGGGTTTCTCACAATCCGCCGCCATGGCTTACGAGGACGATCCGTAAGCCTTCTTCGAATTCGGGCGTTCTTTCATCAAATTATGGCTTTTGTTTTTCTTATATTACCTTCCCAATACGTCGAAAGTTCTGGATTTTTTTGTTTTAATTTAGGGATTTAGGGTATCGTTCTTTTTTTTTTAATTTGTTCATTTTGTGTCAGATACCGTGACGAGGACGGAGAGCCGCTAATGGATTTTGATGATATGCAATCAGACGGCGGGCAATCCCCAGCGCATGATCTGCTCGACGATGATGTTGATGGTTGGGATGAGAGAGAACGAGAGAGGTCGCCAACCCCTGTTTACGACCCAGACAAAGTGGGTAAACCCAGGAAAAGGCTGGTGAAGAAGGGTGGTGATTCGGTTGGAAAAGATAGCTTTGGGGTGCCTGATTTTGTGGATGATGATTATGATGATGATGGTTTTGATAGTATGAAGAGGAAGAGACTGGGGAAGGAAGGCAGTGGGAAGGAGAGGAAAAAGTTTGGTAAGGTGGAGAAGAAGCTTGGGAAGGGAGGGGGAAGCGGATCCAAATCAGGATTTATGAAAAAGGGGGTATTTTCCGGGAAGGATGATGGTGAGGTCAAGGAGATGTGGGACACTATTGCTGGTGGTGATTCTGAGGTTTGTGTTTCTACTTTATCTTTTTGATGCTTGGATGTGTTATTGGCTTGCTGGACTTTGTGTTTAAGTGAATTTCTATAGTTGGTGTCAGCTTGAAGAGTTGAAGTTTATGTTGATTAGCTATGCTCATTATTTATCAACTTTGCGCTGCTTTTCATTATGATTTGTTTATCTATGTCGTCACCATGAGAATGACTACATTAATGAACTTGCTGGTGTTAGAACCGAAGTTGTTAATTTTGGTGGGGTGATGTTAGCTTGCCTTAGAGGATATGTTGTGTGGTTGACCCTTTTTAGTAATTGCAAATTGGGAAAGGAGAGTTTCTTTGGGTTTGTGTTGTAATTTTGCATTTCATGTTTGTATTTTCTATGGCTAGATGTTTTTGATCTGTTGGGATGTTTTGTGTGGCTGATGCGAATTTTAGTTGTTACTTTCTATGTGTGCATTTAGCCTTGAACACTCTGAATATTTGAGTGAGTAATTGTTTATATTTTGTTTACTGCATATGGTTAACTTTGTGTGCAAGATTTAGTAATATATTTTTTACCTATTTTTGCTCATGTTTCTTATTTGTTTGAGCATTGAGCTTGTAATACTGGTCTTTGATTCATTGTCTTCCACAAATATGCTTAAATTAGAATCAGAAGCATCTATGGTATTAATTTTTAGTGTTTAAAAGCTTGGTAAGTAAGGGTCTTTTATGTCACCACCCCAAGGATGGTCCCTGTCCATATATGTATTTTTGGTGGGGGAGGTAAGGTCAGTAACTAAATGTGCGAGTCTTCCTAATGGCTCATCATTTTTATCTTCTTTTGCTATTTTTATGCTAAAAGATGATCAACCATATCTCTGTTCCCTTTGCACTAGGATGATCAAGAGGGTCCTAGGACTGTGGATGATGACAACTTCATTGATGATAGTGGTTTGGATCCTGCTGATCGGTATGGCAGTGAACCAGGATCTCCTGGTGATGCTCCTCAGGTTAGCATGCAATTCTTATAAATCTCCCTTTTTAGTACTGACATATCATACACTGCGTTTAGTTGTCTTGGCGTTCTGAGATTACATTATATGTATTATACCTGGATTTGTTGCCTTGTATTTTTTGTGTCCTGTCTCTACTGTATATTATTTTGTTTTGCTGGATGGTGAGTTCCTTGACTTATGATGTTCAATTTGTGATTTCTCTGATCTTTCCAGGCTGAAGAAGGTGAAGAGGATGAAGAAATTAAGCAACTATTTAGGATGGGTAAGAAGAAGAAGAAGAATGAGAAAAGTCCTGCAGAAATTGCATTGCTAGTTGAGAATGTGATGGCAGAGCTTGAGGTCACTGCTGAAGAAGATGCAGAACTTAATAGACAAGGGAAGCCTGCTATTAATAAGCTTAGGAAGTTGCCTCTCCTTACTGAGGTTTTATCAAAGTAAGTTGGCTGCCTCCTTCATAGTATTTAATTTATCTTTGCCAAATCTTGTGCTCATCTAGTCTTTGGGCTGCAGGAAACAGCTCCAACAAGAATTTATTGATCATGGAGTATTGACTCTCTTAAAAAATTGGCTTGAACCACTCCCTGATGGAAGTTTACCCAATATAAACATACGAGCAGCAATCTTGAAGATTTTGACTGACGTATATAGTACTTCCCACATAATGTATTATTTTGAATGCGGTCCTTCATTTTTGCTTGAACATAATGTGTTTTCTTCTTCTGCTGTGCAGTTTCCAATTGATCTAGAACAGTATGATAGAAGAGAGCAATTGAAGAAAAGTGGTCTTGGAAAGGTTAGGGATTTTTGCATGTAGATAATCTACTTGTTCTGATTTACAGCTTTCGTCGGTGTGAACTTGAATGCCATGTGGCAGGTTATTATGTTCTTATCCAAATCTGATGAGGAAACCACTGCCAATCGAAAACTGGCGAAGGATTTGGTTGACAAATGGGTAAGAGAGTATAGTTCTTTGAACTCTTTTGTGCAATTTGTTTATTGTTGCTCTTGCAGCCTTTTATTCTGGCAGGTTGATCAATGCATTTGTTTACAAGAGAATATGATAAAGTGGCATTATGGCTTAAGTCATGCGTTGAAGATCATAATTTTCCAGAATGTTCGTGGAATATTTAAAGTGTTTCTTTTTTCTGAATGTCTATTCTTCAGTTATTTATTGATCACAGGTCTTAATATAACTAATAGAACTTTGGATTTCTTCTCTGAAATTTTCTAGATGTTCTCCTTGCATGATTTCCTTTGCTTGAAGAATGTGTTTCTGCAATATTAAGATTTTGTGCATAATACACTTTGTACCCTAGTATTAATCATAGAATTTTCCTTTATTGTTATAAATAACAAATGTAGAGTCGACCGATTTTTAATAAGAGTACAAGGTTTGAGGACATGCGAAATGTTGATGATGATCGGGCCTACAGAAGGCCAACTGCAAGAAGGTATTGCCCCCACATATTTCTGTTGGTTTCTGAGTGACTAAAACTGTATATATTGCGCCTGCTAATTTGATATTTCTTTTTAATTCTTCTATTTTTCTCAACCTCTTTGCAGGCCAGTAACTAGTGCAGCAGGAATGGATTCTAGAGATGGCGATCTTGATTTGGATGTTTCAAGGTAAGATATGATGCCATATGATCCTTCATGGTTTGTTTGTTGCTTTTTCAAGCTTTTGTTGAACTATTTGCCCAACCATACACTGGTTACATGTTTTCAATATTGCGGAAATTTCAGGGATAGAAGGCCTGGTCAATCATCTGCCCGTCATCAACATGCTTCCAGGCCAGAAGCAACTCCTTTGGATTTTGTTGTGCGCCCACAATCTAAGGTTGATCCTGAAGAAGTAAGAGCCCGGGCCAAACAAGTTATGCAAGATCAGCGTAGGCTGAAGGTCAGTTTTCTCAATGCCAATGCTTTTTGTTAGTTCCTTGAAATCTTCAGACGAATGAACGCTGCTCATGTAGTCTTGTATGAAAAAGTTGACCAAGCCCTCCGTTATCCTGATTTCGTTTTGTTATCTGGGAGGCAATGCACGTTAGACATTCATGCTTGCCTTGTCAGCCTGCTAACTCTTGCGTTTTTATGTTACTGCCTTACGGCTTATACTTTTTTGACTATGTTCATGGCAGATGAATAAAAAGTTGCAACAGCTTAAGGCGCCAAAAAAGAGGCAATTGCAAGCTACCAAAATTAGTGTTGAAGGTCGCGGTATGCTCAAATACTTGTGATGACCGGACGATGCGATGCGATGCATTGCCCCAATTGGAAGGTGCGGAACGTGCCATTGGGATGAAATAAGTTGTTCAAATGGGTGCAGAGCGCTCTGAATTAAAAGCTCAATAAGATGATTAACATTTCCCATTTGGCTGTGTTGACGCGGTAATTGTTCTCGGAGTTGCTTATTATTGCCTTCAAAGATTCCAAGATCGTCAATGATTTTGAACTTGTTTAAACTTTGTATTTCGGCGGCCTACATTAATGTTCAAACTATATATATTGTACATTTGTATGTTCCGAATTTGAGAAGAATTATCCAAGCTAGAATTTATTTTAAGGAACAGTCACTGTTTTCTTATTTGACATGTCCAACTCGGAAATATGGTCAACTCACGCGTATCAGTATGTGATGAATCGATACTTTTGAGTTAGCCAGAATTACTCTTTTATATTTCTGTTGAATTAAAGTAAAACTTTGATAAATGAATTTTTGATAAATTAATAATTTGATTAAATAATAATTTTTTTGGTTAATGAGATAAAATAATAACCTTGATAAATGCATAAAATAATAGTTTTAAAAAAATTAATATAAAATAATAATTTATTAAATAAGTATGAAAATTACATATATACATAAAATAAAGCATTTCCTAAATATTTTTTTTTTCAAATTTTATATTTTTCTAAAATATGTATCTATAGTTAATTGATTCTTCTTTTCATGCAAACTGAATTTAATTTTACCTTTAAGTTTTTGAAGGGCATAAACTACATTCAACATGTTCTTATTTTGAAGCAAGTAATTTTTTAAAATCTCTTCAGCAAGAAAAACTTCTTTTGAAGAAATATGTAGTATATCATTACTATCATCTGAATCTTGATTGTCATCATCTTCCATACCTATTACTCCTTGAATAATAATTTCTTCGTCTGTAGGCGATTCCATTAAAGTTTCATTTTTACTAGATTAATAAACTTATTTTTGACAAGATTAATAAACTTAGATACAATGCATCATCATTAATTAATTGTTTATTTATT
>JANVCQ010000001.1:16878568-16888827 GCA_025531925.1 Erythroxylum plowmanianum
CTCACGCGTATCAGTATGTGATGAATAGATACTTTTGAGTCAGCCAAAATTACTCTTTTCTATTTCTGATGAGCTAAAGTAAAACCTGGATTAATGAATATTTGATAAATTAATAATTTTATTTAAATAATAAATTTTTTCAGTCTCAACTTGGGCTAATAGGATAAAATAATAACTTTGTTAAATGTATAAGATAATAGTTTTAAAAAATTTTTTTGAGACTCACTGAAAATATAAAATAATAATTTGTTAAATAAGTATGAAAATTACATATATAATGCATAAAATAAAGTACTTCTTAAATAATTTTTATTTCAAATTTTATGATTTCCTAAAATATGTATCTATAGTTAATTGATTCTTTTTCTTTCATGTGAACTGAATTCAATTTTATCTTTAACTTTTTGGAGGGCATAAATTACATTCGACACATTCTTCTCATTTTGAAGCAAGTAACTTTTTAAAGTCTCTACAGTAAGAAAAGTTTCTTTTGGAGAAACATGTGGTATAGCATTACTATCATCTGGATCTTGATTGTCATCATCTTCCATACTCATTACTTCTTGAATAATTTATTCGTCCGTAGGCAATTCCATTAAAGTTTCATTTTCACTATATTAATAAACTTATTTTTGACAAGATTAATAAACTTAAATACAATGCATCGTCATTAATTAATTGTTTATTTATTTTCTTTTCTTAGTTATGAAAAAAATTAATTGTTTAATTTGACAAATATAATGTACAAAATAAAATAATTCTATAAATTAATAAATATTAATTTATAGATAAATTAATAAAATATTCATTTATCGATAAATTAATAACTCTGTATAAGATAATAATTTTTCAAGTCTCAAAAATTTACATATAAGATAATAATTTTTCAAGTCTCAAAAATTTACATTTATCGAGGTTTTATTGTATTTAAGAAGAAACGAATTCATCTAAAAGAGAAAAAGAAAAGGAAATCATCCCTTAATTCAGACAGCCTTCTGGCTTTTTGGATGCCAATCAGTGAGGATCTTTTTTTTAATGGCAACCCAGAAAAAAAAAAGAAAAAGAAAAATTGAATAATATAACAACAAGTTCTCCATTTGAAAGAAGCATCTTCTCGTGTTCAAATTCAGCCCTTGAACGACAATATAATGTAGATACAACATGTGCAGTGTGTTGTAGTTTCTTTACTGGCAATGTATTCCTACGAAGAATCTAGAGTTTCAATCTACCACTTTACACTATTCCAATTTTTACGTGTAATATTAAAACTTACACGTAATTATTTTTAATTTCTTGAATATATATATATATATATATATACATGCATTAATTTGGACCAATTACAACTGTGCACTACTACCTGAAAATATCATTTATCGTGTCACGTGCAACATAATGTTTTGTGAGTTTCAAATGTGAAAAGCCAACTCATGCATTTGGAAAATAATGCACGTAATGGAATTGAATTCCGCAGTTGTGAGCTCCACTTGGATGACTTCGATATCCCTACACCTCGACGAACAGCAATCATGGTTGACTTTCCCAGGTCGTAGCTGCTTGAAGACAAGCAAGAGGATGAGGAGTATTATGTTCTGCTCGTGGACCTTTACTAATTTTACTTCATAACTATATAATTCAAATGTTGCATTTATCAATTACTCCATCTCATTATTAGTCTCATGGCTTTCATAACGGTCTAAACAAAATTATTCCAAAATAACTACCGTCTTTTGAAAATGGACCAGTTGGTAAATGCAACTTTTGAACTGTGGGCCTCACATGGATTGTACAGTTTAGAAAAGATGGTCATACTCCAATTATTGTCACTGGCACGTCCTCAAACAGCTCTGGCCTGCTAAGGTCCACCTGATTGCTGTTCATCAAGCACAGGGAGACGCTACAAAATATTAAAGTCATGCAAGTGGAGCTCACAGCCGCGAGATTCAAGTCAATGGTTTCTACGAGTTGGCTTTTCACATTTAAAGCACAAAATTATTATTTTACATATAATACTTTAAATGATATTTTGAGATAGTATTGCATGATTTGTAATCGGTCCAAAATAATGTATGATCGTAGCTATACTCTATTTGCATATTAAAGTTAATACAAAGAGCAAATATCTGATTTTGCAATTAATTATTCCTACTTCTAAATGAACTTGTTTATTATTTATCCGAAATTCATAGCATTATTCTAAAGACATTTTTATGAGAAGAGTTTTATTTCTAAAAATATCTCTTTATCAGAACTCTACAAGTAGAAGAGAGTCTTAATTATATTATTATCAATTAAAATATTAATATCATAAACATTTAAGAATATCCTAATTAAATTTATAGAAATAAATCAAAAACTTATTGACACATGCTTTTCTAATTATCGAAACCCTATTTCAGTTTTTTAGTAATCTTTTTATAATAATCCTTTTCTCTTTATTACTCAAATACTATTGATGATATCTTTTGATGTCTATGTGTTATCTCTTTAGAGCAATGTTTTAAGAAATAGACCAAAAATTAAACTAATAAGATAAGAGATTTAAGACTTAAAAAGTTCAGTCATATTAAATCGTCATAAAATTGGTAAAAATTAAATAAAATTAAAAATATATAATATGATTGAAAAATATTTGTTCTTATTAATTGAAGATTTTAAAATTTAATTAAAAAAATTATTAAATAAAAATTAATTGATTTATTTTAATTTGTAAAAACTTATTAATTTATAAAAATAGACCATTTAATTAATAAACGGATTAATTTTTAATAACAATACTTATTAGAATAAATCGAACTAAAAAATTAAAAACCAAACTTTAAACAATTTAAAGTTTTTATTTTACAGTTAAATCGATCTAATCGATTGAGTTCTTAATCGTTACTTTTGGGGACCATTATTTAAAAAGTCAACATGGTGTTACATTTTGTTATCTTTATATTCCTAGAGAGTATATTTTGTTATTTAAAACTTTAGACTAAATAGGTTGAGTGTTGTTCTGATATCCTTCGTCATCTCCATATCTTTAGGATTTGACCCTTACCCTCATTTTGACAACGATAATGGCTTATGAAGAGAGAGAGAGACAGAGAGAGAGAGAGAGAGCACAGGCTTTCTTGAACGAAGGCAAATGGTTTCCTTGACTTCTCTAGCCCCGAAGTCAGACATCTCAACAGAGACCATAGTTAGGTATCTGTTATACTCTATAAATTGGTCAGTGTTCATCACCTTATTATCACATTAAAACTCTTCATCCTTGAACACAGATGGAGCACGCAAACATGCAACTAAAACTGGATGTCATCTGTTCTGTCCTTGTTTCATGTTTTCTCTTCCACTTCATTAACATGTCTGCCAATGCTGCTATGCTCGGCCCCAGCCTTCTCTTTACAAATGATACCGACCACCTTGCTCTGCTCGCCATAAAAGGTGAAATTATTGGTGACCCATTTCAGGTCCTGAAGTCGTGGAACGATTCAGTGCCCTTCTGTGAGTGGCAAGGAATTAGTTGTAGCCCCAGACATCAAAGAGTGACCATGTTGAGCTTACCATATTTAAGCTTGAAAGGCACATTGTCTCCTTACATTGGAAACTTATCCTTCCTCAGGGTCGTAAACCTGACAGGGAACAGTTTCAGTGGAAATGTACCTGAAGAGTTTGGACGTTTGTTCCGTTTACGTAATCTAATCCTCGTTAATAATTCCTTCGAGGGAGAGATTCCAGCCAGTTTATCCAACTGCTTGGAGCTTAGAACCATCGGCTTATCAATGAACCTTCTCAGTGGAGAGATTCCTCCGGAGATAAGCTCTTTTTCTAAGCTTGTTTCACTTAAGCTTGCGAGAAATAGATTGATTGGAACCATTCCATCTTCCTTGGGGAACCTGACTGCACTTACCGATCTTTCTCTTGATTCCAACCATCTTGAAGGACGGATTCCTCCAGAGATAGGACTTCTCTCCAACTTACTGTCCTTAAATCTAGATAACAACCTTCTTTCTGGTGCGGTTCCTAGTTCGCTTTTCAATCTATCGTCCTTGTTAACTTTTGACATTTCCAACAACTCTTTTGAAGGACAGTTACCACATGATTTTGGCCTGAATCTTCCAAACCTCCAGAAATTAAATCTTGGAGGAAATCAATTCTTTGGCCCCATTCCGTCCACAATTATCAATGCTTCAAGGCTTAGAGATATTGACATCACTCAAAATGGTTTTGTGGGACAAGTGCCAACAAACTTTGGAATGCTTAAGGATTTAGAGACATTACAGCTCTCTATCAATCCTCTGGGGACGGAGAACAGTACGGATGACCTGGGATTTATCAGCTCCTTGCCCAATTGCAAAAATATGAGAATGTTGATTGCAGTTGGCTGTGGACTGAAGGGCCAGTTTCCTGATTCAATTGCAAATCTCTCCAGCAATCTCACGTTCCTAGGACTGTCCTACAACTCTATATCTGGTAACATTCCTGAAGGCATTGGAAACCTTGTTAACTTGATATATCTTGGATTATCTGACAACATGCTTACGGGCATCATTCCTGATTCTGTTACTAAACTTGCTAAGTTGCAACGACTTCTCATGCACAACAATTCAATCTCTGGGCAAATTCCATCTCATATTGGCAACCTGTCTCAGCTAAGTTCTCTTTCTTTGTGGGGGAATTCACTAGAAGGAAGAATACCCACTTCTTTGGGTGATTGCAGCCGCCTACAAGAATTAGATATTTCATACAATAAGCTTAGTGGTCCGATACCCGAACAGGTTATGAGTCTTCCATCACTCTCGTTGCTTCTCTATTTATCCGGGAACCAATTAACAGGCCCTCTACCAGTTCAAGTGGGAAGTCTTAAAAGTCTTCGAGCAATGTATATTGAAGACAACAAATTGTCTGGAGAAATTCCAAGCACTCTCGGTGATTGCGTTATGCTAGACTCACTGGACCTGAAGGGTAACATGTTGGAAGGAAATATTCCTTCGATTCTCAGTAATTTGAGAAATCTTCGACTTCTAGATCTTTCTAAGAACAACCTTTCTGGACAGATTCCAAAGAGTCTAAGTGAATTAACATCCCTATCTCAACTCAATTTTTCTTTCAACATTCTTGACGGCGAAGTTCCAACCGAAGGAGTCTTTTCAAACATTAGTAAATTTTCAGTTTTTGGAAATCATAAGCTATGTGGCGGAATTAGGCTACTGCAGCTGCCATCATGCCCAAAACAAATTACAGAAAAAGATCATAGGCATAGTGGCCGCGCGCTTCTACGCTACATTGTTGGTCCCATTGCCTGTGCCATTCTGTTATCATTATGCTTCTGTGCTTTCCTTTACTGGAAAAGACATTCAAAAAGGGTTCATGCTCCAGTCTTACCTTTGATAAACCAGCACGTGGAAGTTACTTATGCAGATCTTCTTCAGGCAACAGAAGGGTTTTCTTCCGCCAATCTGATTGGTGAGGGAAGCTTTGGTTCTGTCTATAAAGGAACTCTCACTGCAGGAGAAATGTTTGTTGCGGTCAAAGTATTCCACCTCCAAGCAAGCGGCGCCAACAAGAGCTTCTTTGCTGAATGTGAAGCCTTGAAAAACATAAGGCACCGTAATCTTGTCAAGATCATATCAGCGTGCTCAAGCATAACTTTTCAAGGTGAGGATTTCAAAGCCTTGGTCTACGAGTTCATGCCTAACGGAAGTTTGGAGAATTGGTTGCATCCTGTCTCCCTTGAGCTTCCTGAAATTAAGAACTTGAACTTCACGCAGAGGTTTTCCATTGCAATGGATGTGGCTGAAGCATTAGATTATCTTCATCATCAGTGCCAGACACCAGTTCTCCACTGCGATCTAAAACCAAGCAATATCATCCTCGACGCTAACCTGACTGCCCATGTAGCTGATTTTGGGCTTGCCAGATTTCTTTTAGGCAGTGCTGGTCACTCCCAAACATATTCAACTGGGCTCAGAGGAACAATTGGTTATGCAGCTCCAGGTAATACCATAAGTTCTCTCGCTCTTCTGTTACAACCAAGAAATAAGGGAAACAATTCTTAATTTAAGAGCCTGAATTGAAAAGTGATCCATTCAAGAAAGTTATAGTTTTGTCATCTGTTGATTGCTGTGATTGCAGAATATGGTACGGGCTCAAAGGCTTCAACTCAAGGTGACATGTACAGCTATGGAATTCTGCTGTTTGAGTTGTTCACAGGAAGGAGGCCCACAGACAACATGTTCACCGACAACCTTAGCCTACATGTTTATGTGAGGATGGCTTTTCCAGATCAAGTGATGCGAGTCATTGATCCCCAGCTCATACTGCATGAAGCACAAGGTGAGACAAGTAGTGGTTACAGGAGTACAGAAAGGAGCAACGTCCCCCCAGCTCATACTGCATGAAGCACAAGGTGAGACAAGTAGTGGTTACAGGAGTACAGAAAGGAGCAACGTCCCCCAAATAGAGAACTGCCTGGCATCAATTCTTAGAATTGGAATCCTGTGTTCCGCTGAACTACCAGCAGAGAGAATTAGTATTCAAGATGTTCTTAGGGAGTTTCGTGGGATCAAAAAGTTATTTCTAAGCAATAGAAGAGAAAATAACGGGAGAGTATCCTGAAGTTACTTTCTACTCCCTCCTATCCAATAAGTTTCGTTTTAGAGAGATGAACATTTATTAAGAAAGTTAATGAAATGTTTGATATATCCTTATTAATTGCATGTTGAATTGTCTTAAAATGTAATCTGTATAATTATGATGTGAGAAAAATTAAAGGGTAATTTTGGAAATAAAATTATAAGCATGCATGAAAAATTGTGAACGATATTTATTTTAAATAATTAAAATCTTTCTAAAACGACACTTATTTTAAATAAGAAGGAGTATTGAGTTACCTCTAGAAATTAATAATTTCGAGCAAAGAATTGTAAGCTGATTAGTTACCCTTTTAACGCAATTTAGCAAGATGTTTATTGGTTTCGTGGTTCATGCTATTCTTTTTCTTGGTTTTCCTTTTTGATAAAAGATTGGAAATTATAAATGTCTAGTTTTTCCATTCACACGATCAAACATGGGTTATTTACATGCGTTGACCTAAGTATAAGAACAAGTTTTATATTCGCTATAATACTAAAAGTTGAAAACAACAAAGCATCATTTTCGCCGGAGAAAGGTGTTGAAATGATTATTGCGGACAGAATTTAATTACAATTCAATAAAAATAAAAATAAAAATAAAACTTACAATATATTATTACTAGTAAAAAGAGAAGTCATAACACAAACATTCATTAATTATAAGTTATAATTATTAATTTATAACTTAAAACTTATAATGAGAATTTAATTACAATTCAATTAAAATAAAAATAAAACTTACAAAATATTATTACTAGTAAAAGAAGAAGTCATAACACAAACATTCATTAATTATAAGTTATAATTATTAATTTATAACTTAAAACTTATAATGTTGGGATCATCCCAAGTTCTGGTCTTAAATGCTTGAATTGTTTCTTAATATATAAGACACAAAATGAATAAGTATTTATAGGTGAATTAAAATAACTATAGCCATACATTTCAATTTGTTTTAATTAACACATATTTTAATAGTTGCTTTTGCACCACATATTATTTATCTTCATCTACATTTTTTAAGAAATATTTCAATTCTTCTAATAATTATAAATAATTTATAGATATTATGAGTAATATCTAAATTCTTCTACTCACTTAAGGATTTGATTGAAAAATAATCAATCTCCACATCACCTTGCCATTATCATATTGCTTACATTTCTATTAGGCCACATAAGGATTGATATTAAATAAACTTGTCATTATTGATTACTTTTACAAAAAAAGGTTACAATATTGTCTTTTGTATGAACTTTTTGCATATACATTGTTCCTTCCTCCACTTTCTCACAAAATGTGAAATTGAACTAATAAATGCTTGGTTTATGAATAGAATGTTAGATTTCTTGCTAGATGTTAGACATTATGATGGTCATAAAATAACAAAACCTTTTGTTGTTTGTGCTCAAATTATTTCAACACTATTTTCAATCATACTGCTTTTTTAATAACTTGTGTAATTGTCACATATTCTACTTTTGTTGTTGACGTATTCGCAACTGATTATAGTTTTAAAATCTAACTCGATACTTTGATAATAAGCGCAAACACTTAACTTTAGTGAATTTACTTTATCAAGATTACTTACATAATCAGAGTCTTCTAGTCCTCTATATTGTAATGTAAGGTCTTCTTAATGTATTTTAGGATCTTATTTACATCATTCAAATGCTCTCTTCTATAATTCACCATTTAGCCACTAATAGTTTTTACTGTATATGCAATATCTAATCTTATATAAATCATGTTGTACATTAAGCTTCCCATTATAAATGCATATGGCACTTAAGACTTCTGCATCCTCTTATTTTCATTGTTAAAGCTAATACTAGAGGGTAACTTCAAGTAAATAGGAAGAGGGGTGCTTACAATTTTACATATTAAAGAGTTGCAAAACCTTCTTCAAATAGTTTTCATGAAAGTCGAATCTTTTGATTATTTTTATCTTTGTTAATCTGTATACTTATAATCTTGTATGTTGATTCCAAGTCCCTTATTTCGAATTTCGTAGTCAATTATGCCTTCATTTCTTCAATATGATCATTGTGAGGCCAACAACCAATATATCATCTATGTACAATAACAAGATAATGAAACATCATCACAAAACCTTTTAAAATATGCACAAGGGTCTACCTTAAGCATGTAGTATTCAAAGCTTATGATGTAGGAATCAAATCTCTTATAAACAACTCAGGGTCTATTTAAGACTATATAGAAAATTATTCAACCTAAATTCCCCTTTTTTAAAAAATATTTTGGTTATATCATATAAATTTGTTCTTCAACATCTTCGTAAAGAAAACAGTTTTCACATCTAGCTATCTTAGATGTAAGTCAAATACAACACATTTTGTCATGACTACTTGAATTTTAGTAAGTTGGGCCATAAGAAAAATATTTTATTAAATTTAATTCCTTCTTTTTGAATATATTCTTTTACCACCAATCTTAAACAATATCGCTCCACTTAATCGTCTACAGTTTTGGTGATCTTGAAGACCCATTTATTACCGGTAAGCTTCCTTCCTTATGGTAAGGGTACAAGTTCTTAAGTTTTGTTATCACAAAGAGCTTAAATTTCTTTTTCTATTATTTTCATCGATTGAGGAGCATCTAGATTATTAAGTGCTCTTTAGAAAGCTAACAGTTCTCTATCCTTTGTTAAAATATAGTATTATATATTGTCCTCAATTATATAATTTGAGTGTCAATTTGGTGGTTTTTCAGTGATATGGTCGACAAACTTCTAAAGTTTCAAACTTAACTAGTTTTTGAACATTTTACCCTAGTGTTACTTAAGAAAAAAACCTTTTGTTGAAATTCCTTTCCTTTTCACATGTATCATTATCTATGAATTTTTTATCAAATATTGTTATCTTTTTTTCCTTTATAATTTATCTTCTACAAAGATGATGTCTTTGTTAATAACAACCTTATAGGTAGTAAGATCCCATAAGTAATATCCTTCACTCAGTCAGTATATCCTAAGAATTGGGTTAGCAATGGGTCAAGTATAAAAAGGATGAATGATATGATTCGAAAATATAGACATCCAAATGATAAGAGTGGTTTAGGGTTTACCAATAGTAATGTTCGTCATAATAAGAGTTTTATTCCTAACAGAAAGAAAAGGAAACAATATTCTTATTACTTGAGGAATAATTGTAAGTCTAACCCCAAAGGACCCATGAAAATATGGGTATCTAAGAAAGACATAATATATACTGCAGATCTCCTTTCTTTGAAAAAGCAACCAGCATCAATGGTATTTGGACAGTGGATGCTCGCAACACATGATGGGAAGAAGGTTTATGTTCCTAGACCTCAAAAATAAGCAAGGAAGATCAGTAACTTTTGGAGACAACTAGCGGGGAAAAATAGTTAGAATCGACAAAATTGGTAAAGATTCATTTGTGTCTATTGATAATGTTCTGTTAGTTGAAGGATTAAAGCATAATCTAATTAGTGTAAGTCAATTATGTGATTCTGGTTTGAAGTATTTTTAATCAAAATTCTTGTGTAGTAAAAAACAAGGACGGTCCTGTATTCTTTTCTGTTAAGAAACAAAATAATCTTTATAAAATTAACTTAGATTATTTGAAAAGTCAAAATATTTCGTGTTTTATATCAACA
>JANVCQ010000001.1:16937270-16953943 GCA_025531925.1 Erythroxylum plowmanianum
AGAGACTATGTCAATCTAATGATATACAATCGTTATGATCTTATTAATTTTTTACTTAATAATAAATTATGATTTGGATATGATTTGGCCAATTGAGAGATGATTTTGGTTTATAATTGAACATTGTATGTTATTATTAAACAAGAAAGTTGAACAGTGTCACATGAAGTGAGAGAATGTTAAATATTTTTATGGTAGTTCACATAACATATTATAATTGATTATTTACGTAATAAATTCTAATTGATATCTTTTATTTAGTTTAATAATTATTAAGTTTCAAAATTGTATTCATCAATGAAGATATATTTCCTTTAATTACCCCACATATTGATGGTACATGTAATATAAAAAAAATTATTAGAAATCGTTCCCTCTCAATCTATTATGATAACTTTCTGTCATCAAACTTAAAAGGAGTCAAAAAGAGAGAAATATGAAAATTTTAAATTATTCTTTCACTGAATGTTGTCTTTAAGAGTCTTATTATAAAATTATGTATGTTTTTCTAGGGATGGCAATGGGCTGGCCAATGGGTCGGTCTCGCCAATTTATTTAAAATAACTTTAAAAAATTAAAAATATAAAATAACATTTTTTAATTAGGTCTAGGTTTGCCTAACGTGTAACTCTTTTAAGTAAAAATGGTGTCATTTTGACTAGAATAATTGAGTTTCAAGCCAGTTTGGGCCTAAGCATGGCCTTATGGGCCCATAGGTCGGCTCATTATTATCCCTAGTTTTTCTACTGTGAATGATTGAATTATAATAATCATATAGTTATAAGATCTTAAATATTACGTTTATGCACAATGAAGGTTTGATTTGCATAACTAAAATATTTTAACAAATTTTCATTCTGTTCAAACATGATGTTCTTTTTTGGTTTAAGAGATATTTGTTTTTCATTCAACTTTTAATAATAACTTATTAGAATTTGATTGGTTAAGTAAATTTGAATAATAATTTATGGTCAAATCGTGATAATTATTAACCAATAACACGACGTTGAACAATTGGCAATGACACCAGACAAGTATTGAAAATTGAAAATGACAATTAGTAAAATATGAAAATAATAAGTAGATACTTTAATTGACTATTTAATATACGTAATAAAGATAGATTCAGACAAAGTATAAACAACATTGCAAGAAAATACGTCTTTCGTTGTCACTTTACATGGTTGAATCAGTCCAGGCTTTAGATCTTGTCATTCTCAATATAAAAAAAAAAAAAACAGATTTGAGTCCTGATGTATAATAATAATCATTTGCGATGAAACAAAGACAGAGGATACAATTAATAATGATTCAGTCTGACTTATCTGAACCAATGTAAGAAAGTATATCTCTACGATTACCTAACAAAAAGATAAGTACATCTCTAAGATTGACAGAAGATGTAATAAAATGCAAGGGTCAGAATTTAGATACATTTGAGTTGATAAGGGATCTTTTTAGCTTAATGAGTTCGTAGGTTTAAATCTTTTTTATGTATATAATCGTTTTAAATTTGGGACAAAAATTTTACCTCCCGTAAGAGATCTATATGTTTTGAATGGGGATTAATCTAAAGTGAATGATTTAAAAGTACCTTCTTATAATTGAAATTCTTCTAAAATATCTCGTGAGCAATTAAAAAAAATTGTTAAGGTCAGACAAAAGCACTAAAATGCTCTAAATTATGTACAGAGAAAACTTGTAAAATAAAAAAGATAAAACATGTTGCAAATGAATCAGGAAGCAATGGATTTGGATCACATATCTTAGGAGACAATAGGTTAAGCTGCTGGAAAATAATGTTTTTTGATCACAAAGTTTAGGAGACCATCATAATTTTTATTAATTTTTATCTATTTAAGATTTAAAATAACATATTATTAGTATTTGTCATATTAGATATTAAATATGATGTCATTTTTATTATAAATAAATAAAATTTTATTAAAATATATAGAAAATTTTTGTTTAGTTTATTATTGAAAGATTTTTATAATTAAATAAAATCGAAAATGTACTTATATTTTGTTAAATAGTTGAAATAACTCTCCTTCTTAAAATGTAGTTCTATAAAATAAATTATTGTAATATTAATAAAATGTAGCTCTAATATTAATATCTATACAAGATAAAATAAAAGGCAAATTAATAAATTTGGTCAAAAGAAAAAAAAAAAAGAAAAATGTTGGGCCAAATCCGAAAACAACGCGCTCCCCCAAAGGGCGTGACTGAGAAAAGTCAAAATACACAAAAACAAAACGTCTTGGTCGTGCGGTGAAGTTAGGGCACTCGTGTTGCGGCCCAGTTGCTGTCACTATTGCGTGCTTCCACTCTCAATCACTGTGGGGTCAAGAAGCCAAACAAATAAAGAAGCATAGAAAGCTGAAACCTAAAATGTGGTCCCCACCTTCTTCTCCTCTGAGCTTTTGGACCCATCGCTATGTCTTCTCTCTTGTGTCTTGTGTGTCGTTTTCTCCGCATCATCTCCCATCTCTCATTGCTCTCCGCTCTTCCTTTTGAAAAGGTTTTCACTTTTTGGTTGAACCACAGAGCATGTAGAAGAGAGAGCTCTGGAAGCAAAGTGTTTCTTTTTTTTTCGTTCTCAAGCTCAATCTTTCCCTCTCCATTTTTGTCCCTTTCCCTTTGGTATCATATCCTCTCTTGGTGTGTGTGTGTTAAAGTTTGTGTCTTTTTCCATCTCGTCTTTCTCTCTTTAGAAAGTTTGAGGCTTTCACTGAAAAGGGTATTTGTGAAGTTCTTTTTCTTTTAATGCTGGGCGGTCTTCTGTTTGCAATTGAGCTTTGATTCTCTTTTTCTAGGGTGGTCATTTCTGGGATCTTTCGTCTTGTGATTTGATTGGGGATAATTGATCTTGAGTGTAGCTGGATTGATTTTAGGTTTCCCTTTTCGGGTATTTGTTATGGTTGCTTAAAACCCTTGATTGGACCGTGAATAGGGTGGAATTTTGGTACTTTTCAACTTGAATATGTCTTGTTTGACTATGATAATATTCAACTTTAGATGGCATTTCCCACTTTATCGTATAAAAGTTGTACTTGCTCTATGAATAAATGATTTGACTTTTGCTTAATTCTTTTGGAATAGGATAGCTTTCTGGATCAAGCTATAAGTTACTCTTTCAAAGGATAACTATGCTGCTGGTATTGTCCCATGCGAAGGGTGCCGTCTAGAATTTCCCTTCTGCTTTGTAAGTGGTTCTTTATTTGGAATCTTCAAGAGACCATAATTTATTGATTATTTTCTGATGATTCTTTTTATGAAGGTGCGATCCTGTGAGCAGTCTGTAGTTTGATGCCGTGATTGAAGGTATAGTTAATTAGTAGTTGTGGTGGAAATGGAGCAAAGTGAGGGAGAGAGCTGGAGGAGATTGGTGCAAAAGATGCTCCCTCCAGGAGCTTCTATCCCTGAGAATGAGGCTGAACTTGATTATTCTATAGCTTTGGAGTACGAGGGCCCACCAGTGTCCTATGAAGTTCCCAAAGTTGAACCCCTGGATGTAAATTCAGACGCAATCCCAATGGCCGAGCCTCTTTCAGAATCGCACAGATCAGTTGCAAGTTTTGGTCTTCATACTGCGGAGCCAATTCCCTTACCAGTGTCTCGCGTTCCCGGTTTGACAAGGTCACTAACTCAAAGTCCTAGAGGATCTGCAAGCTCGGAATCAGTTGTTTCTGTATTGCAAAACCCTGATTTTTCTTCAGCCTCAGCTTCAGCTTCTCCTGGTTCGGTCCACAATCCTCCTAATAATCATTCAAAGCCACTGGGCAATGAAGGAAGGAGAGTTTCAGTTGTGACATTTAATACTGTTGATGGATCGTACAAGAAAGATGTTGAAATGCAGAAGCCAGTTTATCCGGAGTATGTTGGAGTTTCGAAAGAAAAGAAGAAGAAAAGGATTAGACTTTGTTACAGGTGTGGAAAAGGGAAGTGGGAAACCAAGGAGTCGTGCTTAGTTTGTGATGCCAAGTATTGTAGCAGTTGCGTTCTTAGAGCAATGGGATCGATGCCTGAAGGCCGCAAGTGTGTTACATGCATTGGACAACCCATAGATGAATCAAAGCGGTCAAAGTTGGGAAGCCATTCAAGAGTTTTATCTCGCTTGCTCAGTCCTTTGGAAGTTAAGCAAATTATGAAAGCAGAGAAGGAATGCTCTGCTAATCAGCTTCGACCAGAGCAACTAATTGTGAATGGATTCCCTCTGAGGCCAGAAGAAATGGCAGAATTGCTTGGATGTCCATTGGTTCCTGGGAAGTTGAAGCCTGGCAGATATTGGTATGATAAAGAGTCTGGACTTTGGGGAAAGGTGAGTGGGTTTTCAACATGAGCATTCAGATAAATTTGTTTAGGACTTGGAGTTGTTTTAACTGGAGAGTTGTAGAAAGTTCTTTTAACATAGGAACTTGCTGGCTTACAGGAGGGAGAAAAACCAGACAGAATCATTAGTTCAAACTTGAATTTCACTGGGAAATTGAGCCCTGATGCAAGCAATGGGAACACTGAAGTTTATATGAATGGCCGAGAGATTACTAAACTCGAACTCAGGGTATTAAAAGTAAGTACTTACTATTTTCTTATTTTTGTTGTCATGCAAGTAGCTAGGTTGAATTATTTCAACATGAGCTTGACAGCGGCAGTTAGGTTTTTCAACAATCCCCTTCTGTTCAATGGATTAACAGAGTCTGAAAGCATTAAAGGCCTGTAATTGAGTTTCTGTGGTTGGTTTATCTGTAATCCTCATATTCTATGAGATACTCTTGAATTTGGTAAAAGAAATCTGTAATCCTCATCCCGTTTGTTTCATGAAAACACTGATAACAAGGAGCTCATAATTTTCCTTCAACCAAGAGTGTCAATTATTCAACGAAGCCTGTTATTGGGCCTATCTGGTCTGTCTTGTCCTGAACAAAGTAGTGTTCTTAGTTAGCTCAATGTACACATCAAGATTGGATTCAAGCGCAAGCCCCTGTATCTACAAAAATCAGTTAATTTCCCTTGTTTGTTAGTCAGCTAGTAGTTTGTGGTGTGATCTTCAATCACACACACTCACTTTACCTATGGTGCGTCCATCAACCTTTAAGTAGCAACTATCCTCCAACATTGATTGTTAATGGACTATGTTAATTACATAAACCTTAATTTTTCTGATTAGTTCCAAGATGGCCGCTCTCTCATATTTCTCATATAGCTTACATTTTATTATGGTCTGCATGATAGTTTGTTGAGTTTGACCTACTTTATGAAATGCTTATGCTTATTTTTTTATCATTTTGTTCTTATATTGTCGAGCTTCCTGATTAGTAATTAATAGGCAAGTTTAGTTTTCATTTACAAGATATTTGATGCATTTTTCTTGGCTTCGATAAGTAAAAAGTAGATATAACACTTCACAAAGGATCTGTCCAACTTCTATGAGCAATTATCTTTTTCTTGCTTCAAAAGCTTTATCATTACCAAGAATTCATAGGGACATATTATCCAGTGTTTGATCATCTGTCTCCATAGAAACAGTATCCAAACTTTTGATTATCTGTGTGTTTGCATGTTTACACTGTTCACATCCTCATCAATTTGTGTCCATGTTTAGGAAGATGCTGGCACTCTCACCTGTCGTTCTTATAGTATCTGCTTTGTTGTACTTATTTATATGGATGAATGTGCGACGTTCTGCCTACTTTGATGTTACTCGCTATACATGTTTGGTGAAAGTATAGATCAAGCTATTTTTGAAATAGTTCATCAAGCATTGAATTCATGGGGCCCCTTACTAAATAATGCGAGACTTAGATATTTATGTACCTTCCAAATCAATTGTTAGCTGTAAACTGAGTTTATTTTCTAGATCATCATCCTTTTGTAGAATGTTATCATTTTTTCTTGGTGCTCAATGTGTCATCTACACTCTGTTTATGGCCTATGAACCCACTAACCTGATTTTGGATGTTCTCAGCTAGCAAGAGTGCAGTGTCCACGTGATACTCATTTTTGGGTTTATGATGATGGCCGTTATGAAGAGGAAGGTCAAAATAATATAAGGGGAAACATTTGGGAGAAGGTATATATTTGAAACTTTACTGCCAACAATTTGAGAGCTGACAAATTATTGATCTTGAATAAAAACATTCTGGATTGTTTTTTGCTAGACAGGCATCAACACGGTTTGTCTGTGCGTTATTCTCACTACCTGTGCCACGTGGTCAACCTAATTTATTGAGAGATGAAGCTAGCAATTATACTACAGTTCCAAACTATCTAGAGCAGAAAAAAGCACAAAAACTCCTTTTGCTTGGTCCTCAAGGCTCTGGAACCAGCACTATCTTCAAGCAGGTTTGTCCACTCATTTCAGTGTTCTTAAGTTTTTAATGCAGGTAATCCTCTAAATATAGAGCTTCCAACTTTAATTCTAATCCATCTTTGATACTTTTGTTTTTGTTTGGTATGTTTTTGTGTTGAAGACAGAAGTTAATTAGGCTGGAGTGTGATTTTATTTTTCCACAGGAATATATACTCTTTTACTTGTTATTACTTTGTATGGACCTGGTAAAAAATCCTTGATGCCATATGTATAGAATGCTATGGTGAATCAGTGCTGCAGAATACACTTGAATCCATATGTTTTTTGACAAGATAACTCGGCGAGTGCTTGATATCAGTGATATCCTACTTTTGCTTTAGTATGGTAGCTGGACAGCATATAATATGTCAAACCACGGTTATGCCAAACCTTGCTATGTATTTAGATTAGTGAGGGTATTGGGGTTCTGGTGCATATGAGGTGCTACATTGGTGTCTTTGGGGAAGAGTTACTCTGTGTTCTAGAACATGATCTTCATATGTGATTGCAACTTATGAAGTTAGGCTTTTGTGCATGGATGATCATTAAGTTATTATGTCAGATTTCTTAATTGAATAAAGATTCAGCATTCATGTAGTAATCTCAACAAGCATTCTAGAAGTGGATGGTCTAACTGCTGCAGAGAATTATAGAGAACTCTTTAGGTTTGGGTGGATTGAATATAACTTTTGCTATATTCAAACCACCCAAACTTTTTGTGTGAACATTTGAATCTTTTTATTCTCTTTCTTCTCTTTGAGTCCTCTCGTTCTCTCTCTTTATACCACCATTTTGGTTTGTCCTCATTGTCTTGGGTCATTTGCTGAATGCAACAATTTCATGTATGTCTCTTTTATTATGCAACTATATTCAGTTCATGTCAATTTGGCTTTAATCAATTGTGATAGATGAATCGTATCAATAAGATGCCAGCAACTTGACTCCATAATCCATACATTGGGTATAAAATTTCAGGTTAACCTGAAATACATCAATATAAAGGTATGGGCGTATCTTCTAGCACTTCAAGCAGTCATCGGGAGAACTCTTAAAGTACATGAAAAGAAAAATTTCATCAGTTCTCCAATACATTAATGGGGCATGATGCTTTTGGTTTATTGTTGTTGGATTGACAATTTTTGATAAAGGAATGGACAAGAGAAATTGAGTCATTACAAATTCATTATGCTTCCTGTAGTGGGAAATTTGCTGTCATTTTCTCAAGAATTATTAGTTTTTATGTTCAAAACCACAGATTCCATCTCATTTAAAAGTTATTGTACTTGACTCAACAGTCCAAATTTCTGTACGGGAACATTTTTACGGTAGAAGAACTGCAGGATATTAAGTTGATGATTCAGAGCAACATGTATAGATATCTCAGTATATTGCTGGATGGAAGGGAACGTTTTGAGGAGGAGGCGCTGTCTAGAATCAAAGAACTGGATTCTCAAGATCACAACTCTGAAGCAGGTAATAATAGTAATACATATTTACATAGTTCTTTTGTGGTCTCCTATTATTTGTTGTTGCCAGTTTGGTATGATTTATTGTATTTGCTTGTTCTGAAGTGCTTCATTGAGGGGCATCTAGTCCACATCTTGTTTGTCAAGTTTAAAGTCTGTAGTATGTTATGGAATAGTGTAGACTTGGTAACATATTGGGTCTCCAAGTCACAGTTTTGATTCCAACTTTGCTTCAGGTGGCGAGGTTGATTCTGTTGAAACTAATCTATGTGTCTACTCCATCAACCCAAGGTTGAAGCATTTCTCAGACTGGCTGCTGGACATTATAGCCACTGGAGATTTGGATGCATTTTTCCCTGCAGCAACGCGCGAATATGCTCCATTAGTTGAGGAGGTGTGGAAAGATCCTGCCATACAGGAAACTTATAAAAGGAAAGATGAGCTTCATTTCCTTCCTGATGTTGCAGAGTATTTCTTAAGCCGGGTATTTCATCACCTTCCTAGTTACTCATAGCAACTTGACACTTGCTTCCTTAAGTTTGTTTACTGTTGTAATTTCTCATAATTACCACTTTCTTATCAACAAATAATTATATTGTCCCACATTGGATTTGCTTTCGTGTCTGGGTTGATAAGCTTATGAGCACTTTTGATGTTGAATGACTAATTAAGATGGTATTTTTTCAGGCTGTAGAGATCTCAAGCAATGAGTATGAACCTTCAGAGCGTGATATTCTTTATGCGGAAGGTGTAACCCAAGGAAATGGTTTGGCTTTCATAGAATTCTCACTTGATGATCGCAGTCCAATGTCTGAGACTTACATAGATAATGTTGAAGCCCCACTACCCCCTCTAACCAGGTAATTTTTTTTCCTTTTTTAGAGTAAGACGGAATTGCTGTCCGATGTCTATAAACAAACATGCTTGTCATCTCTTTTTTCAGGGCTTGATTAGTCCTTTGTGATTTGCTATAAATCCCTTGAAATCTTGAATTGAAATCAGTTTGACTTTTGTTTGGTCATCAGGTACCAACTTATCAGAGTAAATGCCAAGGGTATGAATGATGGGTGTAAATGGGTGGAAATGTTTGAAGACGTGAGAGTTGTAGTATTCTGTGTAGCACTTAGTGACTATGATCGAGTGTGGCTTTCACCTGAGAATAGTGGCAGTGGTTCATCACTGGAAAACAAGATGATACAATCCAAGGATCTGTTCGGTGCAATGATTAGACACCCTTGCTTTAAAGATACGCCTTTTGTCTTGATACTTAACAAGTATGATCTCTTTGAAGAGAAGATCAGTAAGGTGCCTCTTAGCACCTGTGAATGGTTCAGTGAGTTCAGTCCTGTGCGTCCTCACCAGAGCAGTCAATCGCTTGCACACCAGGCTTACTTCTATGTCGCAAAGAAGTTCAAAGATCTCTATGCTTCCCTTACAGGTCGCAAACTTTTTGTATGGCAAGCAAGGGCCAGGGACCGAGTGACCATCCATGAAGCATTCAAGTACATAAGAGAGGTTGTCAAATGGGATGAGGAGAAAGAAGATACTTATTATGGTGGGGTTGAGGACTCGTTTTACAGTACAACCGATGTCAGCTCCCTTCCATTTGTGAGGCAAGAGTGATTCACTTCCATCTTATATTAGGGGAGTCAAAATGTACACACCCGAAAATAAAAAAAGAAAGAAGACGACTGATCACCTCTTCTCTAAGCTTGCTTTATATAGCCCTTTCTTTTTTCACCATTATCAATTTTAGTGCAATATTGATGAATCCTTTGCCGTATGTAAAATTTATTGTGATGATGTTTTTAATGTAAAATTGTTATGAGATTTATGGCAGCAGAGGTACAAATGCTGTCAAGGTTCATATACTCCATGTAAATTATACAATGTCACACGACATTTCTGGGAACAAGAAATTTCTCAGGTATATTTATCGCCATGCGAAATCTATATTCATTGCGATGCATCTTCAAACAAAACCGATCAACATATCGCAATCAGGACCTTACTAATAAATTAGTTGCTCCATTTAGAACACTGAAAACATAGAAATGTTGAATAATCCAGTAACTTGGACATTTGATTCAGAACATAAAGTGTATAAGAAACCAATGTTCTAGCAGACAACCAAGTCATACTGTCCTAAAAGCTAAGCAGGCGATTATGAGAAACAAAATGCAGTTCCACCCACATAAGTGGATCACATTCCATGTTACCCGAGAAAAATCCCAATGGCAATAAAATAACAAACACCCTAATGACGGACCGGTGCTCCAAGTAGAATTCAGAAATTGAACGGTACACTAGGTGCTCCTTTTAGAAAATTGTTTCATTCAAAATGATCCCGCAATAAAAACAGAAGCGCACCAAGTTGGCCCTAACACCCACCCAAATTATCTATGCCTTGATTCTCCATTTTGCAGCATCTGAAAAGTCTCGACTTTGGGTAAAGAAATTGTTACAACTGGGCAGATCAGATCAGAAGGGGAGAGGGGAGTGGGGAGAGGAGAGAGAAAATCAAGCTGCAACGAGATCAGGAGTCTCAGCTTCAATGGATATCAAGGCAGTGTGTACTTTATCCAACCAACCGTCCAGTCGATCACGCAAAGATTTGATTTGAGGAATTCCCAGAACTCTTGGCTGCACCCATGACACATATACTGTTCCCTCAACTTGATCAATTATACCCTCTATAAGATGGACCTGCAGTAAAACATAAGAGTTCACACTGGTAAGACAGCATCATCTCAGAGATGCAAATTAGGTAGGAAAAAAGAAAGCCACCAGCCTAAAACAAATCACAGACGTGCTATTTTGCTTTTATATTCCTAGATTGTGCCATAACCAGAACCGAGGCTTAAAGTGGCTATATAATGTATTCACCATCCAGGTAAATCCACGAGAATACACGCAACCCATCAACCTGGGCAGCTGTCAAGTTAGGTCAAAGGGAAAACTCAGCCTCCACAATAACAGTAGGATTTTCCCCAAAAAAAATGCAGCTTGAACCACTACAGCAATGAGAAACTATAGGTGAATCCAGCAAAGTTGAGCTGTTTTTTTTTATTACTATTATTTTTCTTGTTCATATTGTCCTAATACAGAAATAAGAAAAAAATAAAAAGTGGCCCCATAAATCACGACCATGTAACACCATAATGTCTCTCATCTTCAGGTATCAGCTTCATCTCTTATATAATTGGTGGATTTTACCTTTACCATCAGAATTAGGTTAAGTACTTACAGAGAGGCTCTTCATAAGCAGATGTTCCACATCCTCAATGGAAAGTTTTGTCCGCTCAGCAATAACATTTAGTGGAATAGTTCGATCTTCCGAAGGACGGCTGTAGGCCCAAGAACAAATGAAGTTTGTAAACAACTTTGATACTGCCCATATGTATCACATGTAGAAGTGTATCAGAACATCATTTATACCTGAAGATAATTTCCATCAGGCAGAGGATGTTGATCTTCTCTAATAGCTTCTGCTCATTCTCAACTAATGCTGGTTGAGCCCTCAGGGCATTATTGTGTACACGGCATAATTCTTGATAGCGAACTAAATCACCAGCATTAAATGCCTGAAGAATATAGTAGAGCCACTCAACCTGAGTCCCCAGAAGACTCTTTATCTGTGAATGATATTTCAAGGTCAATTTTTGACAGAAGTAATGCAAATCTTAAAACAACTCCAGAATAAGTCATTTGAAAACAATCATAAATGAAATATCAGGACCCAAATTTAATCCACCCTCATAAATTGCTCTTGAACAAAAGAATTCAAGTGATACAAAATTAATGCAAGGGAAGGAAAATAATATGCATCATTTTATCCGCTTGCTCAACAATCAGCACTTATGTAGTTATAAAATAAAAGTCTTCTATACTGTCCATTACATGTAAAATTAAACTATTTTTCCAGACGAGACACATCTATCAGTCATTGCCATTCCATCCAGATTCAATCCCTAGCATTACCCATATCTTGTATCTTTCAAAACTGCATTCCACTTTGTAATGACTTCCTAAACATCCAATCCCAGACACATGAATAGAAGGCACCTCATAGCAGGAAAGCCACTAGAATTGCATAGATCTAGTTTACACATGCTAAATCTGATATGTAGGCATTGAAGCTTAAAAAAGGAAAGAATTTTCATGAACAAATGGTTAACAGAGACAAATGTGATAGCTCTTACATTCAATTTGGATGTACTCAACAAAACTTGTGGGAGGGCAAAAAATTAAGAAAGAAGGTGTTCTTACAATTGGATGAGCAAGCAGTTCACCAAAGTTGTAGATATTCTCCCCCAAAAGTGCAGAAAGAGATAGGTCAAATGCCAAATCCTGAAATACACAATTGAAAGGATATACCAAATTCAAGTAATTACATAATATCAATAATTCAAACATCGAACATGAATGCATGCAGGGAAATAAATGCATATGATCATAGTAATTTCTTTATATTCACAAACAACATTTAAACTCTGGAAACAAGAGTACCAACAGGCACTCTAACCTAAGAAAGAAATATCAAACCTCCAAATCTAGCTATTCGGTGAGACAAAAATTCTTTCTATGTAAGATTTGACCTTGTCATCTTAATATTCCGATAGATTCAGCAGCAAAATCCTGTACTAGATGTATCTCAAAACAAATAGCACTACAACATGCAAACAAAAGTGCAAACACTTGTGCTCCTTCAGCTTAAACTATATTCCATTAATAATTTGGTTGCAGATGAAAAAAAACATACCTTTGTAAAGTAATTCAATATTTTACTTTTGCAGGCAATAAGATGATCCAATTATGGGGAAAAAGAAGTCCAGGAGTGATTATAATATAAAAATAGCATCAGACAATGTCTTTGATATTCCTACATGCAACCTGACAAACCATTCATCATGAATGATACCACAAATAGAATTAGATTAGTACATACCAGCTTAAATGAATCTGAAAGGGACTCCACTGATGTGTATGCAAGATATAGAAGAGCGCTTTTGTAGAACTCAGCAAACTCCTGACGATACTTATGGTACTGAGAAGAAACCCAATAATAACTTGCATAAACAGATGGATCTATGTCAGTCATACTGTCCAGAGAACTCTTTCCATCTTCTAGAAGTTTCTTGCACTCTTTTTGGTCCCCTTGCTCAAGCTTGAACAAAGCTATTTGCATCTTAATATAAAGAATTGGCTCTTCAATCCGTTGCTGTCTTGTTGCTTGAAGTTTTTCAATGACCCCTTCCAGATAGCTGATTGCCGCTTCTTTCTCTGCATACTGCCTAGAAACTATCACAGCAAAGTGTGCAAGCTTGAGAAGGTTGATCTTGGTCTCAAAGTCGGTGATAAAATTGTGATATAACTGTATCAGAGCATCACCAGCCTGCATAAAATAAACGTGAAAAGTCAAATTTCAAGTATTAATGTAACTAGATTGGAGAAGTGGCAGAAACTGTAATAAATAGCGCAATATGTACTTCCTAGAGCTTCCCGTATTGAGAAATAAGCATGAAAAAAACAATCTTCAATGCTTCCACATCCAGAAATATACAAAATAAGGAGATTGATACAAGGAGTAATGTGAATCAGAGAAAAAGGGTAAAGACATAATCATAGAAGTATGTTAAATCAACACCTTCCCTTTCTCTTGTTCTTTCCCGTTTACCCGTGTGACAAGTTCACCCTTTAGATCTTGTCATTCAATCTTTAATTCTGAGCAGTGAATAACATGCTCTAACACCCATATTACCCAACAAAAAGAAAAGAAAAGAAAAGAAAGAAGAAGAAGCAGAGGCAGAGCTATTAGCCAAGCTCGTAAATCTAATTTCCAGTGCTGCAACCACCAAGTTAATCTTTCTCTTTCTTAGAACAGCTGCAAATTACCAAAAACTGATTCGCTTCAAGACATAAATGACTACTTATCAAGCTTATCCAAAGCCATCTATTCTCAATCCTTTCGACGAATAACAACAATACCATTAATCTTCATAAAAAGTTACCAATTTCACCAAAACTATCAAAACCCTAACTGTCCAACATAAACCCTAATTCTTGAACAAAGACACCAAATTCCGAAACTCCGAGAAGCTCAAAACGTGAAATCACAAAAAAAGCAGCAATTACATAAGCGACCTCTGTAGGAGATCTATCAAACCTAAATCGAGAAGAAATAAAAGAGGCAGGGAGAGATTTGGACCTGACAGACGGCGAGAGCAACGAACTGTTCAAGCTTGAGAGTGAGCTGGTGCCAGAGCTTCTTCTGGTAGAGATCTGCGAGGGTGTTGTACCAGTCAGCCAGCTCCGGGTTGGCATTTCGCAGGGACTCCAGGTACTGAAGAGCGGCCATGCTGCGGAGGAGAGAGGTTTCGTGCGCGTTAAGAGGTTCCTGAGAAGTTAAATTAAATCTGAACAACCCACCATCCTTTTGTCTTGGGCTCAAAGAAAAGAATATTAGAATTACTATTACTACTAATTGTAAACAAAGACGACGGTCGAGACGGAAAAGTTAAATTGGTATTAATCCTAATTATAATCCTAATTATAATCCCCTTGTAACTTTGGTTTCAAATATTTAGAATACCGCTATATTTATCAAGGTTTTCAAAGAAGTTTAACTAGTATTAGAATCTTATAAAATTGATTAAATATTTAAAAAATTACAAAATTTAAAAAATAATTAAAAAATTATCTTTATTTATTCAAAATTTGAAAATTTTGTAACATCTTAGATCACCCGCTTACAGATATTGTCCACTTTGGGCCTTGACATTTTGCTTTTCCCTAGAGCTTCCTAGGAGGTCACTCATCTTAGAACTACTCTAAAACACATTTAATCTTAAAGTTCTGATGGGATCCAGTGCATTAGGCCATGGAAAACGCATCTATGAGGGAGAGTCCAACTCTCCAGCCAGTCCTACCGACTCGGAACCTGACTCTGATACTACCTGTAACATTGCAAAGTGTGAGATTCTACATCGATTGGAGAGGGGAACGAAGTACGCCTTATAAGGGTACATATATTTCTCCCTTATGTATGCATTTTCTATGTCCTAACGTATCGAATCTCATCAGAACTCTGAGGTTAAATGTGTTAGGACAAGAGTAGTACTAAGATGGATAATCTCTTGGGAAGGCTTAGGGAAAAGCAAAATTATGAGGACTTGGCTGGGTCAAGGCCCAAATCAAACAATATCTGTAAGCGGGTGATTTGGGGTGTTATAAATTTAATTAAAAAATATATTATAAAATAAAAATTAATTAATTTATAAAAACTAATTAGTTTAAAAAAATTAATCATATTAATAAATTTTTAACAAAAATATTAAAATAAATTAAACAAAAAATAAAAACTAAATCTTACGATTCAAATTTTTTTAATGTTAAATAAATATAATCAATCTAATTTTAAAATATTGATATTTATAAACTTAGTTTCACTTAGGTGAAATCAACTTTTTTTTAAAAGACATTGATATTTATGGAATTAACTCCTTTTTATTCGAATTAAATGTATTAAAATATCTTATAAACATCTTTATTTTAATAAATATTATTCTTATATGTATTATTCTTACTTAAGGGTGAGAATACCGCTAAAATTATCTCTAAAATTTAATTTATTTAATTTCTTAATTTGAACTAGTGAATAAGTTTTTTAATATATTTACGAGTTTATTGAGTCGTTTATAAATATATAATTATAGATTATTATTATTATTGTTATTATTATTTATTTTAAAAAAATTAACTCACACTTAATATATAATTTTTTAATTATCAAAATGAAATGCTTTTTAAAATTGATTAATATTTTTTTGTTTAATTGTTAAGGTTGTCGTTTTTCGTAACTTTATCTTACGTAGGAGTTTAATAGTTTAACTCTCTGTCAACCCTCTTTTAAGATACGACATCGTTTTCAACGCTCTTGAAGACAAGTTGATATGATATCGTGACCTTGCGTGGATTATCCTTTTGCCATTACTTCAGTCTCCAACTTCGACCTTGCTTAACCTTCAAGCTTATGATCAAGAGTTAAACTTATTTGAATGTGCTTGGGAAGTCCTGGACTCTGCTGCTTCATTACGAGCCACTCCGGATGATACATGTTCTTCCCCCATTAAGCTGCAACTTTTTGCTAGTCATTCCCTCCAGGTAATTCTACTCTTTCTTGTATGCTTTTGGTCTATTAGCTGCTTTGATGAACTTGATGATCTGTTAGCAACCTCCATCTGTTTAAAGTGTTCAGATTGCATTTCCCGTGTAGGTTGTGAGTGACTATTTGCTCTCCGATGCTATTAATTGTTCTAATACCTAGAGCTAGCTCATTCAAATCATTTTTGGTGCAAAATCTTCTATTCCTTTGAAGCCATATGTTATGCACTTTGCTGGATAGAGCTAGTTTATTAATAATTCATTCCACTGCCTTTTCCTTCTATTTGTACCATTGAATTATCTTTTCCTATGTATAAGGAGGACTTGGTTAATATAGATTTTGAATCGCCGTCCATATTTAAACTGAGAAGTGGTAGGTAAAAAACAAATATTCAATTGTTTAATTTAAGGATGACAAAATTGACCCGGCTTGTTATTGACTCGGGTTGATTGGGCCATGGGGGCCACGGGTTGTTTTGGAAATTTTTTGCTTAAAAAAATAAATGCGTGAATTGGGTTGGGTCATGGGTTGACCCATCCCGGCCCACTGGGCCACAGGCCACCATGGCTTGAGGTCAGGTTGGGCAGGGCAAGGGATAGCTCAGACCCTACTCAACCCATTAACATTCCTGGTTTCATCTCCTCTATTGCAAATCACACCTATTGTCAAAACTCTTGAGAATTTCTTTAGA
>JANVCQ010000001.1:16963925-16986253 GCA_025531925.1 Erythroxylum plowmanianum
TAATTATACTCCTATACAAATCATCTAATTATATCAAGGATAATTACAAAATAACTAACATATAATTTCCTTAATAACTATCAAAGCTCACACAAACAGGTTCAGTTTTGGAATACCAATCCAAATTTGAAAACCTTTCAAATCAAACCGCAGGCCTTCCTGACTCTTTTCTCCTAAGCTGTTTCACTTCCAATCTTCGTCCGGAAATTTGTCGTGAGGTGTTAGCATTTCGGCCTCAAAATATTACATAGGCTATTGGTCTTGCCCGCTTATAAGAAGATAAACTATCTGAGCCTTGCATTCCATATCGAAACTCATACAAACCTTGGGGACAATTCGAAACAAACAAATCCTGTGCTTGCTACCCCACCTTTACTGCCGACACCAAAGACGACCACATGGCCATGACAATCTCCTACTTCTTCTATTCCCATTCAAAAATTAAATGCCACTCAAATGCAAGAACGGCGTGAGAAGGGTCTCAGTTTTAACTGCGATGAAAAGTTTCAACCAGAACACCATTGCAAGTCGAAGTTATTCTTACTATTGTTGGATGATGAAATAGAGATCTCAACAGTGGTTACCACAATGGAGTCCACTCCACCATTGGATACTCCAGCGATTAGTTTTCATGCTTTGGTAGGTCACCGAATCCCTAGCATCTTTCGTTTAACAGGGACGTTGCAAGGTCAAAAGGTCCAGGTCCTCATTGATGGTGGTTCAACACATAATTTTATTAAAAAATGTGTGGCTAAGTTTTTGAATTTAGATATCACTCCCTCTTCAGCCTTTCGGGTGATGGTTGGGAATGGCGAGGAGTTGCACTATCAAGGGATGTGCCCAAATCTTCCTCTGCGTCTGAATAATATCTACTTCAACATTGACTTCTTTGTTTTGTCAATTCAAGGGACTGGCATGGTGCTAGGCGCCCAGTGGCTTTCTTTGTTGGGTCGTGTGATGATGGATTACCATGAATTAATTATGGACTTCTATTGGCAGGGACATCATGGGTAACCAGAGCTTTGGACTAGAGCCCATCTCTCATAATTAGATGGATCGTCTTCACTCTACTGTTGGAGTTGGGGCTTTCTTTCAATTACTGATCCATGACACTACCAATGTTACAGTGCCCATATCTAAAACATCGAATCTACCATCTCCAATTTCTCAAATCCTTGACAAGTTCTCTGCAATATTTACACCACCGAACACGTTACCTCCACTACGTGACATCGAACATCAAATACATCTACTACCCACTGCAACTCCAGTAAACGTGCGACCCTACCGTTACCCACACTATCAGAAACAGGAAATCGAGCAATTGGTTCAAGAGATGGTGGAAAAAGGAGTTATCAGACCCTACAAAAGTCCATTTTCTTCTCCGGTTTTACTTGTGAAGAAGAAGGATGGCTCTTGGAGGTTTTGTGTCGATTATAGAGCCTTGAATCAAATCACCGTAAAGGACCGTTTTCCAATTCCCACAGTTGATGAGCTACTCGATGAGTTGCACGGAGCAACAATCTTTTTCAAAATCGACTTACGATCCGGTTATCACTAAGTACGAATGGCTGAAGAAGATGTCCATAAAACTGCATTCAGAACACATAATGGACATTTCGAGTTTTTGGTCATGCCTTTCGGGCTTACTAATGCACCATCGACCTTTCAGATGTTAATGAACTCAATTTTTCAGCCTTTCCTTCGTAAGTTTGTGGTAATTTGTTTCAACGATATTCTTGTTTATAGTAAAACTATTTCTGAACATGTGGAGCATTTGTTGGAAGTTTTGCACTGTCTAAAGACTAATGCCTCATATGCCAAGTTCGAGAAATGTTCGTTTGGACAGGAGCGTATAGAATACTTGGGTCATATTATCTCAAGTATAGGTGTGGAACCTGATCCATCTAAGGTTAAGGTTGTGTGGGAATGGCCGAGACCAATGACCGTTTTGCAATTAAGTGGATTTATGGGATTATCAAGTTACTATAGAAGGTTTATTAAAGGCTATGCAATGATTGCAGCTCCACTCACATCATTGCTACAAAAGAACTCTTTTGCCTGGAACGATTCTGCCGAATAGTCATTTATCAACTTGAAGTCAGCTCTCAATGAAAGCACCAATTGATAGAACAGAGTATAATGCTAATTCGAGGTTAGTAGCCTCCAGAAGAGAGAAGAAGAAGAAGCAAATTTTGTTTAATAATTTTTCTATCCCTTTTTCTGAGCTGTCTTCAGCCTTTATAAAAACAAAAGAAACAACTTGTAAAACAGAAATCTAACAACCAACAAAGTTATAACTATCCAAAAGGAATCCAAAACATAATTCAATCACTGGTCGTCAACTTCGTGAGTCACTCGGTGTTTTCGGTTGTAACCACATTTTCTATGGTCAGGTAGTCTTGGACCCATGCAGGAGCTTTGGTGACCCTTTCGGATTTAGGCCTCAATTTTATATTCTTACTCCTATCAGTTTCGTGTCAGGAAGTGTCATCTTCCATTCATTAACTTTGATCGGGACATGATTTTCTGTCCCAGTAACTCAGCTCAATTCTATTTCAGTCTATCCCAACCATCTATTTATGTAAAATTCACATAAATAAATGATTGAGATAGACTAAAATACAATTGAGCTAGAGTTAATGGGACAGAGAATCTGAGGATTTTGATTGACATGTTAACAAAGAAAAAGCTTTATCGATGCAAATCAAAGAATTTGGAGAAACTCTGATTTCTAATATTTTATAGTCTACGGCTAAACTAAAATAGTCATATTTTTCTTTTTTAGTTTTTTTATGGTTAAAATTAGATTTTTACGAAGAATATAAAGCAAAAAATAGAAATAAACCATTTACCCTAAAAATTATAAATGGTTAAAAATCTTTAATTTCATCATTTCTTTTTACTTCTATATCCATTAATAACAATTTTTAATAACAGTCAGTAATAATACAACATTCATAATTTTTATTTTCAATTTCTTTTTTTTCTTCTTTTATCTTGTTTATCATTTTTAATAAACTAAGAATGACGCCCAAAGCTCTTTCGCATATTGGAGGATCAATCCACCAAAAAGCTGACAACTTCGATGCTCGAATTAAATGATCAATGAAAAAAGTTAACAAAGTTATCGAAGTAAAAAGCCAAAGAACTCGCAAAACTATAAAATTAAGAGATAACTCACCTTATATCAAACACAAGAAATAAATTGTCTTCTAAAATTCCTCTCTGTTCATAAAGTCCGCATGACAATCATTGGCCAACAAAAATAAATAATTTCTTGATCCAACAAAGTATTCTTTGACTCATAATGCTTATAATCACTGGCAAAAGATGTACAACTAAACCTTAATAAATGCCCAATTATGGTGTTTTCCGTAACTTGGTGCAAGAAGTTAAGTAGAGAGAAATGTCGAAAACCAGAACTTTACATGATTTTTACACAACCTAATGCAATTGGTTGTTAACAAATGACTTTTACATGACTTGTAGAACATGCGACGCGATAGAGTGATAGAAGTTCATTCAGCTCAATTATATTACCAAGTGAGTTGCTGAATTTCAATTTATTAATTTATTAAATTATGAATTAACAATACGTAATTTATAAATTATTAAATATAATTGGTGATTTAATCGAATAATATTGGTTAAGATCTTAAAAAATAAAATAGAAACAAAATTATAATAATACTAGCTAGGTTAATCTTTTAATTTGAATGTTGTGTAATTGTAAACTGTCTTGTAATTTTGGAGTTAGGCTACATGTTGATCTTGTAGTAGTTTAAATATCAATGGATCAAAAGATACGAATAACATAAAAATGTTAAAAGTGATAATATCAAAATAATGACGTTTTTTTTCAATTAAAAAATGCCATGTTTTAAAATTTTAGTTAATTTTACAGTAAAAATTTTGAATTAATTTTTTTATTCAATTTTAATTTTTTAGTTTGATATAATTTAATAATTTTTATTATTAAAAATGGATCATTTTAGTAATTAATTAACAAATTTCAGTTTTTGTAAATTAAAATAACCAATTAATTTTTATTTAATAGTCCGTTTTAATTAAATTTTAAATTTTTTGATAAATAAAAGATAATCTTGTTTAAAAAAATTTTAATTATTTAATTTTATTAAATCTTGAATTAATTTTATGTTAAAATTTAAATTTATTATCTTATTAATTTAACTTAGATCCATTTGGAAAACATTACTAATACGGCCAAATGTCCGAATCTTGAGAATTACAAGAATGTGTCAGATAAGGTGGTATCCCATCCCATCAAGCTTGCTTAGCCTGGGGTACAAGTACAACTACTAAGGCGATTACTTTAAGAATATATATAATAAATTAACTACTAAAATGCACTGGAAAAACGCAACCCAACCGAACAGACGCGCCAGCTTTTCCTTTCGCCAACTTTTTCTTTCTCTCTAAATTGTGCGATTCTTGAGCCCACATTTCGGAGATCTGAAGAAAGGAAGCAGAAAATGAGTCGCTACCACAACGATCCTAACCCCTTCGATGAAGATGAAGTTAATCCTTTCTCGGTATTCCCTCAGATCTGCTTCTATTTTTAGATACTGGATTCACGTTTAGCGGTTGTCTGGATCTGTACATTGCTGTTTTTGGATTTTCGTGTTTGTTAATTGGTAAACTAAATAATCTATTCTAATTGAGAATTATAGGTTGCGTGATTTCGCATTAAAAAGGAATTTAAAAAGATAAACTAAGTTTTATTGAGTTAAGTAATTCAAATATCCAATGGATAACGTAGTCCTCGTATTCGTAATGATGTTGATTTATTGAAGACTTTGGTTTCTATTAGTGAAGTGATAAGAGTAATTCTACGTCTCTGGACCTGAATTCGAACAATTTTAACTGTTATGGCTGCTTTGTACACTTAACCGGAAGAACTCCAATCTTGAATACCAGACGAGTGTGTTAACGTCGTGATTCGTTGTTTCTGTAAACTTCTTACAATACGTGTTCCCAGAGGAAATTCTTGCTTTAAGAAGCCAGACACTAGTATTTTGCTGTTTTCTTATTGCAGATTATTTCTGTTTGCACTCAATCTTCTTTAAATTTTGATAATTTGAAAATTAAATGGGGAATTAATGAAAAAGAGGACGTAAGTTAGCACTTTGGCACTTGATTGGTATGTGCTTGGCACACAAGGAGCTGTTAAGTCGGTGTGCATGCTTGATGAGTCAACTTGTGCATGCATTTCGAACTCTTACCAGGTGCACAAGGCTGTTAAAAGTCGTGCACGATGAAACTTTTAGGGAAGAATATGTGCCGTACAAATTTACAGAAGTGATGCCCAAGTCTTTCACAAAACTTGAAATTTGGCGCCAGCACTTGGCACATGCACTTCAAGGCACAGGATGTAGTTTGGCCACGCACAAGGAGTAGTTGAGGAGGAAAGGACTTAAAAGGGCTGGCGTAGACTCCAGGAAGCTGACAAGGGTCCTCATGCTGTGATAGCCAAAGTAATTGGACAAGACTTTTTTGGAGGTATCTGGTATCAGCATACAATGTCTGATAAAGCAAAGACGAACACGCACAAGGATATTGACATGAAGTTGGATTTGGCTCCAGACGGAGAGTTTATGTGAGACTAGTGCTGGTTATGAAATGTACATGTGAAATAAAATCCCAGGCTGTCAAAAAGTGTTCACCAGAAGTAACTTGGGCAGCAGTTGTGAAACGTGTGTGTGCAGGAGAGAAAGCAGAACGTTTGAACTCAAGAAAGCAAGCACAAAAGGGTGTAGAGGAAAAAACTTGGAAAAGAGGAAAACTTGGAATTGAGAATGTGGCGTGTAACTAGATACCCAGAAACCAACATGGACATGGTGAAGAGTGGGACACCACTATCGTTAAGCTATCTTTCTCAAAAAACTACTAATTGAGTTGCTATATTAAATAACAGTATCTTCAGTTGTATATAAATAGGAGTTACAACAGTTAGTTAGAAACCTAAACGCAAAAATAATTTCACATGGGCTTATATTCTTGTTTTTACCACTTATGCTTGTTTTTCTCTTTACTTTTTTCTTATTAATTCAAATCCCAGTTGTATCTTAATTTGCCTTTGATTTCTCTTATTTATTCAAATCCCAGTTGTATCTTAAATTGCCTTTGATTTCTCTTATTAATTCAAATCCCAGTTGTATCTTAATTTGCCTTTGATTTGCGCTCTTTATGTGCCTGCAAGAGGTAGAACCCTTCTTAAGGAGTTCTCCTTTTGAAATTGTTTGTAACAACTTCAAATCTTAATTGAAGCCCCTGCTGCTTTATAACGAACAAAAAAAAAAGTGATTTAGCTGCAGTTGGTGTAATGACTTAGTTGTACTCATGACAGAATGGCTCTTCAGCTCCTGGATCAAGGGCACGCATGCCTCCCCTGGGATCCCAGCCTTTTGGGTTTGGACACAATGATGCAACGGTGGACATTCCACTTGATACGATGAATGTAATGACGTTTAAAAAGTCTATTTGTTTTTCCTTGTGTAGATCAGCTTAGGATATATTTTACCTGATGCATCATGCAGGATTCGAAGAAAAAGGAGAGAGAGCTTGCTAAGTGGGAAGCAGAGCTTAAAAGAAAGGAACAGGTTAGTCTGGACTTGTATGATTTAAATGCATTTCGTTATTGGATTGTGGTTTTTGAAAATAGGATCTCTTTGCCTTCTGTGAATTTCTGATATGTTTCTCCGACAACATTTGAATAATTATTTGATGATGGCTTGTGGTACATGTATCGGGAATAATAACTATTGGCTTTGTTATGTATAGGAAATCAAAAGGAGAGAAGATGCTGTTTCTAAAGGTTAGAACTGAGATGGCTACCCACAGCATTTTGTATTTTAGACTTGTTTATAAGTGGTTTACATTCTGAGTCTGTAACTAACTGTTTTACTTCCAATTTCACTATCAGCTGGTGTCCCTGTAGATGATAGAAATTGGCCTCCTTTCTTTCCTTTAATCCATCATGATATAGCAAATGAAATACCTATTCATGCCCAGAAGCTACAATATTTGGCTTTTGCCAGTTGGCTAGGTACTGGAGTTCTTCCTGTTCTTCTTTCAATCTAATCTACATGGCGTTTTTCTTTCTTTTGCATTTTAATTAATTGGACATTATTATGCTCTCTGGTATCCATAAATGCCAAAGGAGTCTCAGATGATACTGAATATTTGGCAGAGAAAACGACTGCTGCAACTTTGCAGGTCTAATAATGAGAGGGCCAACTATGGATATAGAAGTCCTCAAAGCTCTTGTCACTGACTTCTGAGTTGGGATGTGCAGTCGGATTTTTTTGTCTACTTTCTTCTAATGTAAATTTTTTTAAAAGAGCAAAATGAAAATTCTCTAATTAGTATTTAAGGCATCGATCTACGTTTGTGTTGTAAGTACTGTGTCTGACAGAAAAGGTTATTAACAATGATACAGTTCTTATTAACTTAAATGCTAATACTTGGTGGCAAACGACTGATCTTCTTTCTGTGACACTTGCAGGTATAGTGTTCTGTCTTTCATATAATGTACTTGCTGTCATGGTCTGCTGGATTAAAGGTGGAGGTGGGTATTCTATTTCCAATTTTAATAGTGTATTGGTCATAAGTTTTATGTTCGAGGACAAAGGTTTATCATTATCTGAAAAAGCTGAGTACATGTAGGACCCAAGATATTTCTCCTATCAACAATATATGCTCTGCTTGGATGCCCTCTTTCATATGTGCTGTGGTATAGGCCCCTGTATCGAGCAATGAGGTAAGTATCATGACCCTGTTGCTTTCTATTTTATGACACAGCATTTGTTAAGCTCGTTTTATCTTGTCCAAGTGCTTTTTTCATCTTGATAAAAGTAATGCGAGTAAAGTCAATGTGCTTGGCTTAGCTTCAGACATCTGCTTTAAAGTTGTACAATGAATTCTTGTTTGAACTTGCAGGACGGATAGTGCATTAAAATTTGGCTGGTTTTTCTTGTTCTACATGGTGAGTTTGTCCATCTTCTGTCAATGGATGGTTCATTTGCTTCTTCTTGTTGATCATTTTCTGGCAATTATTGATAAAATGCTCAAATGCAGCTTCATATTGCATTCTCTGTATTTGCTGCAATTGCTCCACCTGTCGTTTTCCACGGGAAGTCCTTGGCGTAAGTGCATAGGGTCTCAATTTCAATTTGATACCGCTGAGGACATTATGGGGAATTGATTGATGATTGTGTTTCTCACGTAAAGTAAAATGTGGTGGCATGTTTCAGCTCTAATTTCCCGTATTTTCGGCTGCAGGGGCATTCTTGCGGCAATTGATGTCATTTCTGATAGCGTGTTGGTTGGGGTAAGTTCTGTAGTGTTGTCATTTCCCCAAAAGATTTGCTTTTTTTTTCTTAACAGCTTTAAGGAAACTACCTGACAACAGTTAGCAAATAGTGCCTATTAGTTCATTTTGTAATGTTTTTCTAGATATATCCGTTGTTTGCATCTAAGAGTTCTTTATAATAATCTCAAGTTACAATTGCTACTTCTGAATCGAGGTTTGTTTAGTTTACATATAATTGTAAGTGCTTCTGCAGAAGTGCATCCACTCCCTGAAGAATTTTAGTGCATTATTTGCCTGAGTAGAAATTCCTTTTAAATACTTTCTTTGACACCATTGGCATAAAGATCTTTTATTGTTCATCAAATGTTGGACCAAGTATTTTTCTTCGCACTTGCTGGCTAATTGCAGACGTAGTACTTGTATATTTCCTACTTATGCAAAATGGTGGATTCTTAGTTGATTTAATAACGAAAGTGGAGATAAGTTAATGTGGTTTTCTGTGTTTATGGACATGTACTGAAAGAATGAATTTTTTAGGGTCCAAGAATGAGCTAAGATCTAGTATTGCTTTCGTTGGCTGATTTAGGTAAATCAAAATGTAGAGAATGGAACATGAAAATGTAACTGATCTTCTACTGAAGTATAGAACATGCCACTGAATAAATAATCAAGAACAAGAACAAAAATACTAAGTTACGATAATTTATACACAGTGAATCTAATGTCACATCATTTTATTGTGCTCAATGTGATATTTTGATGTCTAACTAATACTTGTTTGTCATGACAAGAGAACATCACTGGATAAATGATTAAGAATAAAGATACCAATTGATACTATTTTGTATGCCGTGAATCTAATGATATCACATGATTTTCTTCTAGTCAATGTGATTCATTTTCATGTCCAACTAAGGCTCGTTTGTCTTGCAGATTTTCTACTTTTTAGGTTTTGGCTTTTTTTGTTTGGAGTCGCTTCTTAGCTTGTGGGTTCTTCAGGTGACTGCTAATGCTTCTTAATTTTTTTATTGTTATGCTATTATCATTCGTGTGAATACCCAAAATCAATAAAGTCCAAGTTGATCGGATTTCAGGCTGGGCCTGGATTCGGGAGAGTTAGCCCGGCCCCATCTGAACCAGTTTGGACCAAAAAATATTCGTTTTGTTTAATGCTTGAAGAATCGTGTGGCCAAAACAAAGTTGTTTTATTAAGTTTTAACAAAATGACGTTCAGGTTTCGGGTCTGACTGGGTTCATTGCCATGTATAGGGTATAGGGTGTGAACGTTTGCAATCGTTACTATCTAAGGTGCCCCAAGATGTTAGATACTTGAATTGGAACAGAAAGGAAATACTAGGAGGAACTTTTTCACAAAATGAAAGAGTTTTTAACTTTGATGTAGACTATTTTTAGCTGTAAAACATTTTATATGGTATCTATCGTCAAAATTCTGCTGTCGAATTTGCTAGTTGATTTCACATGTTTCTAACAATTGCAGATCTCTGACTTGCTTGGTTTCTTTGGGTTGTGCAGAAAATTTATATGTACTTCAGAGGGCATAAATGAGATCCTCGAGGGGAGTTGGGGTAAACCTGCATCAGATTTTGCCTTGGCCTTGCTACTTTCTTTGGGGTTTTAGCATATTCTTCACGTATCTTCCTTCCGTATATGCTTTTTCTCTTTTTCGTTTATGGTGATAAAATTAGTTCATGTACTGACGATACTACTTTGGCTTTTTCTACCCAAATAATGTTCTGAGCTTGAACTAACGGCAAATATAAATATATATGTATATATTAATTCTTTCTGGATAGTTGGATCTGAAGATTGGTTCAACAGCAAGGGCCATCAAGTGGTTAAAACTGTAAAGAAACACTTCTGTGATTTTATTTTAAGATTAGTTTATTATCTTGAAATTTTTGCATTACAGAATTAGAATAAGCATATATTTTTATCCTAATACTATCGCAATACAAGGTCACGTTACATGTCAGACTATCGAAAATAGTCTCTTTATTACACAGGAATAAGGTTGTGTAATAGCAGAACTCTTCAGACCCTATGATTAAGTGAAATTTTAATTTATTGTTGATAATGATAACTAACGCACTAGAACAGAACTTGCCTTTCTAATAATACTGGACAGTACCATCTAATTAATTCCCTCAAGCAAGTATTAAAAGAAATGCTTGTGTTGAGCTCTCGTTAGAAATAGAATTTTAAAAAATTAACATTTAAAAAACTCTACCTTTTAGTTTAATCGTAAAAATTTTGAATTGTTTAGTTTAATTTTTAATTTTTTGGTTTAAGTTATTTTAATAATTTTTGTTGTTAAAAATAAATCAATTCATTAATTAATAAGTCAAATTTTGTAAATTAATAAATTCTTATAAATTAAAATTAATTAATTCATTTCTCATTTAACAATTTTTTACTTAAATTTTTAATAAACAAGAATATTTTTAATCTTATTTTAAAATTTTAATTTTATTTAATCTTTATATTAAATTTTTAAATTTTAAATACCTTATTTTATTGGTTTAATTTTTATCTAATTTTTTAAATATTATGAAAAAGTCTAGCAATTTGCTACACAAATTTGTGAACCCCAAAAATTTTCGCGGCAAAAGAGAAGGGAGCAAAGGAAGCCCACAAACTCGTACGATATCAGAGTCCACAGATTGAATGGGCAAGAAACAGGTCCCATATCTTCTTCTTTCACTCCACACCCCAAACCCCTCATCCTCAACTACGCACTATCTGAATGCCACGTGTCCTTCTAAATATCCAAATTGCAACAAATAACCACCAAGCAAGTCTGCATGTCCATGCCTCTCCCTATCCCAAGCTCATCAACAATTCCATCATTTAAAATAACTATCTATTCTTTTCTTTTTTTTTGTCACGAGGTATTCTAAGAGGGTCCCAACTATAGAAAGGTACTTTTAAGCTATCCACTTTCAGACTAATCTTCGCTCTAATCGGGTAGGTCCTTTGCGGGAGGCAAAACTCTAGTCCCAAATTTTAAACGGCTGCATACATAAGGGCGATTCGAACCCCCTAACTATTCGAGCTCTACACTAGCTTACGAGAGATGGGTTAAATGACAACTTCGCCCATGATTCCTTGGTTTAATACCCATCCAATCACGTCCATTTCTGCATTAACATTATCTCCAAGTTTGTCCAAACCAAGGGTAGTCACAGAAACCCATAAAACAAGAAGCGTAAGACACATAAGACAAAGGAACACGGAGTCACTTCTTGCCCTATAGACTGCCATCTGTTTTTCTTCAACCCTTTCCTTTCCTCTTCTCTGATGGAAAGCCATCCGCGCAACACTTTGTACTGAAACGAAAACAAATTGAACACAAAGTTTTGTGCTTTGAAAGCCTCCTCCTCTTCTTCTTCTTCTCAAAGCAACATCCCCCTCTGTTTCTGAGAAAGAATGGCTGCTACTGTTTGCACAGTCTACACAACCCAGTCCCTCAATTCAGCATGCTCTATCTCAACACCATCGAAGACCCACTTGGGCTTTACTCAGAGGCATGTAGTGTTCTTTAGCAGTAGTGGGAAGAAGACTAACAGGAGGTGTAGTAAAAGTGTCGTAACATGCGCTGGAGATACTGTGGTGATTGGTCTAGCAGCAGACTCTGGGTGTGGTAAGAGTACCTTCATGAGGAGGTTGACAAGTGTTTTTGGAGGCGCGGCAGAGCCGCCAAAAGGTGGCAACCCTGACTCAAACACACTCATAAGTGACACAACCACTGTCATCTGCTTGGATGATTATCACTCACTTGATAGGACTGGGAGGAAGGAAAAGGGTGTGACTGCTCTTGACCCAAGAGCTAACGACTTTGATCTCATGTATGAACAAGTTAAGGCTATTAAGGATGGAATTGCTGTTGAGAAGCCTATTTACAATCATGTTACTGGTCTTTTGGATCCTCCTGAGCTCATCAAGCCTCCTAAGATCCTTGTCATTGAAGGTCTGCATCCAATGTAAGTACAACATGTCATCTCTCTCTCTAGTCTCTACCATAGACGTGCTTGTGAAACCTTGAAATTATCTATGCATTTTTTCCTTTTCGTCTTGTTGTTTTAAACTTTCCTTTTCCTATTAAAGAAACAACACTTTTTCTCTTGTTTCAGTAAAAAAAGTATACTAAAGATTCCACGAACTTGATACTTTTCGTTTCTGCCGATAAAAGGACGTTACCTCTACAACATCAAATCTTATTTCTGTTTCTTTGCTGAAGCTGTTTTAGACATTGAGATTCTCAAGTCTGTCTTAAGAGTTGATACTGACAGTTTCATGTACTATATAATTGTTGACCCACGAATGTACATGGGTCATAGACTCATAGGAAATGTAAGAAGAGCTGCTCGATAGTTTGTTAAATGGAAACGAAACAAGCAAAACGCTTAGAGTAGACATTGTTAAAGCAAGCTCTTGAACTCAGTTGCAAGTTTGAGTTTGTAGAGGCTTTTGGTCCCTACGAAACATACTTACATTAATGAATCGCCACTTCAGTTCTACAGTAATGTTTTATGAATCCACTAATTCCACTGACCAAAACATGTAGGTTTGATGAGCGTGTAAGAAAACTGTTGGACTTTAGCATTTACTTGGACATCAGCAATGAAGTTAAGTTTGCATGGAAGATTCAGGTTTGCCCCTCCCGCAGATTTTATAGAAGTCTTTCATAGTGATATACTTTAGGTTTTGTGAACTAACCATCTCAACGAATAAATGCAGCGAGATATGGCAGAGCGAGGACACAGTCTTGAAAGCATTAAAGCTAGCATTGAAGCTCGCAAGCCAGATTTTGATGCTTATATTGGTATCATTCTAATAATCACCTCTTCTTAAACTCTGAAGTGGATTGATATTAATAGCATTGTTTCTTCTAGATGAAGGGTTCCTCATTAACTTCATATGGATTCTTGTGTTGTTTATGACAATGGTGTATGACATAGTTATGCTTCTTCATGTATGACCTGGTTACAGATCCGCAAAAGCAATATGCTGATGCTGTTATAGAAGTTCTGCCAACCCAGCTCATTCCAGATGACAATGAGGGGAAGGTCTTGAGAGTTAAGTTGATAATGAAAGAAGGGGTTCAGTTCTTTAGCCCTGTTTATCTGTTTGATGAAGGCTCTACCATCTCATGGATACCATGTGGAAGAAAGCTTACTTGTTCATACCCAGGCATCAATTTCTACTATGGACCCGATACTTACTATGGACATGAGGTATCTGCTTTAAAACTTCTGAACATGAATCTTTATTGATCTGCATTACAAGCCATGTGAAAAGTGCTTCGAGTTAATGCATTGAACAAGTCTGGACTTCCTCTTTTCTTGGCACCCCCAGGAAAAGTAAAACAAATTCTACTCAAAAGTTTTTATCTTCTTTCTTGTGTTTCAATCCCAGGTGTCTGTTTTAGAGATGGATGGACAGTTTGATAGATTAGATGAGCTGATCTATGTTGAAAGCCACTTGAGCAACATCTCCACCAAATTCTATGGAGAAGTGACCCAACAAATGTTAAAGCATTCTGATTTCCCTGGAAGTAACAATGGAACAGGTCTCTTCCAAACGATCGTAGGATTGAAAATAAGGGATCTTTTTGAGCAAATTGTTGCCAGCAAGGTCAAGACCCCAGTAGAAGCCACAAAAGCCTAAAATATTATACTGCCTTAATCAAAAGCCCCTTCCTTTCTGTTCTTAGGTAATCCCCCATAAGAATGAAATCTATTCCATGTTGAAATACTGTGGACTATCTGTATAATGTAGAGAATGAAAAGCAAAGATGATATTGCAGTTGAGAATTTTTATAAAAGAATGGATCTTCACCACCAAATTTCGATTTTTCTTATGCTACTGCTACTACTTTTCTTGCAACAACCCCCGTCATTAACATCCTTTGATTTCTTTTCTGACAGTTACAGATTGTTTGTTCGAAAAAGAATGATTTAAGCACGAGTCTTTAGCTTGGCTTGCATGATTATGGATTTACTTGTATGCAAAAATGCCTCATGAGTGTTGACCTGCTTGACGCCAGAAAGAATAACAATCGTCAGGTGTTTATGCTGATTTTTCTAAGTTAAAACCGTCGTCGTCACTAGTACATCAGAAAAGTAAAATAAAAGAACATGAATTATTATAATTACCATTCCAAACGCATCAACAACAAAATTAGTTGAGACTAGTGGAGCTGTAATCAAAACCTGGTTAATGCATTCATCATGAACTAAAGACCATTAACTCCTCAAAATAATACAGAGAAAGCTAGCAAACAAACGGGATGCTTACAAGACAGTAAACACCCTTCATGGTAATAGGAATCTCCATCCATGGTTCATACTAGAAAATGGTTCCAGACATTTGGTAAGCACTAGAAACACTATATCTACAAACTAGAAAAGAGACATACGTACAACACACCAATAATTACATTTCACCGGATGATGGGAGTTAAACTTGAAATTTATACACCATCTCTCCACATCTTTTACTTGATTGTCACAAACTTGTTGGTGCCATGTCTAGCCCAGTGTTCTTTCAAGTCAACTGATTGGGAAAGATCATAACCTTCCCCTGCCAATTTCAATAGAAGTTTCGAATATGCCCCGTTGCTCATTTTCCTACCAGCCATACGAGCTCCAGGCCTTGTAGAGCTCATGGGAAGGGGATATTCTGAAATGCTAATAGTGCAGCACGAGGATTGCCATCCGCCAGCACCCCACTTATAGCAATTTCTAGCCACACCTGTGCAAGAACAATATGGAGTAGGCACCCCAGAGAAATCAAAATTTGCTTGGTCAATATCAATATTTAGATTCTTTTTCTCCCGTTTTGCTTCAGGAATGATCCGTCCCTTAGTCTTTTTGGAAGAATGCTTTTTTGGTTGCTTAGGTCTCAAAGGATCGACAGGAACTTTATTAGAAGCCTTCAAGGCGGACTTCTGTTTCTGTGTCTTTGGAGGTATAGTCACTGAGTTGCTATTATTTGCAGGCTCAGTCGTTGCAGTAACAGATCGAAGAGGCTGAACACAAAGACTTGGCTGTGGGTTAAATTGAGTTCCTGAAGGTGGCCTTGGATGGTTTTTTGAAGCAGATAAGAAGCTTCCTGGATAGAACCAGGTAAAGTGGGATACAGATGCCCCTGAACTAGCTTCTAGTGGCAGATGGTTTCTATTGGAATATGTCCCCATCTTCCTGCAGAACTATTTAATCGATGCCTCGGCACCAGTTATAAGTCAGGATCAGGAAACTGTTAAAAAAAATCAAAATTCCATCATTCAATCGCCTTTCGTTCTATATCATCAATCAAGTACCTAAGACAAATGCAATATCGATACATAAATTCAACCCAGTAACTGGCCCAAGGATGATGCCTAAATTCCAAAGTTCTGAGATTCTAAAATGTAAAATAAACCAACATTAATATATAGGATAACTTTATGTTGAAAATAGAAATGTCCCCATGTTCAGGATTTGAGTGGAAAAGTCTAAACCCGTTAGGTTAAATTCAATTTTGAGAAGAAATTGATATAGTAATAGCACAATGGATCACATAGCAAAAGAATGAAGAAAACTCATCCAACTGTATTTTCTAATGCATACTTATTTTACACACTGAATCTACAACCGCATTTATAAACCTCCATCAGTAAATTGATTAAAGATATTAAAGCATGCTAAGAAAAGAAAATGGGACATCAATGAACACACAAGTTGTTAGAAGATGATTAGAATTTGTCTTTAGTAACTATCACACATAATAATTACAAAAGGGCCCAGGTAGTCACCCATGAAAAATGTGTAAATTAACAAGACTTTAGCCTTCTGTGAAAGAAAAAGCTGCCATTCTAACCCAACAGCCCCCTTCCTCCCCAACTCTAGGGTCTCCAACCAATCACCCAACAGACACAGCCACGGGTTAAAACCTCATAAATAGGCATCCATTCGCTAGAAATTCCACGAGAGAATCATGAAATTGAGGGTAAAACCTCATTAATTTGTTAATGGCTAAAATCACCTACAAAGAACAAAACTTTTAAACAGTAGCAACATACATGATATAAACCCAATCCACTGCTGGAAAATACTAAAAGGAAGTGGAAAACTAGCCAGTTCACTCAACTGACTTCACCCAACATAAGAGTTGGACATTCACATGAAACAAGATGATTGAGTGTAAAGAATAACACCATAGCACTAACAGCAAAAATGCAGACTGTCTCCAGCTTCCACCAAACAGATCAAACTCATAACAAAACCTATAATCCGAAAACCAATTAAAACCCACTTAAAGAAATCCACCTATCGCTTCAAAAATCACTACGAAAAACTCTACACCAAAGCACAACATACTAGCCCAACACCATGAACTACGCAAAAAAAAAAAAAAGGAAATAGCATAAAAAAAGACAACCTTTAAAACGAAACAAAACAATTTACACAAAAGAAAGAAATTTTAGGATAAAAGGAGCTTACAAGCTTGGAAGATCTCTGCAAGGCTGCTGCTTTTTCACTTATTGCCTCCGAAAAACTGTTTTTAGTAACCGAGAGTAAGGAAGTGAGAGTGTTTATTAGTTCCAAGTTTATGGAACCAAACTAAGATAGCAAGTTGTGTCTACTGCCTAGTCTATCTCACCTATGCTCGCAGTTAGAGCACTAGCTGCTCATATCTCGAAGAAGTTGTTTAGTTAATAATGTTTTATCGAATCTCGAAAACTTGCATTGCCTTACTCTCCTTCACTTGCCTCTTGTCTCGTGCGAACCACGCTCCGATCATCAGTTCATGAGCTAAAAGATATTCTTATTGTTTAAAAATTACTTAAATCGAAGTCGTAAAAAAAAATTCTACTTATTTTTAATTATTTATTTTAATAGACTTGTTACTAAATTTAGGTTTATTTAACATCCAGTTTTATTTAAAATAATTTAACAGGAACCTATAAAAGATTCAATTTTAACATTTTAAATATTATAAAATATTTTTAGATAATTAACACCAACAACAATAATAACAAGAACAATCGATAAAAACTTACGTTGAAATATAGAGTTAGTATAATAATACGTAACTTTACCCTTAATCAATAGATAGATTGTTTCGGAATTTGACAAATGAATAATTGTTATTAACAAACATCAATAATTATTTTAGTATTTTCTTTCAATGTGTCTATGAGATCTTATATTTTATTTTATTTATCATAATCTTTGTACATACATCTCTTTATTTTAGAATTCAGCCCACAATTGCCAACAAGCTTTGTCTAACCACCGGAACAGAGCAAATTACAGAGCCAAATATACCAGTAAGAGCATATGCTATGGCACAAAAAGGAAGTGCCTCTGGTTCTTTTGCTGACAGTGCTGCTGTTCCAAGTCCATGAGCACTGCAAATCAAGAAGATTGGACGCTACTATGGTTAGAAACTTTTGGTTCAAGACAAGAACAAGCATTATAGCACTAGGTAGTGTAACTGTTCTTGGGAAATAGAAATTGCAAGTGCTGTTATCTAACTGCATATTGGATACCGATGTGGACATTTTGAATAGCAAGTATCATCCATTATTATCACTTCCAAAGCAATCTCAAGCTTAATCTCATGCTCAAGCTCGAGGAAGGTTGAATTAGAATCTTGCTCTGTCATTTCATTTAACTGTAAGAAACATTTAATACCTGGAAGCAGTTGCTATCCCCCGAGCAATAGGATCTCGAAACTTTAACTTATCAAGTGTTGCTTGCACAAAATTTGCTCCAATAAGACCGGTTACTACAACTACGGCAGCAGTGACAGATGGATTGGCGCCTACAGGGAAAATTCTTGGATTAGTACCTCTAGAGTTGGCAATAAACCAGTAAACATATATATAATATATTCAACAGATCATTATACCTTCAAAGAATGAGACTATACTGAGGGCTAGTGCCACAGTAATGCATCTGGGCAGAATAGATATAGTCAAGACTGGTTCTAGCCCGACAAGACGTCCGATAAGAGCAGTAGAGTACAATGAGAATAAGGTTGATAAGATGACAGATGTGAAAATCTCGGCTGCATGTCTTTTAACAAGCTGCATGATCAGGAACTCAATAGTTTAGATCAGTCTGACGATAAAACGCTCATCAAACTAGAATGGGCTTAATTGTGGTATTACTAAGCTTCAACATAGCCAAGCAGGACAAAATGGAAGAGTCAGCTGAACTAACAAATCAAGAATGAAACAGCAGCTATAGAAACTCAGTGAGTAATGTGCAGAAGAACAGCTGTAGCTGAGACTCCACTGATCAGCTGTCATGATTCATTTGTATTTTATTGGCAGTTAGTTCCTCCCTATTGTGATTTCCACCAAGGAAATAAAGTTTATTTCAGTCAAGTTTCTATGTTTTTTCCTCGTCTTTACAATACTATCCACTGTAAATTCTTTAGCTTCTGCTGTGTTCTTAGTCATGCTTTTCTCTTTTGGAATTCTGTTACCCTCCACTTGATGCATCAGAGTGTAGAGTATAATGCAAGAAAATATAGATTCTTGATATTTTCCACAATATTTTCCCCAAACTACTTTTCGCTGAGAAATAATAAGCTTCTTAAATAGTTCTAACTGTAAGTAAAAAGGAACCAATTTGTCCAAAAACTTATCGAAGCAGTGATTGATAATTCCAATCGTTAAAAACTGCTAAAATTTCTACCTTTGAATGTGATAATTGTTATTACCTTTCTCTGTTTGAACATTGAGAAGGCAAATGAAAGAATGACAGATCCCAGAAATCCCATTAGCACATCACCAGCTCCAGGATTAGATGATGTTTTTGTCAGATAATACCCTGTTCAGATAACATTCAGAGAAACATTAACATATATATAAACTAAGATGTAAGTAGACTATATATATAAACTAAGGTGTAAGTAAACTAAGAAACTAAGGTGCAAGTAAACTAAGTACGAAGCAGCATACTATGAAATAATCTTGATGAAGAAATTTGTCTGCAAATAGACAGTTAAATAGGTGAGACAGAGAGCTTGCTACGAACAAAAGACATTCTTTTTCTATACACGAATTCATTAGATAATTAGCAACTAGGAAAAAAGATCTTTCTATATGCAAGAACTTGGCCCATGATCCTCAGTCCTTGGATTTGAACATATCTGCAGTACATGATACTAGCTTCTTGTCATCTAGAGCATCATGTTTGAATTCTTAGACAACAAAGAAAAAATCATAACTCCAAGATCAACCAATAATACTTTTTTAATATTAATACAGTTTGAAGGTTTATCCAGATTGTGATACTTCCATAATCCCTGGATGGTATGGCATATTTTGTTCTGTACAATTCTTCATCAAGAGCTAAAACATGCCTTTGTGGGTAATGTCCCTAAAAACTACACTCACCAAAGAGCTATATGGCTCCTCCAGTTCCCACTGCTTCGCCTCTTTAATTTGTTAGTATAATGAACAAGTTGTTGACTAAAATGTTAAGGTAGTACCTAGAACAGGATCGAGTCCCAATCGTGAAAGATAACCAAAGGCTAATGCTGCCAAGTCTGCTGACAGAGCACAGCAAATAATAGGATGAAAAACTTTCTTCAGATTAGAAGGAAACCTGGAAACCAGAAAATACAACAAACTTGAGGACAATAGACAAATAAAAATGCAAATGGTTACAAATGAAAACAGTATTCCTATCAATGTCAATGCGCATCGTGCTTATGGGGACACTAGCATTTTACCAGGAACCAACCATGTAACCCAACACAGTGGATGCCAATAAGAATGGTAGACATGTTCGAGCACTTGTCCCTAGTGAAGTTGGGTACAATAATGCTCCAACAAATGATATAACAAAGATTCCACTCCATGTCAAAACTTCCACCAGAGAAAATGGGGACGGTTTGGTCATTGGCTCAGCATCCATCATTTCTGTTCTTACAAGTTTTCTCACAGTAATGGCAGCAAATCCTGCCACGCAAAGTGAGGCAAGCCAGCCTCCAGCTGCGCAAAGTTCAAAGATAGTTATAAGTGAGCATGTGCACTTTACCTCTCTCAACGGATGCATACTCAAACTAGGAGAGAAACAAGCATGAAAATATCCATAATCACTTGAAGAGTTATCATACAGCAACTACAGTTAGCTAGTGTTATTGAATGCTTAATATTGTTAGATATGAATTTGCAATGATAAAATGATCTTAACAATCAAACTACAATAAAGCATGGTAAACTGGAATCTTTTCTTTTACCAATTATGAAGCAAATCTTGATTCCTGAAGCTGCAGGGATATCCTTAACAGAAAGTGGCAATATAACCAACGATGGAACGTAGAACAAGGGAAGCCATCTCTGAATGAACAACAGGGCTGGCTCGAAGAAGTTCATCAAACTTGTAGCAGCGGCGGGAATAGTAGTGTCAAGAACCATTAGAACTGAGAATATGCAGAACATGCCAAATAGCGCACTTGGGAACTTAATAGTAGCAGCCACAAATGCCTTGTTCAACAATTTATCCATTGCAAGGATAATTCCAAGAGAAACGAGCAAATGAAAAACTCCGATCACCTAGCATGATCATCTAAAGACTGAATAGGTATCCAAACAATGAAAAACATCTAAACGAGTTTTAAAAGAACAAATTTTTGGACAAACAAACAACAAACCATAGACGGATTTGGTACGTACAGTTTGAGACAGAGAGGAAGAGCTAGGGGTGCCATCCGTGCTCACAGATTTCAACAAAGTCGTTCGAGCAGAGGAAGTTTCTGGAGAACGCATTTGCAAGAATCTCGAATTAGGCTCAAAACCTCTGATGTGTATTAAAGACCTCTGCGAACTGGAATCGTTATGTGAGTTTTGGCCACCGTTAAATGCAAGAACTGATTTGTTTAGATGAGTTCTATTCACTGACAACAGTGGCTTGTAAGTCACTTGTTGTGAGTTGTGTTGACTTCTGATGGTACAAAAATATCGAGGTGTAGCTAAAGGAGTAGCCATAGAGAAGCTATGATATACAGAAATTTGTGTGGGCAGTAGCTAGAGGAGTAGCCATAGAGAAGCTATCATACAGAAATTTGTGTGGGGGAGAAGACAGAGAAGAGGTAATTTCAAATTCCTGGTGGGGTCTTCCAAGTTTTGTATGGACATAAAATAACGCCGGAGTCTCTGGAGATGAGATTCATTTGCTCTATTTATTCTCCTCTTAAAATGCTTTTCTGGACGGACACTAAGAGGATTTCACCCGGGAATTTTGAAAGACAGTCACTTTTCATTCTGGTACCGGATGCTGAAATGCTCCTGATCTAGTATCAACTAATGCCTGTTTTCTGAGGTTTGATTCATAGTTGGTCGTCTCTAGCATTCATGTCCTGTCTTGTTTTCTTTCCCCGTGTATGGTTACTGTCCCCGTATATGCGGACAGATAACAAAACAAACAAATCTTGTCCATCATATGTGTTTGGTTTCCGTCTCCAAGTTTTTGTCCTCTGTCTCCGATAGACAGAGACAAACAAATCCTGTGCATTCGAAAAATGAAAGGCAAAAAACGTTGTCTCTTGTCTCTGTATGAAAAACGAAAATATTGTCCAACTTACCCCTCTCGTCTGTCTCTCCTAAGCCCATCTCTCTGCTGTCGCGCGCTTGGCATCGCTCTAGTCTTCTCTGTCGCACGGGGGGAGTCTCTTCCCCAAGACGTTCGCGACTGGAAAAATCTCGCATTCCCGGTTAGGTCTCCATTTTTTGTTCTTTTGCGATTTCTTGTCTTGAATGGACATTGTGCATTTTTTACTTGACGTCTTCTTCTTGTTGGGGGTTTGGGATTTTTTTTCCTTAGATCAGATTATCGAGGGCTTTTGCAACGTTGATTTCCAAAACATTTGTTGCGATTCTTCTTCTCCAACACGCTCCTCAATTTTCGGAGGTCAAGTAAGTGTTTTTTCTGTTCTTTTTTAAATGTCGCTGCTTCCTTGCTTGTCTTTT